>PYHX02000158.1:86302258-86340279 GCA_004302925.2 Cochliomyia hominivorax | reverse complement strand
AGGCTTAAGGGAAATAAAGAAAAATGTTAAATAAATTTAAAAATTTTAAGGCTCAAATTCGGGATTTTCATAAAGATGGTAACTAAAGGTAGAAAAAATAATAATCAAAAAAAGCAAAAAAATAAAGCGATTTTTAAAGAAATCAAAGAAAATTAAATTATTTTGATCAAACATTTAATTGACCCATTTTACATCAATTAACATTTCAATAACTTTAACATTTAGTTTTATTCAAAAAGAACTGTTCAATGTGATTTTTAACACATGATCGCATATTTAGTTTATTTTGTGAAAAAAACGCTTTCTATCAAGTGTCATTCACAAGAAAACATAAAAATTCTTTGTGTCAATAAAACACCAGCAAAAACTTTTCATAGAAAAGAAAACACTTGAGCTCATGAGTCATATATTTATTACAAAATGAACATAAACATCCATTTTTTCACTTCTCTTCTTTATTTATTTTGTTTTGTAAACATAAACTCATGCCAACAAACAAAAAGGATCAAGGATGTTAAAAAGACCAAATCACTCTTTAAAAAATCAAACACTCATACAGCACACATACTCACTCACGTCCGCATAAAAAGGACTGACATTCCCATGAAAATGATATAAATACATATACATATCAAAAATCTTGTAACTGTAATTGTATCCATGTGTTTGTATACAAATAATATGTTTGTAAAAATATTTTCTTGTTTATTTTTCTTTTCATTTATTTATTTATTTATTTATTATTTACACAAGTTATTATTTTAACCAACATGTTTTTTTTTTCAATTTTTGTTTGTATTTGTATAAATCAATGAATCAATTGCAATTTGTGTTGTTGTTGTTTATGAATGAATATTTGTTGCTGTCGTTGCTGTTGTTGCTGCTAGTGTTGATGATGATACAATAATTTGTTTTTATAAAATTTTTTCGAGTTTTTCTGTTCTATTTATTTGTTATTTTTATTTCAACACTTTTATCAATCAATATTTTACACCACGAATGACTGCAGTTGCTTTTTTATCTGCTGCATTTTTTTACGAAGAAAGAACGCTATAACCGGTCAAAAAAGAACTCACAAATGACTCAACGAGCTACTTGACTAAAAGTTCTACTTCAGTTCTAGTTCAATTCTAGTTTAGTTCTGGTTCAGTTTAAGTTCAGTTCTAATTCAGTTCTAGTTCAGTTCTATTTCAGTTCTGGTTCAGTTTTAATTTAGTTTCTAATTCAGTTCTATTTAAGTTGTAGTTTAGTTCTATTTCATTTCTAGTTCAGTTTCTAATTCAGTTTCAAATTCAGTTCTAGTTCAGTTCTAAATTCAGTTCTAGTTTAATACTAGTTTATTTGTAATTCACTTCTAGTTCAGAACTTAATTTAAAGAAAACCTTTCAAAATTTCAAATTCTAAGTTATATTTTAGTAAAGATTCTAGTTTAGATTCAGTTGCAGATTAAAGTTTGGACAATAATTAGGTTTTTAGTTCAGATTCTGGCTCAGACTCTGCTTTAGATTCTAGGTTCATATTGAATTTCATGTTCTATTTCATATTAAGATTAAGTTACGATTCTAGTTCAGACTATATTTCCAATTCCAGTTCAGACACTGGTTCAGATTCTAGTTCAGGTTCTTGTTTAGAGTTTAGATTATAGCTGATATTCTAGTTCAGGTTCGAGTAAAGATTCTTCTTCAATTAGTAGATCAGATTCGCTAACATTCTAATCCTGTTCTAGTGAAGGTTTACTTCAGCTTATTGTTCAGATTCTACTTCTTATTCCAGAAAAAAAATTCTAGTTTAATTTCTAGTGCAGTTCCATTTCAATTTCTAGTTCAAATTCTACTTCGGATTTTAATTCTGTTATTTTACCTCAAACAAAATTCGTGTTCCATTCATTATTTATCATCGTTTTGAACTCTCGTTTTTTTGTTTTCTCATCAATATTTTCCATTCATTGCATATCAATGACAGAATTTTGTATAACACTAACACACTTGTACTACACACTGTATACATATATAATTTTTTTTATATGTCTGTTCAAGTAGCGTTTTAAATGTTTAAAAATGCGTGTGTATTTTAATTTGATTTTCATTACGTTTGAAAAATTAAAAATTTCACACAATAATAAAAATAATAAAAAAAAGACACATACACAAAAAGCAAACAAACAGACATATACATATAAATAAATAATAAAATTAATCAAGGCACGAATTTCGACTCTTTTATATTACACTTCTTAAGATTGGATCTCTTAAGAATTAATTTTTTAAAAAAGAGTTTTATGGTTTATCGCTCTCTGAAATCGATTGTAATTCTAAAAAATTATAAAATTCAAAAAAGATAAAAATGAAAAAAGAGCGAAATTGAAAAAAGAGTTTAAAAAAGTGAATGCAAACATCGCTTTAAAACCTTTGTATGTAGGTACAAACCTACTCACATATTAAAATGTGTTTAATATTGTTATATGCATTTTGTGTTTTTGTAATCGAAAAAATAAAAATAAAAATTTTAATAGTGAAAAGAGTTTATTTTTTAATCTTCGCAAAGAAGAGTAAAAAGTAAGATCATTTGAAAATAAATATTTTGCTCCGATTTTTTTCTATACTCTGAAATGAATACATGTATTTATACCGTTATATTGCTCATATAAACTACAAAAATGTATATCAGAGTGTAAAACTGCATGTTAAGGAAAAAAAGAAAATAATTTCAATCATATCGAAATTTTATTACATTATTTATGTTTTTATTTGCTGAGGTTATTTATCAATTAATAAAAATATTTTTCTTTTTTTTTTTAATTTTTATTAAATAAAATTGAATTTGTATGTTTGTATATACAGATATGTATTTTTCTCGAATTTTGTTCATCTAAGTATCTTTAATACATCAAAGTTTTTATGAAAATGGAGTCAATTATGTGGGTCAGTTTCATTAAAAATAAATAAAAAAATAAGTTAATTAATAACGTTATAATATGGTTAAAATTAGGGATAATAATGTTAATTATGGCAAAATGCTTTAAAGAAGGAAAAAGCCACATTAGTGTAACAAATATTAAAAACAGACAATATTTACAATTCTTAAAAATATAATTCATAATATATGCTGTATTATTCTTTATAATACTCCAGAGTTGTGAATAGTCGAAAGAAGGGTCTAACAAATAGTAAAATCAGATAAATATTCATTACTTTTCTCCATGGTTTATAGTCTTTTCAACAGTCTATTCAACAACCAATGAACTAATAATCGAGTCAATAGTCAGATTAAAAGTCCATTCAATTGTCCAAGCAAAAACCTTTTCAATTGAGGGTCAATAAACTATTTATTCACCTTTCGAGCAAACAATAGTTTAAGCCAGTTTCTTTTCAAAAGTTTGATCAGAAGTTTAATAAATTTTCAAGTCAGAAATAGAGTCTAAATATAACTTGTAGTATATCATAGTGACAAGTCAATAGTTTGGGGAAGACTCTAAACAATAAGTCTAGTCCTTAACACAGTCAAAAGTCTGATCAATATTCTACACAGTAATCAAGTCAATAATTACTTAAGTTGTCAAGTTAATAATTTAGTCAATAGACTTTTTGATGGTCTTCTCAATAGTTTATAGGAAAGTCAATCAACCAGTAAATAGTTTATTCTATTCAATATAGTCCGAATTATAGACCAAACAAAAGTCAAGTAAATAAGTCTTTGCAATAGATGAATCAAAAACCAGTCACTGTTTCATTAATAAATATTCATCTAAATAATAGTTAAATAGTAACTAGTCTGGTCAACGCTTCAGTCAATAGCACAGTTCAATGACGTCACTAAAAATATAGTGAATAATCTGGAAAATATTCTACTCAATTTTTAATTATAGTGATTAGTCCATGAATTAGTTCAAACGCTTATCTAGCCGATATAATAATTAATAGTCTTGTCAGTAGTTCATAGTCAATTTATTATTTAATGGTCAACCCAACAGTCAGAAGACGCGTTAATCAACTACTTAATATAGTTATCCATAAAAGGCTCAACAATGTAGTCAGTATACAATAATCTTACCTTAATGATCTTTACAATGTATCATCAATATTCAACTCAATAATAGTTAAGCAAACAAATATTCTAGTCAGTAGTATAGTCTTCTTGCTCAACATTCTACTTGTAAGTCTAGTCAGTAATATGGGCAACTTTTTAGTTAATAGTCTAGTGAATAATCTAGATAATTGTCTATTTAATAATTCAGTCAGTAGTTTGATCAATATTGTAGTAGATACTTAAGTCAAAAGTCTAGCCAATTGGATGGTCAAAAGCACTCTTAACTAAAATCTGAGCTAGAACTCAAACCTGAACCTTAAATTTTAACTGAGCTCTGAACTAAAATTCGATGTGGTAGCTGAATTACAATCTGAACTAAAATCTAGAATATAAAACATATTCTGGGTTAATACCTGAACAAAAATCTGAACTATAGAACTAGAATCAGAATTAGAATCTAAACAAGAATTAGATCAAGATTTAGAAAAACCATCTGAATTAGAAACAAAATTGGAAACTGGATCAAAATTAGAATTATAACTATATTATATTCAGAAATAAAATCTAAATTGAAATCTGAACTGAAATCTAAACTGGAAAAAAAATTAAATTAATTAAAATTAACTGGAATCTAAACTTAAATCTGAATTAAAATCTGAACTAAAAACTGAACTGGAATCTGAACTAGAATTTGAATTAGAATCTGAACCAGGTAATGATCTTAAATCTGTGAGAATCTAAAGCAAGATCTGAGTTGAAATCTAAACTAAAATCTAATGGTGAATATGAACAATTATCCGTTCTAGAAATATAATCTGAAATTAAATATGAAATGGAATTAGAATTGGAATCTGAACTAGAATCTAAATTAGAAATATAACTTGAAATTAAATTATATTTAGAACTAGATTCAGAACTAAATCTGAACTCGAATCTGAATTAAAATCTAAACTGAAATCCGAACTAAAATCTGAATTTAAATCTGAAATAAAAACTGAATTTGAATCTGAACTAGAATTTGAATTAGAATCATAACTAGAATCTATACAGAAATTACAACAAGATTTAGAAATTGGATCTGAAATAAAATCAGAATTGGAATATAAACTAGAATCTAAATTCGAGTCACAACTTGAGATTAAATTACATTCAGAACTTGAATCTGAACTTGTTTTTAAATTGAAATCTGAACTAAAATCTGAATTAAAATCCAGACTAAAATCTGAACTAAAAACTGAACTTGAGTCTGAAGTAGAATTTGAATTAGAATCTGAACCAGGTTATGATATTAAATCTGTAAAAGAATCTAAAGCAGAATCGCAACAAAAAACTGAACCAGAAACTAAACTATTTTCTAAAATATTATCTGAACTAGAAGCCGAAATAGAATCTGAAATGAAATTTGAAGTAAAATTTAACATTAGTCTTAACCAGAGTCTTAAATCTGAACTAAAAATGAACTAGAATCCAAACTTACGAATTAGAATAAACTTAGAATGAATTGAAATGTTAAGTCGAATCTGAACAAGATTTTGAACTTGAATCTAAACTACATTCTGAAAAAGAGCCTGACCTGTTTTCTGAAAAAGAGTCTAAACTAGAATCTTAAATAAAACCTTAACTTTACCTGAAAACTTTTAGTAAATTAATAAATGATCTGATCTATTTTCTGGATAGTAGTTCAACAAACCTATAGTCCATGTTGTAGTCTTTTTTCTTTAAAAATATATTTTACCTTAAAATCTTTATAATTTAAAACTAATTTTCTACCAGCAAAATATTTACTCTCAACAGGAATATTGTCACAGGTTATCAAATAACTCTGAATTCTATTTTATTGTCGAAAGACACGTAAAAGAAGTCATGAAGTAGTATGAAGTTAGAAAGTGGTTTTGCCTAAAACATGTTAAAACTTTACAATCGACTACTAAATATTTAAACAAATTTTATTTTTAGAATTTTCTACTATTTTTTTTTTTTGCGAAACCACAAATAATAGAGAATATGCTTTCAGACTGCAATTGACAAACAATATAAAATTTATAGTTAAATTTAGCTGAACACAAAAAAGACTATTGAAAAAGATGAAAATGCTAGACAAATAACTGAAATCAAAACAAATGAAATTTTGTACTGACAAAAACAACAAATTGTTTGACATGAAAAATATTCATTTAGAAAAGTAGAAATCAATGTTTACATCGAAATTATTTTCTCAGATTTTTAACGAAAAATGTCTAAACATGATAAATTAATTAAGAATTTATGTTTTATACGAAAAAAAATCGATTTTCCATAAATCCGAAAAGTTGTTCAAATTTTTCTACAAATTACTTCTATTTAATTTAAATTTTCAAAATCATTAACATTAACGATCTTTTCATATATTAATCATTAATTTGTAGCTCTTGTTTGTTAAGTGATTTTTTATGAAAATTTCATTAACACAAAAATATTTCACAGCATTTTTTCCTGTTTTTTGTGAATTTAACATGATTTTGTATTTTTATTAATTCCCGTAGCTGAAATAACGTGATTTTTCTAGCAAATGAAAGAAAAATGTGGTAATTGTTGTAAACAAATCTATTTGTTGCTAAAATATTACAAAAATATATTTAATGAAATCATGATGACAACTAGGGGAAGGATAACTATTTGAAGTAAGTGAAAGAAGTTAAAGAAGACAATAAACTATTAATTGAAATGGAATTGAATTTGAACTAAACTAGAGCTGAACTTGAACGGAATTAGTAAAACTAGAACTGATTCAGAACTGAAGAAGAACTTAACTAGAAATTAACTTGAACTGAACTAGAATTGAACTAGAACTAAAATAGAACTAGAACTGAAGTGAAACTGAACTAGAAATGAATTAGAACTGAACTGAATTAGAACTGAACTAATACTGAACTAGAATTGCATTGGAACTGAACTAGAACTGAATTATAACTGAATTAGAACTGAACTAGAACTGAACTGAAATAGTATTGAACTTAAATTGAACTGAAACTGAACAAGAGCTGAGCTAGAACTGAATTAGACTGAACTAGAACTGAACTGAAACTGAACTAGAACTGAAATAGTATTGAAATAGAATTGAACTGAAACTGAACTAAAACTGAACTAGAACAAGAACTGAAACTTAACTAAAATTGAACTAGTACTGAACTAGAACTGAACTAGAACTGAACTAGAACTGAGCTAGAACTAAGCTAGAACTGAACTAGAACTGAACTGAACTGAAATAGTATTGAACTTGAATTGAATTGAAACTGAATAAGAGCTGAGCTAGAACTTAATTAAAACTGAACTAGAACTGAACTGAAACTGAACTAGAACTGAACTGAAACTGAACTAGAACTGAAATTGTATTGAACTAGAATTGATTTGAAACTGAACTAAAACTGAACCAGAACTAGAACTGAAACTGAACTAAAACTGAACTAGAACTGAACTAGAACTAGAACTGAACTGAATCTGAACTAGAGCTGAATTAGAACTGAACTACAATTGAACTATAACTGAACTACAACTGAACTAATACTGAACTAATACTGAACTGAAACTGAACTAGAACTGAACAAGAACTAAACTAGAACTGAACTAGAACTGAGCTAGAACTGATCCAGAACTGAACAATTACTGAAGTAGAACTTAACTAGAACTAAAACTGAAGTAGAACTGAACTAAAATTGAACTAAAACTGAACTAGAACTGAACAAGAACTGAACTACATATAAATGAATTGAATCAGAACTTATCTAAACTAGAACCTGAACTAGAATCTGTATTATAATGCGAGCTATAATCTAACCTGGAATCCGATTAAGAAATCTGAGCTAAATTTTGAAATAGAATTTAAAATGTAATCATAAATCTAAACAAGGATTTACTCCTGAATCTGAACTAAGATCTGTACCAAAATTTAAACTAGAATCTCAATCTGAATCAAACTATAGCTTGGACTAGAACCTGAGTTAAAATCTAAATTTAAACTTGAAACCAAACCTTGGAACCTGCTGAAAGTTTCAATAACAATTGAACTTGCGCATATAATAGAATCTAGATTGGAATCATCCATAACAAAACTAGAGTTTGAATGAGACTCAGACCTCAAAATTCGAACTTAGTTTCTGGATTAAAATCTATGCAATAGTTGAAAGTAGAACTTGAGTTTAAATCTTTAAGCCTAAACTCGAATTTACAGTAAAACCTGAACTAGAATTTGCACTAGAATCTGAACTATAATGAAACCGAGAATCTGAATACCAATCAAACTAGAGTTTGAACTTGAGTCTGAACTGGAAATGTGATAAGAAATCTGAACCAGTATTTGCATTTGAATTGGATCTAAAATCTAAACTTGAATCTGCACTTCAATATGAAGTAGAGAAAGTGATAAAGAGAATCTAAAGTAGAATTTTCACTAGAACCTGAAAGGGAATCTGAAGGAGAACGTGAACTAAAGCCTGAGTTAAAATAGAAATTGGAATTTCAATTAAAATTGAAACTGGGAGTTACATTTTTTATATTTTGTATTTTGAAAAGCCTTCATTGATCTGATTATAGACATACTATTGACTAGTTGTTCTATGTACATTTTACTACCCCGATTATTGAAAAAGTTAACATTTTTTAATTATTTTTTGTCCTTTTGTCCTACTTAATAAAAGACTTTTTCTAAATACTTAACTATTATTTGGAGTACTGGCTAAAACATTTGATATGCTTTCTACCAGGCTATTTTTGACAAATATTCGCTATAGTATACACTGAGTTCTGTAGTATATAAAATTTCATATTCATTTATTTCCTTGGGTTCCTTCCCTTTACCATCATGTCCCTAAAGATTGTGGTTTTACACGATTTTACATTTATCATGTAAAGAAAAAAATGGAATGGAGATTCTTCGACTGCACAATTCCCCAAATGATAATGATTGCCAGGCAAAACATTAAGCTTTTGCCAAAAAATCGCCTTGGCCTCCAAATTCGCTATAATGTCAGGATCTGTTCTTTCTGCTTCTTACAGGAAAGTAGCAGAAAACATATTTCCATCCTCCTTCAATAAAACATGTTTATTTCATTAACATCATTTTTCATTTTGCCACCTTCAAGCGGATGTTTTTTTTCTTCTGTTGGGTCTTGTTTATTCTTGTTTTTATTATTTGCTTATTATCCTGCATAAGTAAGGATATGTTTTGTGGATGTGTGTATTTGTTTTTTTTTTTTTTTTTGTGTAGTGAGTAGATGAAGTGGCAAGTACATGACTTAAATTCAGTGGCATTATAATTTACACATTTTATTATATTATTTTCGCACCTGTTGTATGTATTTGTTTGTTTGTATGTTTATTTATTCTTTCCCGTTATATACTATTTGTCAGAGATATTTTGTAACATTTTGCGTTGTTGCTGTTGCTGTTGCCATTCTGTTCTGCTCTGTTGTGTTGTAATTACTCCCAATGGTTGTCATTGTATGAAAATGATGATGTTGTTTTTTGTTTGTATATGACTGTATATGTGTGTGCAGGATATTTTATATTTATTTTTTAATTCTCAGGATAATACTAAACAGGCTTGTTTTTGTGTTCGAGTCCATGGTAGTGGAAAATTAAGTAATTTTTCTCTTTATTAAACAGATATTGTATTTAAATCTGATAGAGGATAATTTTTGAAGGTAAATAATTTCAGTTTATTAGATTTAATGTTTAAGAGTTTAATACCAAAGATAATTAATAATTAAAGTGAGGGCGTATGATTAATATTAATTATTTGCATTCAAATATGGGTTTGAAAATTGTCTAACAAATAATAGACTTCATAATCCACTAATTGGCAACTAATATAGTATTTTAGGTAAACACGCTGCCACAAAAGATTGAAGGTGCTTGAATTGAAAATTAGAAATTAGAGAAGCAAAGTTTAGTTCAAATGAACTAAGGAGAGAGGTAGAGAAGTTGTAAAAGGCTACGAGATTCGTTCCCCTTTTCACCAGACACCAGACTTCTGGTTATCCAGATTAGTCCCGTGCCCATGAGAACCGCAAATATAGTTTAAGTCATTGTGAAACTAAGTACCCCACTGATGGGAGGAAAAAACGGATAAATAATTGCTGCAATTTGTCCAGACTTCCTCTCATAGAGACTGCGAATAATCATATGGAGCGATACCGTCGCAGAACCATACGCAATTTCGGACAAAACTTATATATCTTTCATATCAGCAGTCGCCAAAACCGCCAGAAATTTTAGCGAACTGTAGTCAAAGTAGCAGGTCCTAAAAAGTAAGATAGTTTTAGAGAAGATGAAGATTTCTCGCTTTTCCTCATTATAACATAGGAAAGAAGACTCTCCCGTTGCATTTATTTCAAAGTGACTCTGTCTAGATAACTCAGCAACTACTTTCCAGAAAAGAGTTCTTAAGATATTCGTAAATCCAGTTCACGTTTTGGAATTCGGACTCTCCAACTTCCATATTCTTCTTGAAAGACCTTAAGCTATGAAGTCCTTTGATTTCGTATAGAAAGCCTTACCTCCTTTAAGTATAAATTTGCTTGACAGATGCCCATCAATCACGGCAGAATAATATCCATGTTATAATGTCATTTGTTACAGGAGACAATAGGAAATATATTTAATAGCCAAGTCATCAATATGATGACTTGGCTATTAAATATATTGGGGCACCATCGACGCAGTTATAGAAGTACAAATTACGGTACCTCCAATTTTTTGGGAATTAAATCTGTCAATTTTGATTGGCTCAATGAATTTGCATAATATTGAACACATTGATGGCAAAAGGCTGTACCGTTATAATATTTGAAACCTGGACCCCACACGGGTCTAAAAGAGGTTACAGAATTTTTAACCTCGTGTGCACTTCTCATTCAATTTCAAAAATTTCCTGTTTTCTTATTATGGCCCTTATTTATCCTTAAATAAGTATGAATTATGAATTATTTATCTCTTACAATTTTCGATTTAATTGAATTTTGACCTGTTTTCAAAAGATTAAACGGAAACAAGCGGAGCAAATTTCCCAAATTTATAAGTAATGTTGCATTCCCCAGCTCTCTCATTAAGTTAACAAATTACAGATTTATTTCCAAAAATCGCTTCTGTCCCACTGTACAGTCTAGCTTCTACCCTTCAAATAATTCAGTCCAATCTCTATTCCCCTTAAAAAATTTATTCTGTACATTAAAAACCAAACTCTTTCAAATGTAACAAATCTTCTGATAAATTGAAATAAATCTCGAATCATTTAAAAAATCTCTCATGTTTATTTTATTAATCCTTAAAAATATCTCAACAACAACAAAAAAACTTTTGCATAAATTGACTTTATAAAATTTAAATTTAAATCAATGATTATTCAGAAAACCAAATACTGAAATAAAATCCAATAAGAAAAACTGGTTAATAAAACACAGCAAGAGAAAATGGTCCCATAGGAAAATAAAGTTTTTCCTTTACAATAACTTGACTCTCATCACAAAATTTCCTACCAGTTCCATACAATTTTATTTATCTATTTCGATATTAAACCAGATATTGATAAAAAGAACATAAATTATTGTTGCAAATAATGAATTTTAATTGGCAAAAATAAATAATAAAAAACCAGAAAAATGTATAAAAATCATTTAAATCTAAAAAGTAATAAAAATCATATATTGAAAATAAATATATGAAATAGATTTTCCAATATGAAATAAAAGTCTTATGAAAATGGAAGAGGTTAACAAATGCACATACACACCATAAAACTAGCAATCACAAAACTTCCGCTTCCGGTAGAACCACAAAAAAGAGTAAAATAAAAGAACAGAAGTAACTAATTTAAGGCAAAAAAAATAAAATAAACAATAACTTTTTCTAAAGTTATTTCAGTCATATGGACTAAATTCTAAACTAGAATTTAAATTGGAAAAGGAGTCCTAACTAGAAACTGAACAAGAATTTTGAGAAGAAATTTAAACTAAAAATTTGAATCTTAACTAGAATAACTCGAAACTTCACCAGAACCTAAAACAGAATATGGTTTCGAATTTGAATATAAACTTAATCTGAACAATAATCTGAATTATAATCAGAAAATAAACCGGAACTAGAATATAAACAAGAATCTGAAAAAGAATCCAAATTAGAATATCAATTGGACTATGAACTAGTATCTAATCTAGAACCTGGACTACATTCTGAACAAAAATGTGATCTTTAATTTGATTTAGAATCTGAACTAAAGTCTATATTATAATCTGAACTTGAAACTGAAGTAGAAACTATTTCAAGTTCAGATTTCAAAACATCTGAACTGTTTTCCAAAATAGACTTCGAACTATAAAAAGAAATTAACCAGCATCTGAACCTAAATTTGACTTAATATCTTAATTAGAATCTGACATAGAATTTAAAGTAAAATTCTAACGACAACTGAACTGAAAACTGAATTCAATTTGAACCATAATCTGAGTATGAACTTTAGTCAGAACTTAAAACTGATTTAAAATTTAACTAAATCTAGCTAAAATCTAGGATCAGATAAAACAGGATCTGAACTAGAACTAAAATAACACCGAACTAGAGCTGAACTTGAACTGGACTTGAACTAGAACTGAAGTAAAATTGATCTAGAACTGAAACTGAACTAGAACTGAACTGAACTAGAACTAAACCAGAACTGAACTAGAATTGAATTGGAACTAAACTTGAAACTAAACTAAAACCGAACTAATACTAAACTAGAAGAGAACTATAACTGAACTAGAACTGAACTAAAACTGAACTAGAACTGAACGCGATCTGAACTAGAATTGAACGCGAACTGAACTAGAATTGAACTGGAACTGAACTTGAACTGAACTAGAACTGAACTAATACTGAACTAGAAAAGAACTAAAACTGAACTAGAACTAAACTTGAAACTAAACTAGAACCGAACTAATACTGAACTAAAACAGAACTAGAACTGGACTAGAAGAGAACTATAACTGAACTAGAACTGAACTAAAACTAAACTAGAACTGAACGCGAACTGAACTAGAAATGAACTAGAACTGAAGTAGAATAGAACAAGAACTAAACTTGAGACTAAACAAAAACCGCACTAATACTGAACTAGAACAGAACTAGAATTGAACTGGAACTGAACTTGAACTTGAACTGAACTAGAACTGAACTAATACTGAACTAAAACAGAACTAGAACTGAACTAGAACTAAACTTGAAACTAAACTAGAACCGAACGAATACTGAACTAAAACAGAACTAGAACTGAACTAGAAGAGAACTAGAAGAGAACTAGAACTGAACTAGAACTGAACACAAACTGAACTAGAAATGAACCAGAACTTAACTAGAACTAAACTAAAACTGAATTAAAGCTGAAATTGAATTGAACTTGAACTCTACTAGAACTGAGCTAAAAGTGTACTCAAAATTGAGCTAGAACTAGTATTAAACTAGAGCTAAACTAGAGCAGAACTAGAACTGAATTGGAATCCGGACTCTTTCAATTTGAACAAATTCACACCTGTGCTTTTTTAAAATTTTTTGGTACAAAATTATTCACACGTTTCTTGTGGAGAAAAGCCCTCTACTCATATTTCAATTTTTCGTGCTTTTTTATGTGCAACATAACAATAGACCCAAGTCTTTTGGTTGTTCTACTTGATACTTTTGCTTTGAAATTGTAAAAGAAAATTACACACATAAAACAAAACTCAACTACCTGACAAAACCCAAGCGACAATAATAGGAAGTTATGAAGACATTTTATATCCCCCTCTGAGGATGGCACAGCAATTTTTTATATTTCATTTTTGTTTCATTTTTCTATTAATACCAACACATAGAAAATTGCGGTAGAATTACATTAAAAAGGAAACAAGAAAACGTCTAAAAATATAATTTATATGAGAGTGTGACGACTATGATGAGCCTTACAAATGCAACAATAATGTTCGAGGGGGTTTCTGAACTTATTGCTCAAGCCCTGAATAGCCTGGTAGAAAGCTAAAGTGAATTCCTCAAGATTTAGTCTTCCAGGTTGCTGTCGATATACTCTATATAACTTTGATTAAATAATTTTTTTTTTGGCGAATGGAATGAAAAAACTATAGTGTGCAAAAAATATGCCAATTGTTATGATTTTTATAGCATACTTTTTGGCTTATAAGCTTTTAAAGAGAATTTGTAAAAAAAAATATTTTCTTTGTTAAAAAATAAACATTTTTTAACAAAAGAATCTTGTCACAATTTTTTTTAATATTTAAAGTTGACTTATTGTTTTAGATTTTTATGACTCAGTTCTGAGAATAGAATCATACTTTTAAATAAATTACAAATAAATTTAATTAAATTCTGCTTAAAATTAATAACACAAACGCATTAGGGTGGGTCGAAAAAGGTTGTGTCACTAGAAGATGATGTCGGATTCAAAATCTATCAATAAACAGAATGTAGCAGTTTGAAAATCATGAATAACAATATATAATTTTATACGATCAGACTTAGTATGGCGGCACTATACACAAGAAACCAAAAGGGCTGTATTTTGGGAGGCCGTAGAATAATTTTGTTTTTAATATCTGAAATCATCAACCAATCTTTCATTTTAGGGGGTGACTGCATAACACATTTTTTGTATCGGGACTGACCCCCCAACTGTAACTTTAAACAACATTAAAACCTTTTTTTTAATTTTTAAAAAATTAAAACTTTTTTTCTAAGGACTCATCTCCTACTCAAATTATCCTTTAAAAGCCAAAATTTGAATTTGAAATCTCTTATAATTATTCGCAAATATTTAACATTTTCTTAACTTTAATACTCATCTCAATACGTTTCTCCTCTCCCTGCCTCCCTCTTATCCTGCATTTCACAAATACACTTCTGAATATATATTCAACTCTCCACCACTTATCTTTTGTATTTATTTGTTTATTTATTATTTGTTGGTGTTGTATCATAGTCATCCTTATCATGATACTCCGAAACATCATCATCATCTTAAGTGTATTTACTTTGAAAAGTACTTTTGTAGAAGAGTTCTTAAGTATATTTAAACCACTTGATTATTATAATTTTGCTTCCGTTTCCGTTTAGTTTTTTTTTTTTTTCATTCATTCATTTTTTTCATTTACATTATTTTGGTTACTTTGACCATTGTTATTGTTATTATAGTTATTGTTTTGTTTATTTTTAGTAGAGTTTGTCTATCATTATTATTAAATTGCATAAATAGTAAATAATATAAAACAATAACAACAAGGAGAATAAAAAATAACTAAAATATAAATTATGGAAATAAAAAAATCACCATTTCTTGCATTAAAGTCGAATTTTATATACTGTTCTTTTGAAGAATATTTTTTATTGGATTTAATTTATTTAAACTCTGGATGTCTAACAAATATGGTACTTTGGAAGGTAAAAGATGTCATTATAATTTAGTATTTGTTAAAGGCCAAAGAATGGTAATTTCGACATAAGAGACCAATAGAGCTCTGGAATCGGAAATGTCTGAAGATGAATATATATCAAGAAGAAATTTCACTCTCATTGGGAATCTTATAAGAGGCCATTTCACTTCTTTTAAAAGCCTTAGGATACATCCACCAGCCGAATGTTTCCTAGGAATTGGAAAATTACTCTCTTAAAAAATAATTCCTGGATCGTATAAATAATTTAACAAGAAACTGTTCCCTTACCAAGGCACATGAAGTCTGGCATACCAGCCAAACTTGCGACACAATATTCGGTGGAATCAAAAACTTGTTTTGTTGTTATTAGCTATTGAAAAGGCAACAAGCTATCAGATCAGATCTATACTGAATATAATTGAATCACTTAAAGAGACTAATCAATGGAAACTTATCAGAATTTTAAACCGGACTTAAGGCTTAAGTTTTGAACTACCAGCTTATATTCAGTTTGATAACTATTTGATCGACCTTGTACTGCAGTACTCTTCACTTCAAACTATTATATCCAAAAGCTTACTTATCAACCAGAGCAACTTTTTCAAAGCGAAATCCAAATTTACCAGAAACATACCAACAAACCTCCACACAAATTGATATGATGAACTGGAATCTCTTATAGAATATTCGCAAGAATCTCTAAAATGAACCTCAATTGTCATTCGAATTTTAACTAAAAATTTTAATTATATTTTCCGGAAAAATAAAAAAAGAATCTGAACTTGAAGTAAAAATAAAATCTAAACTAAAGTCAGAACTCAAATTAGTACTTACTAGATTCCGAACTGGATTTTGAACAAGATTTGGAACAAGACTTTAAACAAGATTCATAATTAGAATCTAAACTTCAGGTTCAGAACTATAATATAAATTAGTACTTGAACCAAAATCTAAACTAAAGCCTGAACTACAACCTGACTAAAACTCAACTGGGATCTTGTAAAAAATCTTAACTAGAATTTGAACCAGATTCAACTAGATTTTAATTCGAACATGAACTAGAATCTCAACAAGAAACCGTAGTAGAATCTTAACTAAATTGTGAACTTGACCTTTAGCTAAAGTCTGAACCAGCATGGAAAAGCTTCGATTAGTTCTCAATCGAAAAACTGAACCAGAATTTAAACTTGAATATTATTAAGATAAAAATCTGCACCAGAATCTGAATTCAACTAGAATTTCATCTAGGATTCGAACTTAAAATTGAACTAGAAACTGAAATAGGATCTGAACTAAGATCTAAACTAAAATTTAAATCAGAATATGAACTAAAGTCTGAACTAGAATCTAAATAAAAATCTAAATTAAAATCAGAAATAGAATCAGTTTGTAAACTAAAATATGTACTAGAATTAGAACAGGAAACCGAACTAGAATCTAAACTTGATTGTGAATAAAATCTGAACCATAATCTTATAAAGAATTTCAAACTGAAGCTGCACTTAACAAAAATCTGTACTAAAATCTAAACATAAAT
Source organism: Cochliomyia hominivorax (assembly GCA_004302925.2). NCBI lineage: Eukaryota > Metazoa > Arthropoda > Insecta > Diptera > Calliphoridae > Cochliomyia > Cochliomyia hominivorax. The sequence goes on along the minus strand of PYHX02000158.1, from coordinate 86,323,287 downwards.
CAAATTTAGAAACTGAACTGGAATCAGTTCCAGAATCTGTACTACAATCTAAACAAAAATCAGAAGTAGAATATGAATCAGAATCTTTGCTATAACCTTTTCACTTTAAACAGAAAATTAAGTAAAATTTGGACCAGAGTCTGAACTGGAATTTTTACTAGTATTTAAAATTGAATCTTAAATAGAATATAATTTTTAACTAGCATCTGATCATGATCGGAACAGACATTTAAACTGGAATCGGCACGTATCTTAACTAGAACCTGTACTAGAATATAATCATGAATCTGAACTTAAATAAGTAGCAGAATCTGAACAAAAAACTGAACTAAAATCTTAATCAGAATCTGAGCTAGAAACTCATCAACATTTCCAACCAGATTCTGAACGAGAACCTGTAGTTGAATCTAAACCAGAATGGGGATTGGAATCGCATCAAGTATCCAGACTTGAATCTGAATTGGAAACTTACTTAGAATGTGAATTTCACCACGAATTTCATCTAAAATTTAATGAAATTTTTTACAGTTATCTGTTTAGTAATTTTTACAAGGGTCTCGGGCAGAACGTTAAGCGCAAACTGGAATTTTTATTGGAGATAATTTCAAAACAGGTTAAAGAAATTTAGTGTTATAATCATTCGCTTATTATCACAACCTTCAAGATTTTGTAATTATCTATTATTTGCTTCTTTGTTGTAAATAGTTTTTAGTTACAGTTTTCTGTGACTAATTTTGTAAATGGCTTTTCATCAATTTTAAGTTATTTTTTAATGATTATTTACTTTTTTGCAAAAAGTATTTATAAACAAAAAGTCTGAATAAAATTGTAAATAAAACAAACAAACAAACAAACAAATAAAAAAATAAATAAATTTAGTTACTTTTTTGCATTAAAATACAAAAGTGGTCAGTGTCCTCAATGGATTTCAAGTAAAATAAATTAATTAGCATATTGATATTTTTATATTTATATTTTTAGCTTATTGTTCACTCTTAATTTGAATTAAATGTAATGAAATTTAATAAAATAAAATAAGAATAAGAAGTGAGATCGAAAAATTTTTAACATACATATATGTTAATAAAAATACCTTTTATGTAAACATTGCTTGATGAAAATTTCTCTGTTTAGAGTCTATTGTAACAAATGATTGGCATTTTTTTACCGCTGCTCATTGCTTGCAATACCAAGGACTTTTTAGGGATTTTTTACTACCCTAAACTTTTCTTCAAATTTTCCTTGAACATCAGCAATAAAAAACATTTGTATAGGAAGTTGTGAAAAATCTGCCAAAATAATTTTAAGCAGCCTTCCTGTCAAGGACTTTTTTGCGTACTAAAATTCCTTAATATTAGAAAAACAACCACTTTGTCCTACAAAAAGCATTTAAAGGTCAGGCGTAAATGGTCCATGACGATAGGAAAGCAGCGCGATTAACTCATTGTTCAGACTATTTGGTACAAAAGTTAAAGCTTTTGCAGGTTTTAAAATATATATAAGGCTCAAAAAATCGGACAGAAACGCTAATAAAAATTTATAGGCCAAAAAAGGAGCACGGAAATTGAAGTCAAGATCTCTAAAAAAATATTCGTGCTGCATAATGAATGTCAAAACGTATGTTCTTGCAGTTGTTGGTAAAAAAGTACGTGGCATGTCAGGAATTATGGAGCTGCGACAAAATATTGCAATCTTTTTTTTTTACAATGGCATCTATAAGTCACGAAATTTACGTCAAGGAATGTTTAAAAAAAGCCAGCTTCAATTCACATATTTTTGGCCTGACTTGACATCCTGTCACTGTGCTTGACAAGCCCTTGATTGATATGAGAACAATAATGTAGAGAGGAAAATCCTCCAAACTACCCGAAGCTAAGGTCAGAGTAGAGATATTGGGCTCTTGTTAAAAGGGAATTAAAGAGCATTAAAAAGGTGTCCAAAAAATGGAAGATTTTAAACGGAGATGAACTACTTGTTGGAGCAAAATGATAGAAAGCTCTATAAGAACTTAAGTGGCCACTACAAGATTTATAATATGGAATTTATACCAATAGGTGAAAATTCTCCAAACTGTTCGGAGCTAAGATCAGTGAAGAGATATTGGCCTTTTTAAAAGAGAATTTAAGAACATAAAAAAGGGTGTCCAAAAAAGTGGAAGATTTTAAACGATAATGAACTACTTTTTCGAATAGAAAGCAATATAAGAACGTTGGTGTCCACTATACGATACTTAATATAGAATTTGTATCAAGAGAGAAAAATCCTCCAAACTGCCCGGAGCTAAGTTCAGTGAAGAGATATCGGGCTCATGTTTAAAGGGAATTAAAAACATTCGAAAAAAGTGACAGAAAGAGTTTTAGAAAAAAGTTCAAAATTTCTTCTACTCTATAAGAAAACTATAGTCTTTTTTTGTAAACTGTAATAATTTCAATCGTAAGTAAGTATAGTGGTGACGTTAAGAATTTTTCGATCTCACTATTTATTTTCCCACTAAATATTTTCATGTTTGATTTTTCTAATTTTTAAAATTTATTTTAAAGATTTTAACATATTTTCTAAATTTTATTATCACTGCTAATTACCCTTATAATATGCTTAAAAAATTACACTCACACTTATACAAAATTATCTAGAATTCCTGCTCAGGAGGTCATTTATAATCATATTTAAGGAAACCGGAAACACGTAAAATGTTTAAGCGTAAAGAGTTGATAAAGAATCCTTTAAATGTTTGCAATACAAAATGTAATAAATTTTCAAAATAATAAATAAATTTATTTAAATTTAAGTGAAAATAGCTTAAGGGTAATTAAAGTGTTTGATTAATATTTATTTAAAAATGTTTGCTTTAAAAAAAAAACTTTATTTAATTTAAATTTCAACAAAGTTCAAGGAAAATTTCCACAAACTAATCAAACATTTAATTTAAGTCCAAAAAATATCTAAATTTATTTAATGTCAAACTTTGAAATAAAAACACACAAATATTTCAAAATTTATATTAATTTTTATACCCTCCACCAGCGCAAGTGGTGCAGAGGTTATACCAACTTTGTCATTCCGTGTGTAACGCTAAGACGAAATTATCTCAAACCCAACAATGTTTATATATATTCCCGTATCAAATCAAAATCTGAGTCGATTTTGTTACGTCCGTCTATTGTTAGCACGAACACGTTCACAATAATTGTCTGATCCTGGACCTATACTAGCAACTTAACTAGAATATAAATCAGAATCAAAAATAGCATGTCAACTAGCATCTAAAATTAAAGAAGAACTGAAATCTGAACTAGAACTTAAATTGGTAATTGAACTAGAATCTGATTTAAAATCTGAATTTGAACTAAAATCTTAATAAGAATCTGAAGTAGAATTTGAACTCAAGTTAACTTCAGTTAAATCTGAACTAGAAACTTGACCTGAATTTCAACTTGAATCTAAACTAAAATCTGAAATATAATCTGATCTCGAAAGTGATCTATTATCTGAACTGAAATCTTAACCAGGACCTGTACTAGACTGAACTAAAAAAAATCAGAAATGAAATCGTCTTTAAGTGTATATGTGAGTGCGTATGTATAAAACAGTAAGTACTTCATATTTCACACGCTTTTTTGGTGTATGATATTAAAGATTCGGCATAGCCGAATATACCATTCTCACATGTTTTTCTCAATTTATTAAATTTTTTATTAAAATATAATTTTACAAAAATATTTTTCTACAAATTTATAATTTTTAATTAAATATTGATTTTATTTGTTTTTAGACATTTTTTTTTTTGCAATAAAAATATTTCAAAATAAAATTTTGACATTTATTTTTGTTACAAAATAAAATCTCTTGTATTTCTCCAAATAAATTAAAATGTCATATGATATTTTACCGTCTTTTTTAACAATTTTATATTTGTATTAAATAAATATTGAATATTTTAATGCAGTTGAACTCGTTTAGTATTGAATGAATGTCAGGCCAAAGATGGAAGAAATATCACAAAAATAAAATTGTAAAACAGAGCAACAACACAATTTTATAATTAAATTTTCCACAGGAATGAATAAATTTGTCTATGATTTTATAGGTTTATATTACTTAATATGTGGGATAAGCTCAAACAGAAAATGGACGAAATTTTTCAAAAATATGAATTTTCAGTGAAATTTTAGTGAAAATGTCAATTTTTCTTGAATAAACAATATTTAAATGAAAATGTGAATTTTCAATGAAAATGTGAATTTTCAATGAAAATGTGAATTTTCAATGAAAATGTGAATTTTCAATGAAAATGTGAATTTTCAATGAAAATGTGAATTTTCAATGAAAATGTGAATTTTCAATGAAAATGTGAATTTTCAATGAAAATGTGAATTTTCAATGAAAATGTGAATTTTCAATGAAAATGTGAATTTTCAATGAAAATGTGAATTTTCAATGAAAATGTGAATTTTCAATGAAAATGTGAATTTTCAATGAAAATGTGAATTTTCAATGAAAATGTGAATTTTCAATGAAAATGTGAATTTTCAATGAAAATGTGAATTTTCAATGAAAATGTGAATTTTCAGTGAAAATGTGAATTTTCAATGAAAATGTGAATTTTCAATGAAAATGTGAATTTTCAATGAAAATGTGAATTTTCAATGAAAATGTGGATTTTCAATGAAAATGTGGATTTTCAATGAAAATGTGGATTTTCAATGAAAATGTGGATTTTCAATGAAAATGTGAATTTTCAGTGAAAATGTGAATTTTCAGTGAAAATGTGAATGTGACTGGAATTAGAAATCGATTTAGATCTACACTTTGAAGTCTCATCTAAAATGTTTATTAAAATCTAAATGAGAACGGATCTGAACTGTAAACGATTTCAATATCAACTAGAATGTAAACTTATTAACTTCAATCTGATCTAAAAAATTTAACTAAAATCTGGAACATAATTTTAAACTTGGAACAGGACCCTGAATCTAAACTTGAGGTTAAGCTAAAATCTGAAATATAATTTTGAAGTGATATCTGGAAAAAACTGAACAATATTGTAAACAAAAATGTGAAACAGAATCTGAACAGAAATCTAACCTAAACTGAAATACAATCTGATTAAAAAATTAAAAATCTGAAAGAAATTTTGGGGTTTAATTGGAACCAGATCGATCCTTATTAATTTGAACTAGATTTATCCTTATTATATTTCAGATCTTAATTCTAAAAATTAATAAAGATTACAATCTAAGTAAAATTTGAATAATATTTGACGCTAGAATCTGTATTATAATCTTGTAGTGGTATGTGGAAAAGATCTGAACTATATTGTGAATAAAAATGTGAAACAGAATCTGAACAGATATCTAACCAAAACTGAACTATAAATACAAAATTAAGAATCTGAAAGACATTTTTAGCTTATCAGATCTAAAATCTGACATCTAACAAAGAATACATTGTGAATTAAATCTGAACAAATTTTAAAGCCAGATTCATTCCCGATATCTCAGATTATTTCAATAGCTCATATATTTTTCATTTTTAATCTTTACCAATATTAATTTACCAACTACTTATGTATGTAGCAAATTACACAAACATATTTATTATTAGTATGTAAAACATTAAGTGTATGTATATTAATGTATGTGTACAACTTTATATACTTACAAACATACATACAAACATACATACATACATACATACATACATACATACATACATACATACATACATACATACATATACAAATGTATATATGTATTTGAATTTTTGTTGATTTTATAGTGAAATGTGTTGAAAATGTAACTAAAATCTATATGAAATTTTACAATTGTTGTTGTTGTTGTTAAATGTATATGTTGTGTGACTGCAGACATTAATACAAACAAATAAATTTACATACATACAAACATTTATACATACATATGTACATTTATAGAACAAATATTAATAGAACATAAATTGTAAAACCGAAAATTGTATAGTACCACTTTGAGAGCATGACCAGGCATGTCAATGGCTTTTTACATAACAATCTGTATCAGTAGATGATAAACAGGAACGTAGTTGTTCCACTGGAACTAAGCAAGTTGGAAGAGACAAAATTTTCTGCCATCTCTGTACTTTTGGATTTTATTTAGGAAATTTTACTTTAGAAAACATTCATCCGTAGAATACAATCCCAAAATAAGCCAGTCATCCGTAGATGTGAGTTCAGTTCTTTTTTTCTTCTTCTTCCTCTCTCAGAGGTTGGAAAAACACAAGCTACTTAACAGAAAATTTCCTGGCCAAGTATTGAGGGAAGGTTTCGTATAAAAACCAAAAATCACAAAATTCAAAATATTTTGAATCACAACAAAACGATAACAATCATGATGATGATAATGATGATGATGATGATGTTGCTTTTAGGGAAGATAATGATGATAATGATGTTGTTGCTTCTGATGACTTTCCACAAGGTATTTGAAGTATGTTGCAGACGTTATAGTTGAATTTAGTTGAAAGCATCATGTTTAACTTTACAAATCAATTACATATTTTTTTTTTTTTGTATGAATGTCCAACAACAATAAAAAAAGAAACAAAATTGTAATTATTTCAGAAAAAAACCCACCTGAAACATGAACCAAATACTAAGTTACACACCCCCCCCCCCCCAAAATTCTCATTACAAAATATGAGTATGATGCACAGTGTTTTAAATGAAAAATGAAATGGAAATAAATGTGTAACTTCCAAACGGTTAGTGCGATTTCAGTGACATATCACATGGTGATAGTAGAGTGTAAAGTTTTAGTTTGGAGTTTGAATTTTGAGGGCCCAATTGGAATCAGTCACACAAGGTCCCAAACTTGGTCATCGAAGGTCATAAAAGTATTTATTATGATCCAGATTCACTATATCTGAACTGAGTTTAAATGAGTGGATTCTGCTAGTGAAGACCTACAAAATGCCTTGTAGTATGAATAGTCTATCTCTTATAGTTAAAGAGATATTTAGTTTCAAAAATTCAAAAATTTGATTTTAAGCCGATCTTTTTCTAAGTTTTTGTGCTGTATCGAGTCCATTGTTTTTAAATATTTAATTTTATTAAGAACTAATGAAAAAATTTTTCGAAGTAAAAATTTTGAAAATATCTTTACGGAGTTAGAAGTTATACGCATTTAAATTTTAATTTTTCAAAAATTTCGAATTTTATAAAGTTTTTTTGGGGAATCATAAGATTTTTATCACTCATATAACTTTGGAACCCTGTGGACCAAACCCTGTTAGCACCACAAAGTCCAAACTCCAAACTAAAACTCTCCTACACTTCTACTATCACTACATAAAATTGAAATTATTGCTTCCGATATCGATTAGAAAGTTATATATCAAAAAATGTGAAAAATTCCCATTTTTGAGAAAATTTTAAAGTTTTTTAGGGAACTGTGGGATTTCTATTAATGGCAGAAACCACTTATATAAAAAATTTTAAAAGCGGATCAGATGTAGAAAATCTGAATCGTTTTAAATATTTTTATAATAATTAGGCAACCAACTTTGGAACTGTGGGACCAAACCCCGTTAGTTCTGCAAAGTCCAAACTCAAAACTGAAACAAGCTGACAATGAACAAGCTCACTACTGTCACAACATGAAATTGATATTATTGCTCCCCTATATCGTTTGAAAAGTTATATCAAAAAATGTGAAAACCTCAATTTATGGAAATTTTTGAAAGTTTTTTGGGGAATTGTGGGATTTCTATTACCAGCAGAAACCACTTATATCACAATTTTTAAAACCTTTTCAGATAAAAGGAATCTGGAACATTTTAAATCCTTTTATATCTTTAGAACCCTGTTTATCGAACCTCATTACGTCCACAAGGACCAAACTCAAAGCTAAAACTCGCTTACTATCCCACTTTCACTATATGAAATTGAAATCGGACTAGCCATTCTGAAGCAACGAATTTATTTTCATTTCAGTTTTCATTTGAAACACTGTACGATGGTCAATAAATGTTAATTCATTAGACTTTAAGTGGTGAAATGAGTAGTAGACCACTTCATCATGATTGGCAACTACAACAGAGATTTTTGGTTTTATTTCTCTCTTTTTGTTTATTTTAAGTGTCATCAAAGTTAGCAATTTTCTAAATGTAACAGTACTTCAATATTTCAGTTATTGAATCATGATTTCTTCTTCTTTTTGCCATAATTTCAGATTGTTGCACTTTGACTCAAATATTTATTATGCTCTTCACCACCACAAGTGGTGGAGTTGATATGTTAACTTTGTCATTCCATATGTAACGCTAAGAAGGAATCATCACTGATCTCATAATGAATATATATTGGATCACCAAAAAAACTGAGTCGATTTAGCTATATCCGTCTATCTGTCTATCTGTCTGTCCATTTGTCTATCTGTCCGCCCGTCTGTCTGTTGTTGGCGCGCTCAGATCCACAAGAATCGATTAAGCTCAATGAAATTTGGCCTGAATATTTTTTAAAGTCCTGAGAAATTTCCCATTTTAAACCAGCAAAATCGATTCGATATATTAAAAGATATAGACCGATATCTGAAACAACCTCTAAGTTCAAGTGAAGAATTTTTATAAAGTTGTCAGTTATAAATCAACAAATTAGAATAAAACTTTGCCATAGAATTGCACATAACACTTCATCACTCTTCCAAAATTATCAAAATCGGTTCAGTAAAAAATGTTATAGTCAAAAATATGACAAATTTTTGGACTCATTAACGTAAGAAACACAACGTATATTGCATATATTTGCGAGTGTATCTATGAGAGTGTATATACGAAACATAACGTATTTACTTCGCAAGCATTTGTGGTAGAGGGTATTGAAGATTCGGCATAGCCGAATTTAGCATTCTTACTTGTTTCTCTTTTATTTTCTTGACTTTAAAGTCAAACTAAACGAAACCGGAAAGTGAGGCAAACCACAAATACACTTGACATTGATTTCAGAAATTTAAATTAACTTAAATGTTTGCAAAGACATAAATGCAAATATACATACATACATACATACATACATACATACATACATACATACATACAAACATATTTCTCAGTAGATAAATAATTGGAAAAATGGTATTTATTTTTAATATAAAAGAAATATATTTAACGAAAGTATCTAAACCAAAACCAAAATTTTGTAAGCAAAAACATACAATATCTCGGACCACATTGTTATTAGACTTTAATTAAAATTCTGTTAAAGTTTGCAGATTCTAGTCCAGATTTTTTTTTTTCAAATTTAAGTTTAGTTTCTTATTCATACTGCATTTTAGATTCTAATTCAGTTTCTAGCAACAGTACAGTTTTAAACTCTTTTTTTACTCTTTATAAAATCGGATCTTTCAAAGAGTCTTATTTTAAAATATGATAAAAATCAAAAAAGATAATAATAAAAAAAGAGTGAAATAAAAAACAGAGTTTATAATGAATAATTCGCAGAAATTGTGTTGCAGTCAAAAATGTATTTTGAGCTTAAAAAAGGGAAGTTTGTATGTTTATAACCTTTGTGTACATATATATTATGATATACTTTCTTTAATTGTATTAATATTTGTGTATTTTTTATTGCATTTCTTGTAACAAAATAATCCTCCTTTTTATTTCTTAACTGAAGGAAAAGTAAATTACGAAAAAATAAAGATACAAATTTTAATCAAAAAAAGAGTTTTATGTTTTTAATCTTCGTAGATGAAGATTAGAAATCAAGATCATAAAGATTTTGCTCCGAGTTTTTCCAAACTCTGGTAAAAATATTAGTTCAAATCTAAGTTCAGGTACCTAAACAGATTCTACTTAAGAATGTAATTCAAAATTTAGTTAAACTTCTTGTTCAGATTCCATTTTATATTTAAGTTTATATTCCAGTTCAGATTAAATAACAATAGTTCACACTCCAGTTCAATTTTAAGTTAAAAATCTAATTCCAATATTTTACCAGATTCTTATACAGGTTTTAAATCAGAAATTTAGTCGAAATTCGAGTTTATATTTCATTTTATATTCTTCTACAGATTTCTGTTTAGATTTTAGTTCAGATTCCTCCTGAAATCATTTAAAAATAAGAATCCAATTCAGTTTGAAATTCGGATTATAGTTCCGAATCAAGTAAACTTCTAGCACAGCTTCCAACGTATATTTTAATTCAGTTTCAATTCAAATTATATTTTAGATTTAAATTCATAATAAAATTCAGACTCCAAATCAGAACTACTTCAGATTCCTATTAAAATTCTAATTCAGATTTATACTTCGATTCTGGTTCACATTATAAATCAGATTCAGGTTATAGTTTCAAATTCTCGCTTAGTCAGAGTAGAGCTGAGGATAAAGTGTACGTTCAAGTTTCAAGTTTATATTCTCATACAGACTTGAATTCAGTTCAGTTTTGAATCAAATTCCAGAATCTTGTTCAAATTTTAACTGTGATTCCAGTTCAGTTTCTAAATTAGAATTTAGTTAGGAGTTCAATATAGATTTAAGTTTAGACACTAATTCAAACTCCAGTTCCACTTCAGACACTTGTCTTCAGATTCCACAGCAGATTAAACTCCAACTCGGATTTCAGTTGAAATATTTTTTCAAATTCTGGTTCAGTTCTTGTTCAGATTTCAATTATCATACTTATTCAGAATCTCTATTGGATTACAGCTCAGAACCATCCACATATTTTAGATCAATTCACTTCAAGTTCCCATTTTATTCAAATTCAATATAAAATTCTTTTTTATTTTCAAGTTGGGTTCTAGTTCAGTTCTAGTTTATTAATAGTTCAGTTCTAGTTAGGTTTTAGCTCAGTGTTCATTTCTAGTTCAGTTCTAGTTAAGTTTTAGTTCAATTCTAGTTAATTTCTAATTCAGTTCTAGTTCAATTCTTGTTCAGTTTCAGTTCAGTTCTAATTCAGTTCTACTTAAGTTCTAGTTCAAGTCTCGTTCAGTTCTAGTTCAGTTTTAGTTCTAGTTGAGTTACAGTTGAGTTCTAGTTCAGTACTAGTTCAGTTTTAATTAGGCTTTAGTTCAGTTCTAGTTCAATTTTTGTTCAGTAAAATATCAGTTCTAGTTCAATTCTTGTTCAGTAAAATTTCAGTTCAAGTTCAGTTCTAGTTCAGTTCAAGTTCAGTTCAAATTCAGTTTTAGTTAAGTTCTAGTACAGTTTTAGTTAAGTTCTAGTACAGTTCTAGTTTAGTTCTAGTCTAGCTCTAGTTGAGTTTTAGTTCTAGTTTAAATCTAGTTTTAGTTCAAGTCTTGTTCAGTTCTATTTCAGTTTCTATTCAATTTGTCTATTATCTCCTATTTACATTTGAATAATTTTATTTTGATTTTCTGCATTTCTCCCTCTTTTTAATACTTTAAAACTTGATTATGTAAAAATACTAATGTTTTTGGTTATTTACATAAAATATAATTTAACAAATATATTTAATATTATAATTGGTTTAACTAAAAAATTTAATAAACAACACCGACAGAGTCATTTATGGCAGCATAATAACTAATTAACATATAAAATTGTGTTTTTAAACAAAAACAAATTTCAGGCTTTATTTTCCCAAAAAAACTTCAGATGTGTGGCTGCTGGGAGGGAATGGGATAAAGTAATTATTTTAGAAATTTTCCAAGAGACGCATATGTTTTTTTAAATATTTTATGTTGAATAGTAACATTTTGATTTGAATTATATGAATTTTATATTGAATATTCAACAGCTATTTGTACAAGGATTCACATGAAAAATATTTAAATAGAAGTGAGTATATATTAGTGTGTGTGGTTGTCTGTCTCTCTCGGAGGGAGTGTATTTGAATAAAATTCACTTAATTTAACTAAATTTACGAAAATGAACACAAAATTAAAATACAAATGTACAAACAACATACACTATCATGTGTGTGAGTTTTGTTTTATGCGAAAAAGGATATGGAAACACATTTACACTTTTGTATAGTGGATAAGAATGAAAATTAGTATATTGAACTGAACTGCAATTTGAAATAAAATCTAACTGATCTGGAATTGGTGTTTGAATCTAAACTTTAATCTGAACTTAAATCCTAATTTAATAGGAATCTGAAATAGAATCTGCACTAGAAACTTAACTAGAAACTGAACTAAAGTCAGATATTGATTTGAATTTAAAATAGAATTGAGTTCAGAATCTCAACAGTAAGAACTTTTTGTAATTATATTCTGAATCAGAAAAGTTGATTAGAATTTTAACCAAAAACTGAACAATAATCTGAACTTGAAACTGAACAAGGATCTGAACTCTGAACAAGAGATGAACTGAATTTCGTGCTAGAAACTGAATTAGAATTTCCAAAAAAAATCTGAACTGGAATCTGAATAAGAATCTAAAATGTGAACCAGAATCTGAACTAAAACTTGGAAGCAACATCAAAAGAAGAACCTAAAATATAAAGTAAATTAAATTCTGATATTAAATCTGGAATCTGAACTTGAAACTAAACAAGAATTTATATTCTGAATCGAAATATGATCTAAAGCCCAACTAGAAACTGAAAGTAGAATCTGAAATTGAACTATAATCCCAGCAGCCATACATCTGAAATTAGAAGTAGGATCTAACGTAGTTCCGGAAATAGAAAACTAGAATCAAGCCTTTTAACTTATCTGAAATCTGAACCTAAAATCACAATTATATTCAGAATTACAAAATATAAAAAAAAAACCTGACTGGATTCTGAACTTAAGGACGATATGGAATTGGAACTAAAATCTGAACTAGATTTTTAATTAAAAACTGAACCAAAATTTTAAATACAATCTGACCTCGAGTCTGAACTATAATTTCAACCAGAGTTTGAAATATAATTTTAACCAGAATCTGAACTTAAATCTGAACCAGTATCTTTACTAAAATCTGAGTGAAAATGTAATTTAATTTGGATTATTAACTAGTATCTGAACAGTGTGAATATTAATAAATACAATTTGGATTAAAACTTTTGATTCTGCCCCACTGTTCTATGCAATGCAATAATAATCATCATATGTTTATGTATGAGTGTTCACATATGTTAAAATAGTCTATATCAGTTAGAATCTGAAATATCATCTAACATTTTAACGTTTCCTATTTATGTGTTTTTTATTCTGAACGTCATTGTCTTTTTTCTGCTCTCGATTTCCATTTGGTTTCCCGTGTCCACAATTAATAATGAAAACAAATATATTTGCAATTCTAAACTTTGCTTTAGTTCATCTTTTTTTTTTGCCTTCTTTCGAGGTATAAAATATGGTTTATTTGTGGTTGTGTGGTCCATAATCTTCAGTTTAATAAACAACAAAAACAAAATGAAAAAATCTACATGTTTTTTGTTGAAAAACTGCATAAAATTCATAAAATGCACAAAAATACTCGAATAGAAAAGTGCTACAAATTTATGCATAAATGCAGCATTTGCTACAACAAAATGCATTTTATATGCAACTTGACTAAATTTACAAAAAAAAAAAAACATTTTAATGTTGCAAAAAACCCGGAAAATATGTTGAAAATTATCATATTTTAATGTTTGAATTTTAATAAGGATGTAAGTACTTACATGTTGGAGGGTGCGTAGCATGTAAAATGATATTATTTCGGATTAAAGAGATTTTTTTCAGCTTTAGGACAAAAGTTGAAAGTGGAATCTAAACTAGTATTTAATCCAACTAGAATTTAGACAGGAAACCGAATCCAACTAGAATGTGGAAAGAAAAATGAATTTTAATCTCAATTAAAATCTGAAACAGAATCCAAAAATTTGGACTATAATTTTAATGGGATTCGAACCGAAATCTTAAATATTACCTGAACATTAATCTGGACTAAAATGTGAACTAGAATCTGAATTAGAATTAAAACAAAAAGCTGAACCAGGAAAACTTTAATTATAACTCGAATATAAAATAGAATCTTAACAAAAGTTTGTTTTATAACTTAAACTAGAATCTGCAATAGATTCTGAACCAGAGTCTAGAATCTAAATTGGAATCTTAACTTATATCTGGACAACAGTCTAATTAAAATCTGTAATAAAATCTGAAATGAAATCTTAATTAAAATCTGAGCGAAGCGCTGAACTATAATTTGAACTGGATTCCGAAATAGAATTTTATCGAAAATCTGATCTAAAATTTAAATATGAATCTGAATTATAGTATAAACTAGAAACTTAACTTAAATCAGAACTAGAATCTGAAGTATTATTAGAATCAGTACTGGAGTCTGAATTTAAATATGAACTATAATCTGAAGTTGTATATAAACGAAAATCTTAATAAGAATCTAAACAAAAATCTGATATGAAATCTTAACCTTAATCTAAAAAAGAATCTTAACTAGAATCTGATCTAGAGTAGGAACTAGACTCCAAAAAAATAACATAATTAGAAACTGAACGAGAACCTGAACCAGAATTGAAATTTGAAAAACAATCTGAACTACAACTGAACAGGAATCCGAATGGACAATGAGTTTAGAATCTACACCGGCGTTATTACTGCAATCGGAGTAAGAATCTCAACTGTAATCGAAACTGGAAGCTGTACTTTATTATGAAATCGTGACTACAATCTGAACTACAACTGAACACGAATGGAGGTCTGAACCACAACTGAATGTGATTTAGAATCAGAATTAGTTGCAGAACTAGAATCTGAGCAGAATTTGAACTGGAAACTGAGAAAGAATCTGAACTAAAATCTAAACTGCAATATTAACTAGAATTGGAACCAGACTTTCAAGTAAGATCTGTACTTTAATCAGAACTGGAATCTGAACTGGAATGATTTCAACCAAAATCTGATTAAGAATGTCAGTTGAAGTTTTATTGTGACAACTGAACAGTAATCTGAATAGACAATGTGATTAGAACTGATCTAAAACGTTAATTAGAATCAGAACTGGATTCTGAACTCAAATCTGAAATGAAATTGAAACTAGATTCGGAACTTAAATCTGCACTGTAGTCTAAACTAGAATCTAGGCTAGAATCTGAACAGTTTTCAAAACTGGAAGCTGTACTTGATTACGAAAACTTGACTATAACCTGAAATACAACTGAACATGAACGGAGGTCTGAACTAAAACTTAACTAAAATGTAATTTAAAATCAGAACTAATTTCTGATCTTAAATCTTAACTAAGATCTAAAATCTAAGCGGAATTTGAAACTGTAACCTAAATTACATTTTTAACTAGAATCTGAACAAGGATCTGTACTTTGATCAGAACTTTAAACAGAACTGGATCTGGAATCTGAGCTGGAATTAAAAAAAATGGAATTAAAAAAATCTGAACCAAACTCTGATCTAGAATTTCAGTTGGAATTTAAAAATTTACTGTGACTAGAACCTGTAATCGAAAGCTGCAATCTGATCTACAAACGAGAATCTGAACTAAAGTCTGGTCTGTATTTCGATTTGAAGAATCTGAACTTAAATTTAAAACAAATTATGAACTATAAAATCAATTCCTATCTATATTCTGAATTGCCATCCGGAACCTCTAGAAGAGACTAATTTGGAGTTTTAAGTAAAAACTGAAATAGAATTTAAAGTTATTTGGACAATTTAGGAGAATTTATAGAAAATCTCATGTTAAAGTTTTTTTCAATGTCACTTCTTTGAGGTACCAAGTTCTACTAAACAATATTTCCATAGTCGTATCTCTTTCTATCATTTTTCTAACAAATTCTCTTCACTCACTCTATTTTATACCTTCAAAAACCATAAATGTGAACACTGGAATGTGTTTTGGTGTTGGTAGACTTTGCGTGTGCTAATATGTGTGTGCATATTTGACATTATGTGGTTGTGTATTATTATTTTGTATGTGTATGAACTCAAATTTATATGGAAAATGTAATTTCCACAAAATTGACGCCAAAGGCACCAGTCAGTCAACGAAATAATTGAGAGATGAATAGCGTAACAATAATACAGAAAAAACAAAAACAACAGCAAACAACAACTATTGCAACGATAATATTCATAGCGAAAAAGTCAACATATTGTGCGAAAAATTGCATATGAAATTAAAAACATCATATTTACACTTGTCATGGATTTATTTGGGAAATGGAATGGGGAAAGGAACAGAGTTGAAAAATAATTTACACAGGACAACAATAACTCTTGCTGTTTTATAGTAAATAAATTTAACTTAAAAAAGTTTCAGTTAAATCGGTTCAACTAATAATTGCAAAATATATTAACTTATCATTCCACAATTTTTTGTTCCCCAGTGTAATTGCAAATCATTTGTTCACATATTTCTGCTTGTGTGCATTTTTCCTTAAATTCTCTATAAAACCTAAATAAATATTTTATAATTTATGTTTGATTTAGAGTTTTACATAAATTTGCGATAATTTTTACATTTAAATTCAATTACTTTAATATCTCTCCCTCTCTCTCTCTCTCTCTCTTTTGCCACAAACAATATCATCATAATTATTCAGATCACACATACATTATAACGACAATTACACAGTCAGAGAGACAAAAACCCATTTTAGCCATTTAAATTCTTTACTTTATTTTAAAATTGATTGGTATTGTTGTAATTGAGACGGAGTTGTTGTTATTGTTTTATTTATAATCACTATTATTGTTTAGTCAACTATTAACAATTTATTTCAAATTGATTTCACTAAAAATGCATTAAATATGGCAAGACCGATGAGGGTTTATAAAGTAAATATGGATAAATAATTATGGGAAAAATATTTAAGTATCATCAACATATTTTGTACACATTTTGCTAAATAAAGTAGAACTGAACTAAAACTGAACTAGAACTGAAGTGGGACTGAACCAGAAGTGAACTATAACTAAGCTAGAAATGAACTGAACTAGAACTGAACTTGTACTGAACTAGAAATGAACTAGAACTCGAACTAGATCTGAACTAAAACTGAACTAAAGCTAAACTAGTACTAAACTAGAACTGAACTAAAACTGAATTAGAACTGAACTACAACTGAACTAAAGCTAAACTAGTACTGAAACTGGACTAAACTGAACTAGAACTGAAGTAGGACTGAACCAGAACTATAACTGAACTGAACTAGAACTGAACTAGAACTGAACTAGAACTGAACTAGAACTGAACTAGAACTGAACTAGAACTGAACTGAACTCGAAGTGAACTAGAACTGAAGTGAACTCGAACTAGAACTGAACTAAAACTGAACTAGAACTGAACTAAAACTGAACTAGAACTGAACTACAACTGAACTAAAGCTAAACTAGTAGTGAACTAGAACTGAATTAAAACTGAACTAGATCTGAAGTAGGACTGAACCAGAAGTGAACTATAACTGAACTATAAATGAACTGAACTAGAACTGAACTAGAACTGAACTGAACTCGAAGTGAACTAGAACTGAAGTGAACTCGAACTAGAACTGAACTAGAAGTGAACTACAACTGAAATAGAACTGAACTAAAACTGAACTAGATTATTTTGACATCTATTAAAGAGACGACACATTTAATTCTTCACTAACACTGGATCTAATGTTGACATTTCACTATAAAATTAATACTATTTGACAGTCATAGCCTTGCCACATTACGAGTTGCCCTTCCTCCATCGAAACTTAATTCTTATATTTTTTGCTCTTAATCTAAGTTTAACGCCATAACATGTCAACACAATTGTTGTTAGTTTCTTTAAAAAATTAAAAATAGCAAAATATTTAGAACTGAACAGCAAAAAAGGCAAATATTTATAAGAGAACACGACGGTGAATTTATGTCCTTGTTGCACACGTAAAATCTAAATAAACAAAACATAAACAACAAGAATTTATTGCAAAAAAAAAACGGGGCCAGCAACAACAACAATGATATCAACCCCAAAAGCAGCAAAATTCAAACAAAGAAAACAACTTAAAATATTTTATTTCTTTAAATCCTTAAACAATTTGAAATAATAGAAAATTAGAAAAAGTCCTTTTTTTCGTTTAACGGTTTCAGTGTTAACTGTAATGTCTACTTTGTGTTGTAATTTATTTCATTGTTTTTTTGGCGACTTCCGTTTTCCGTTTTAAGGATTGGAAATTGTACACACACACAGTACACAGACACATTTTGTCGTAAACACATCATAGTTTATGTTTTGTATTTGTGTGTTTTATTTTATGATTTTCTTTGTTTGTTCCTTAAAATGGTCGAAGAGGGTCAGTGGTAAAATATTGTACAACAACTACAACAATAATTACTGGTTTAATGAATGTTTAATAGATGTAAACACACTATGGCCAGTATTTACGGTTAAGGATTTCAATAAAATATATTTTATTTCTAGTTTTACCTGAATTCTTTGCCAGTTAAGATTTTAGTTCAGATTCAATTTGAAAATCTAGTTAAGGTTTTCATATTCTAATCATGTTCTAATCCTGATTCTAGTTCAGATGATAGTTTCAATTCTAATTCACGTTGCAGCTAAAATTCAGATTTTAGTTCAGTTAAAGTTTATATTTAAGTAAAATATTTTGGTGCAGATTGCAGTCCATTATCAGCTGACATTTTACTTAGGATTCATATTTAGATTCTGGTTTGAATTAAAGAAAGTTCAAATTACGGTTCTAGTCCGGTAATAGCTGATTCTGACTTAAATTCCTATTCAGATTTTTGTTCAGATTCTAGATGAGATGCCAGTTCCAGCCCTAACTTAGATTATAGTTCGGATTAAGTTCAAAGTCTACTCCAAACAGAAAAATTCATAAAATTTCCTCTTAAAAGAAAATTTACAATTTTTTCTCTAGAAAGAAAATTTTTTAAATACATCGTTTTCAAATGCTCAGTTCTGGTTCAGTTCTAGTTTAGTTCTTATTCAATTCTAGTTCAGTTCTAGTTCAGTTCTAGTTTAGTTCTTATTCAATTCTAGTTCAGTTCTAGTTCAGTTCTAATTCGTTTCTAGTTCAGTTCTAGTTCAGTTCTATTTCAGTTCTAGTTCAGTTCTAGTTCAGTTATATTTCAAATCTGGTTCAGTTCTAGTTCTGTTCTAGTTCAATTCTGGTTCAGTTCTAGTTCAGTTCTAATTCTGTTCTAGTTCAATTCTGGTTCAGTTCTAGTTCAGTTCTAATTCGGTTCTAGTTCAGTTCTATTTCAGTTCTAGTTCAGTTCTAGTTCAGTTATATTTCAAATCTGGTTCAGTTCTAGTTCTGTTCTAGTTCAATTCTGGTTCAGTTCTAGTTCAGTTTCAATTCAGTATTAGTTCAGTTCTGGTTCAGTTCTAGTTCAGTTCTGGTTCTGGTTTAGTTCTAGTTTAGTTCTAGTTCAGTTCTCGTTTAGTTCTAGTTTAGTTCTTATTCATTTCCAGTTCAGTTCTAGTTCAGCTCTAGTTCAGTTCTAGTTCTGTTCTAGTTCTGTTCTAGTTCAATTCTGGTTCAGTTCTAGTTCAGTTCTAATTCGGTTCTAGTTCAGTTCTATTTCAGTTCTAGTTCAGTTCTAGTTCAGTTCTAGTTCTGTTCTAGTTCAGTTATATTTCAAATCTGGTTCAGTTCTAGTTCTGTTCTAGTTCAATTCTGGTTCAGTTCTAGTTCAGTTTCAATTCAGTATTAGTTCAGTTCTGGTTCAGTTCTAGTTCAGTTCTGGTTCTGGTTTAGTTCTAGTTCAGTTCTAGTTCAATTCTAGTTCAGTTCTAATTCAGTTCTAATTCAGTTCTAATTCACTTCTGTTTCAGTTATAATTCAGTTCTGGTTTAGTTCTAGTTTAGTTCTAGTTCAGTTCTCGTTTAGTTCTAGTTTAGTTCTAATTCATTTCTAGTTCAGTTCTAGTTCAGCTCTAGTTTAGTTCTAGTTCAGTTCTAATTCACTTCTGGTTCAGTTTTAGTTAAGTTCTGGTTCAGTTGTAGCTTATTACTAGTTCAGTTCTCGTTTAGTTCTAGTTTAGTTCTTCTTCAGTTCTAGTTTAATTATAGTTCAGTTCTTGTTCAGTTCTAGTTCAGTTCTAATTCATTATTAGTTCAGTTCTGGTTCAGTTCTAGTTCAGTTCTATTTCTAGTTCAGTTCTGGTTCAGTTCTAGTTCAGTTCTAGTTCTAGTTCAGTTCTGGTTCAGTTCTAGTTCAGTTCTATTTCTAGTTCTGTTCTAGTTCAATTCTAAAAAAAAAAAAGTTCTAGTTTAGTTCGAGTTCAGTTCTATTTCAGTTTATTTTAAGTTCAGTATTGTTATAGTGTAGAGTGTTTTACTTTGACTACTAAGCACTTCACTGTTGGCTGAAAATCTAAAACATATGATTTCTTATTTTTAGCTTTGTTTTCTCTTTCCCTCAAATGTTTTTGCCTTTTTGTTGGTAACCAACTCTAAGAGCAGGACTTATGGTCGAATGTTTGATGGTTTGTTGTACGTTTTGTAGTTTAACGAGCTTTTTATTATACAGTAATAATAAAAGACGACAAATAAGGGGACAAATAAGGGGTTAATTATGTGACGTATTTTTGGTCTTTTCGAAATTAATGTATAATAAAACTGTAGACTTTATTAGATTTACGGGTTTTGGAAATAGTTAAAGTGTTTCTGAAAAGTTCAATTGGAATAATTTAAATCTCTAGAATTAAGGTGTCGAAATATTAAGTAATAAAATATTGTTGGAATGTCAATGAACTTTTTACTTTTTATAAAGATTTAATTAATATTTTTCTGACATTAAAAAAATTATTTTTAAAAACTAAATTCATACAGTTTGTGGCTTCAATTGGTGGACAAAAGTTGCTTTTTGGTATCAATTAAATCTTCCCTCTTCAAACCACTATTTTTAATTTTTTTTCTATTTTATTTAAATTTTATTATAAAAATTTAGAGTTTTTCTAAATTTTATTAAATGACGTGAATTCAATTAAAAATAATTTTCTTTTGTTTTGTGCAATTTTTAAAACTTTAGGGAGTTTTTAAAATTCAATTTAAAACTATAAAAAATAAAATTAAACGACAACAAACAAAGATGTTATGGTCGGTCAAGGTCGACTCTGTGAAACCCTAAA
>PYHX02000158.1:86274228-86302158 GCA_004302925.2 Cochliomyia hominivorax | reverse complement strand
GGGTAAATTTGTGATTTTAAAAAAACTGAAACGAAATATTTCGAATAGATTTCCTTATCCTTATTAATTATGAAAGCACATATTTTTTTTCTTTTTGAAATCTCCAATTTCCACCTTTTTCACCTTATTATCTCTCATTTCTCTTTATGACATATACCATTTATCCAATTTCTTCTATTATCTAAATATTTCAATCTTTTATCGTTAAATCTTAAATTTCGATATTTGTGTGCGTGTGTATATGTGTTCAATTGTATCTTATTTGTCTTATTTGTCATTTGTCTGTCGCATTGTATTAAGTAATTACAATTGTTTTCTATACAATAAACCGCTTTTATAATCTATTCCACATATTTGTTTACATAATCGTTTATTTAGGAAATTAATACAAATCGTGTACAAATTTAAATTCCTTTCTTCCATTATCAACTGTGTAAATCTACAATCTAAAAGCGTAATGAGTTGAGGTTAAACTTTATAGTATGAATAATGTAATTAATTAAGCTAATTTAGTATTTAATCAAAACTATCAAACAAACCAGCAGAGAGAGAGAGAGTCCTTTTTTTATTTTTATTAGTAGAAATAAGTGCTAAAATAGTTATAATCTTATTAATGTACTCAAAGATACTTTTTTTTAAAGTTTTTTTTTTTTATTTTGCTTTGATAGTTATCCTTTGTAGAGGTAATATACTATAAATGGGGGAAATAGTGATTGAGGGTTTTTCGAAGTGAGATAAGAAAGAAGTTACGTAAATGCTTTAAAAGCTTTAATTAATATCTTTTTCTAAAGTATATTCTTTAACATTGGTCACTTTTTATTATACAAAGAGAAAAAATAATTAAATAAAAATCCTGGTGTTACACACGGATACTTTCATCACCATTTATGGTGGTTAAGGGTGTCAAAAACAAGAAAGAAGTTATAGACGTTTTTATTCCCTACAACCACATTGTTGTTTATAAGTAATAGCTACCAAAAATTAATAAACCACCCTCGTATAAGGTATTTTTTAATTTACTGTTAAGAGTACAGTACTGTATTAACATTAACATTATTAATGCATTCCAAATGGATATTTTCTGTGAGCGTAACATGGGAGCCAGAATAATTTATGGGCCGACCCTCCTAAAATTTCGCACATCGATTTTTGCTTATATTGTTTTGATTTGACCAATTGTTTTTACAATACCCTCACATATGTGAGATTGAAGCCATGAAGGATAATATTTGGAAGGGGGTTGCATTGGAACTAACGGTCCATTACTCAAATAGCTCCCACATGATCTCAACTAACGAATATTACTTTATAGTGCATAAATCTCATAAACAATATTAATATAAACTGTAATCGATATTCTAAAATTTACTAGGGCCACCTATAATTTCCCATATCTCCCAATAACACAGAAAACTCTTGAAAAGACATAAATTTCATATTAGTGTTATTCTAGCATATTAAACTCCTCAGCAAAACTCAGAAAAGGAAATTATACGATGATAGGTACTGGAATTATCCCTAGTATAAAGCTACATTAGTACGGAATATATCCAGAACGTATTTTCAGCCGAGTGGCCCTTATATTGGCAGGGTGATCTTGGTATTTTGTATATAAAAGTGGGAATCTATTTAAACCCTACACTACCGTAGGTGGTTAGGGTATTATACGTTTGTGCAGATGTTTGTTATGTTTAGGTATACCATTTGACTCAGAATCACTTTTTTAACTATGTCCGTCCGTCTGGCTGTCCATGTAAACGTTGATAATGGTCTACAGGGCGCAATTTTTGAGATATCTTGAAAAGTTGGTAAAAATATAAATTGGTCATATTCGGTCCAATATTTCAGTAACCTCCTTACATATGTGCCTGGGGGTTTTTAATAGGGTTTAAAATTCATAAAAGTTCTAAATATAAATTAATTTAAATGAAATTAAGCACAAGTAAGTCAAATGACATTCTAAAACACTGTGTCAAAGTATGTGAAGGTCGGTCCATTTTTTCTAATTGGTCCCATATAAACCCCCTTCGAAATATCACTTTTAAGAGCATTATTCTCACATGAACATGGTTTATGGTATTGTAGTTACAACAGGCCAAATCAAGATAAATATGAGCAAAAATAGATATGCAAAATTGTACGAGGTCGCATCATAATTTCTTGTAGCTCACATATAACCCTAAAAAGAAAATTATTTCTAAAACCCATAAATGTACTGCACACATAAGAATAAAGAAAATCAAATTATTCGAAGGTTGTTCATTAATTTTCATAGCTACCATTTTTGGGTTGGGTATTAGATAGTCGGACTTGACCGACCATAATTTCTTTTTTGTTATAATTCCCTTTTTGGTGGACAAGTTTATATACACCACGTTGAAATTTAAATAAACATCATTATTCATTTCAATTTTGTTAAAGTTTTAATTTTATTTGAAATTTTCATAAAAAATTTGAAAAATCGAAGTTTTTGCGAAAATTTTCATTTACTATTCCTAAAAATAGTGAATATTCAAGTTCTAGCGTTTTCATAGATACCAAATGTAAGAAATCTATATCTTTGCTGAAAATCCAAACTAAACTGGGCTTCTTTTCATACACTTCTACGACTAAACATGTGAAATTTCATTAATGTTATTTTAATGGTTCAAAAATTTACAAATTTATTTCCGAAAGGATGGATTTTGAAATACATCCTAAATCTAGAAATAATTTTAAAACTCAAATCATAAAATTTCTATTAAATTCCCTCATAAAAATCTATTGCAAATTTATTATTTAATTTAAAATTTTATTCCTGCTTCACTTCTTCTTAATTTATTCTTAAGCCTAATTTTATGACCAATTTTCCTATTTCCATTCCGTACACAAAAAATCACATTTATCAAAAAAAAAAAACAAATTTTTACAAAATATTTACCTTAATTTTATGGCTTATTATCCTTAATAAGCAACGAACTTAGAAGAAGTCTAAAACATTAATTCCAACCTTTAAAAAAAAATCTCCCAAAAAAATATCATATGAATTTCATTAGGTTATATTAACATGAAAGCACACATATACATATACATGAACATATACATAATATATATATATGTGTTTGAATAAAAGTCACAACACATAGAAAATCACAAAACATTGTAACAAAACAAATCATAACATTTAATAACAATGAAATGAAATATGAATTTATATCCTTAAATATTAAAAGAAGATATTTTTATGATGGAAGAAAAATTATAAACCAGTGAATTGTGAAGAAAGCGAAAATAAAGGATTTTTTCTGAAGGATTTAGAAATTCTTTTAATAACAATTTAGAAATCTTGGAACAAATTGTATTTGTAAGGTATTAAAAAAAGGTTTTGGTTTCATAGACAACATGTTGGAATCGAACTTTTTTGTGGGACAACAATTCAAACAACGAGGCTGTTAAACCGTTTGTTTTGTGACTCTTTTATAAATTGTATTTAATATTTCAAATCCAACATGCTGGAATGAAACTCTTGGCGTTGAGCATTTTGTTAAATATTTCGTATTAAAAAATATTTCCCGGTTCCTTGTTTGACTTGTCATTAAACCCAGGTGCTTAAATATATGTGAACAGTTGTTCTCAGTTTAAAAGTTATTTAAAACTTTTCAATTTGTTGGAATCGAATTCTCAATGTATTAATTATTAATGGATTTATATAAAATTTTGAAGTCCCAATCAAACCTTGTTTGCCAGTTCATTATTTCCTGAAGCTTTTACAAATCTTAACGATATTTAACCCTTTTAATTTATAAACCTTTTTTAATTTAATATGTTCGAATCAAACTTGTCGTATACAAATGATTGATATAAAAATGTAGTATTCCAACAAAAATAGTTTTATTTACCTTATCACAACATTATTATTACTTAACGTAACAGAATCACCTACAACTAGCTTGAAAGGATTTTTGATTTCCAGCATGTTTGAATTGTTATTTTTAAAAAACTCTCTCTGCCTTATCAATATTGCAATACACATCAACAGATGAAACCCAATTATATATCGATATTCTACTTAATGGATCCAATTGCAACTATTTTGAAGGTCATTCAATTAGTATCCAACATGTTTGAAAGGATCTATTGGCAAGGAAATAATATTTGTTTATTTCGACAAAAATATTAGTTCCTTTACATAATCACTAGTGCAATACAATTTTGCAAATACTGTATATCATTAGGTAGTCATATCATAGATCTTTGATTTGATATACTACATGTTTGAATGGATCTATAGGCAGGTGTTATATGAGAGTTTTGAAAAATTGTTATTTCACAAAACATTATAAGTAGTTTTACCTATCACTGCTTCGATAGGTCCTCAAGAAATCTAAACAAATTGTAGCTCACTGGATAGCTATATCAAAGACCTTTGTTTGATATGGCAAGACATGTTTGTTTTAATATCGAAATAATTTTATAAGTTACACCAGGAGGAACCTAAAACATTTGCTGGGTTTTTCTTTCAAATATGAATAATATTTTCATATATGTGTTTATAATAGAATTTTTCAAATACTTAAACAGACATACTCACACTTACTAACACAACACATCTTTATAAAATATACTCACGCATAACACATTACAACAAATTT
This sequence comes from Cochliomyia hominivorax, assembly GCA_004302925.2. Classification (NCBI taxonomy): domain Eukaryota; kingdom Metazoa; phylum Arthropoda; class Insecta; order Diptera; family Calliphoridae; genus Cochliomyia; species Cochliomyia hominivorax. The sequence continues at coordinate 86,297,527 of PYHX02000158.1, read as the reverse complement.
TATCACTAAAGAAATTATCATATAAATGTGTTTTGCTTTCATATTGTGATTTCAATATGAACGTGTTTTACTTAAGATGTTCACTCTTCTATTGTTTTGTTATTGTTGTTGAGGAAATACATACACACACACACTTACATATAGATGACACACATACCCACTTATTTATATTATTAAAATATTTTACAATATTTATTATATTTGTTCTATATATATTTTATTATTATTAATAATAAGTGTTTATTTAAGATTTTATATTTTGTTGAAATTTGTCATTTTATATAGAAGAAATTTGTATTCATATCATTTTCCTATTGAATTGAAAATATTTATAGATTTTCTTAAGCTGAAATTGTGATTTAGGAAAATATTTTTCTATTTTTTCCTCATTTACCCTCCATCGACACAAATGGTGATGAGAGCATATCAACTGAGTCATTCCATTTATAACGCTAAGAAGGAATCATTTCAAAACCCATAAAGTATATATTCTTACATCATATAAAAATCTGAGTCGGTTCAGATATATCCTTCTGTCTGTCTGTTAGAAACATTCTCACTCATAGAATAATTGTCCGAATTTAATAAAATTTGATCACATTATTTGCTATTGCCCTAAAGAGGTTCATTAGCCAATAATTTATGGACCGATATCTGAGACAACTTTTAAATTTCGCAAAAATTTAACTCTAACATACAGTTATATATACTTCATCACCCTACAAAGAATCATTAAAATCGGATCAATAGAAAAAAAGTTACAGTGTGAAATATGCAAAATTTTGATACACCCCAAAATATCTGTATCATATGGGTCGCAAATGTAAGATTATTCTTTTGAAATTTTCCATTTATATTTATTTTGATACAATAATAAACCCAAAGATACTAGATGGTGTTAGGATCATTATTACACCTTACTTCCATATAAGGCCCCTTTTCCGGACTTAGGTTTATAATACTATTGAAATTTGTCACAATTAATTTTCTAACCATCTCGAATATGTGTTATTTATTTGATCAATATCGTTTCGTATTCTTCTATATAGAAATAAAGACAAATTTCATTGAAATTCGGTTCAATTATTATTTTCAACAATATCGGTCCCTGAAAATGGATTTAAATATAACTCCCCTATAACGCCCCGTCTCGTAAACTCTTATATGAATATGAACTAATTTAATATAAAATTATAACGATTATTTTTCTAACGGTTTTTTATATGTGTTACTTCATTGGTGAATATCGGTCTATATTGTGCTATAGCTCCTTTTTTAAGTCTTCCTACTGGAAGAAAAAAATTTAAAAATAATAAGACTTTTAAAATTGAAGCAATTTCATTGAAATACGGCACAACTACTGCTCTAATTTGACGAATATCGGGTAATATTTTGCTATAGTTCCATTTTAAGAATTTATTTTGTGCAGTACCTCCTATTCATGATACTTTTTGCACAACGTTTATAGTGAAGAGTATTTAAGTTTCGTCACCTACGGTGTTTAGATTAAAATGCGTTTGTTTAGATGTTTGTGAAATATAGAAAAATGGTGAAACACCCATCTTTAAGTATACCGTTCGACTCAGAATACTTTTCTGAGTCGATTAAATGTTGTCTGCCATCTGTCTCTCCGCCTGGTTGTCCACGTAAATGTCACTGGTCGCAATTTTCTAAAGACGAAGCCTATTGAAATTTAATATATTCGTCCAATATTTCCAATACAAATTTTCCTTCCGGAATAAATAAAGCATGGTCGGTTCATTATTTCTCTTAGGTCCCATATAAACACTCTTCCATAGATCACTGTCAGGGGCATAAGTCTCACATATACGTTGGTATTGTTCAAATTAAAATAAATAGAAGCAAAAATCGATATGAAAAATTACATAAGTATCGATACATTATGTACTTTGTGCCTCCCATGGTGTAGGGTATTAGATAGTCGGGATTGACAGACCATATATTCTTACTTGTTTATTTACTTGATTTTCGATATTTATCTGTTCGAATAAAAATGTCCTGTTGTAACTAGAACAATATAGACAAAAAAATTATGATCACGTACTTTATTACAATTGTGTTTTGAATTCGGTACAAATGTATATGTTATTTTATAATTGTGTTGGTGTGTTATTGGTGAAAATAACAGAAGGGTAATGTAGCACAAAATTAATATGGAAATTAAAATTTTGTTTTATATAAGAAAATCTTGTACATAAAATATCACCAATTTTAGGTATTTCCTTTGGAATTAAAATTTTTTCATAAGTAAATTCAGAAATATTTTAATTATTTGCTGATGATCAGTAGAAGGATTAAGGAAATCAGAATGTCATTATAATGTAAAGAAATTGAAATACTTTTTATTAAATGTGATTTTTTAAAAACATTTTTTTGTGGCAAAGTGAACTTTAAGTGACATAATGAACATTTACTGACAAAGTGAAAACTTGAGTGACACAAATAATTCTTAAAAATAATATTTTTGAGCGACATAAATAATTTCTAGTGAAAAAGTAAACTTTTAGTGACAAATTGAATTTAAGTGACACAACGCATTTTTTTCATAATAAAATGAACATTTAGTGACAAAGAAAATTTATAACAATTTGTGATAAAGAGAACCTTTGGACAGTGTGACTTCTAAATAATACAATTTTCTGAAAATACACATTTTTGAGACACAATTAATTTTTAATGGGAATGAAATTTTTGTTGACACAGTGAATTTTTATAAAAAAATGTTAACAAATATGATTTTGAGTGACAAAAAATCTAAACTAAGAATTTTATTTTTTGCAAAAAATTACCAGGAAAAAATTATAAACATGTGAATTTTTAGTAACCAATTGTGACAAAATTAATTCTCAGTGATTTCTAAAAATAAAATTAAATTTTAGTGACAAATTGGATTTTTTCTTGTAAGATATTAATTTGCCGCGACAGACTACATTTTTTAGTTATAAAATGTATTTTTTTGTCATTTTGTCACTATTTTTTGTTTTATTTATTAATGACAAATGTCACACAAATGTCAGTTATTTTATTATTTTAGTTACAACTTTAATTTTTAGTTACAAAGTTAAGTTTTTCTGACAATGTGAATTATTACCGATTGAATTAGTGACAAAGTGACTTCCTAAGCATAATTTTAATTTGGTGGCGAAGTTAACTCTAAGTGACAAATTAAATTAAAAAAAATACTAAGAAAATAATACAATATATTGAAATTGTTGCGAGTGTACCACTGATAAACTTGTCAAGAACCTCGAGGATCCACTTTGCATTTATGGCCATCAAGTACCAAAGAAAACCATACAAAAATTCTCTTGAATGAGCGAGGAAACTTTTTGCTAAACAAGAAAAATCCAACCTCTCTTCCTCATTGAGAGTTAAGGAATTTTCTACTGCCTCTAGAGCACCTAAACGACATAGTTGGGATGAGGATTCCTCTCGGTACTAAACAGCTAGAGTCTAAAAGAAAGATCCTGCTACCTCTAGAGCGCCTACACGGGGTAGGTCGGGTGAGGATTTCTCTCCCGATACCGCCAGAGACTAAACGTCTAAGGCAGAAGACAGAAGTGACCAATTGGGTGTTTGGTAAATAAGTGCACGTACCAGTGACAGAAATGTGAGTAATAAAGAAGTGCAACTTTATCTGTCAAAAACTGCTGGAGGTGTACGAGATATCTTGCAGTCATTTCGACAGTACTACATGCACATAAGAAAATACTAGGCCTCCTTCATGTGTACAATTTTGATCTTTCTACCTATGACTGGAAGGTTGGTGCTTTGGTGATCCAAATGAGGGTAGTTGTGGATCTAAATCAGGACTCCTTGGACCCACTACAAAGAATTCAGGGGCGTAGTTACTATTTCGATAATCGAAATTAAAGTGATTAATCCGCCAGGTAAAGACGCAAATATAGCTGAAACCATGAACATTTGACATTGAGTCTTCCCAGTCTTACTCTTATATGATGATCGGACTTTTAAACGAAAAAGTGATGGAAGAGGATGATCTCGGATTCTAAGAAAATGAACATCAATCTTCTATAAGCCTCATGATGAAGGTAACACAGATCTACCTTCATCTCTCCAAAGCAGACTAACATATAAAGACAATATGGTGCAGGATGTGTCCAACAGTAACATTTTAACTTACTAAAATCAAAACTATTATTTTTGTTATTTGTTTCTTTTGTATTTCATTAGCGATTTAAATTTGTTTAGACCAAAATTCCATAATTACTTCAATGTCTGTAATAATAAACTTTACACTCCTGACACTTATTATGAATTAAATTATAATTAACCGATTAATTTAATCTTATAGCTACAAAATCCTGTCATAAATACCATTATTGTTGTAATTGTATCCATCAAAAAAAGAAAAAGCGTTAAAATATGTCACACGTTTCCTGCAAATACACACAAAGAGAAAATTACAAATTTATTAAAATAACAACACATACATATACTTACATGTATTGGTTCAATAATTTAAACCACATAAATTTAATCAGTCATTTATATAATAATAACTTTTACCGGTTGTGAGAGATTGATAGAGAGAGAGAGAGAGAAAAAAACAATCAAAAAACTTCAATGTTAAGAGGCATAAAAATTAAACCCCTTTTCCTTGATTTTCTTTTAAACTAGCTTTAACCCGGTGCGCTTTATTGCACAAAAATTCTTCCCAGTCCAAGATCTCGAAAGTCATTTCACAATTTTCGACGTGTTTTAAAAATTGTCGTGAAACCGGGATTTGTCAAATCTGTTCTAAAATTTTCCAACAAAAATGTTCCATAGGAAAATGACAAAATTTTAACACTCTAGATGAATTAGTTCCTAAGATATTCGATAATTGGTAGATATAGGGTCAGCTCTTTCTTCTTGGGGCAACATTTGTATGAAGAGTACCATCTGTCTTATACTTTTAAATCACAACAATCCTTCGAGAAAAAGATTGGAACTAAATATTTAATCTTTAACTATAATGACAATAGATATTTAGTACTTGCATTGCATGGGGGCTACCCCTATCTTCGATCCTATCCATCTTACATTTTGTCCAGTAAAACTATTTCCTTGATAAAGTAAGTGAAATGGACTCAATAGTACTTTAGATATTAGATAATTTATATTTCCTTTTATCTCCTGATCATATCTGTTCTCTCCCCCTGATCATATCTGTTCTACATTTTGTAAAGTAAAACGCTTTCTTGGGATAAAATCTAATCCAATTTTGTCCAGTAAATCAGATTTTTGAGAAAGTGATTATGACCAAATTTGAAAGCGCTTGTTATTGGTCCTTAGATATTCAATTATCAATATTTACTTTGATTGGGGTGTATCCCTCTCTCCTAATCGTATCCTTTCGGAATTTTTTGTATTCTATATTACTTTCGGGTATTTTGGAATCATTTTGTGAAAGTTTCAGAAATATCGGTCTAGTAGTTTAGTTTGGGATAAGTCCCAAAGAAATCAGTAAAACCGATCCTTGATAAAGTGAGTTTGACCAAATTTGTCTCAAACAAACAAATAAACAAACCAACAAACAAATACCGATTCGTTTTTCATGTATAGATATAAGTGTTTGAGTGTGTTTGTGAAAAATATGAAAATGAGTTAAATTTTATATGATAAACAACAAATTGACTTACAAACACATATAAAATATTTATAAATCGTTTGTACGCATAATTAGCTTGTCATTAAATGTTGTGGTTTAATTTTCAACAAAATTTATTTTTTTCTCATAAAATATCAAACCAGAGAACATTTTTCAACATAAAGAAAACAAAAACAAAACAGCGTCAATAATAATGTCACAGATATAAACCAGATTATGATGACATATACACGTACGCACCTATACAATGTTAACGAAATAATCGTGTAATACATACGAATGAAGATACGAGGGTTGTAGGCATAATTTGTTCAAAGATAGAATGAGTTTTATAAATGACAAGTTGCTGCCTCGTTACCACAATCATAAGCATTATTACACTTACATGCTTGTATACATATACACAAACAAATACTCACACATATACATACTCTCATAATTACACACAGACAATTGAGCGGAATAATAAAACAAAACTAAAGAATGAATGAATACAAATAAACCGAGTTAACGGCCTTGAACGACTATATAATACTCGATACCAAATCGAGTACTATACAAAGAATATTTCAATAAAATCAATCCCTCGTATAATTTAATATTTTCTTTATTGCTGTTGAAAAGTTCAAAGAATGTAGAAAGGTAGACGGACGGAAGGCCATTTAAGCAAAAAAAAAATTACTTAAAATTTTTTACTTCACAAAATATTTTCACTTTCACTAAAAATTAAAATGTTCAATCAAAAGTCACATTTTATTAAAAATTCACTTCTTCAATAAAAGCTCAAAATTCACATTTAAGAAATTGAAAATAATTTTGGCTTCACGATTATTTATAGTGCTCGAACGGACTTAATTGTAGAACTCTTCACTAAACACAAATACAACTTTTCATTTTCACAAAAACCTTTCGTTTCACTAAGAGTTTTTATTTTCATTAAAATTGTATATTTTCACTAAAAATTTAAATTTCACTAAAAATAACATTTTCACTAAAAATTCACATTTTCCATTAAAAATTCACTTTTTCACTAAAAATGTATATTTTCACTAAAAAATTATATTTGCAACAAAAAATTACATTTTCATTAAAAATTCACATTTTCACTTAAATTTCGCATTTTTACTAAAATTTACTTTTGCACTAAAAATTCCTATTTTCATTCCAAATTCGCATTTTCACTAAAAATTCACGTTTTCACTTAAATTTCACTAAAATTTCACATTTTCACCGAACATTTATATTTTCACAAAACATCTCATATTCACAAGAAATTCACATTTTCACATATAATTTTTCAGACGTGTTGCACTTGCAACAGCAAACTCAAGACACATTCGATCATTTCCTGTGATGCTGGAGGGCATCGTAAAAATGGAATCAAAACCAATATTGGTAATGTATACAACAGATATAACAACGACTTCATCATCATTCAAAAAAATATATACACACTTCATTATAACCAATACAGGCACAAATATACATATACATACACTGAACGAAAACACATGTGCTTACAAACCATATAAAAATGGTTTTTTGTATTCATGTTAACATTATTTTATTTTTTGTTGTTTTTGTTATTGGCGGTAGAGTTGGCAGTCAATATTATTGATATGTTACGCATACGCAACCAGTGATTGTATTTTACAATCTACATACTATTACACAAAGTTACACGTACAACGAACACACACAAAGACAGACACTCACGGTCACATTATCTTTAACAAAATCATCGTATAAATGTCATCAATACAATTGTTGCAACACTGTGTTGTTGTTGTAACTGTGGTGCATAAACAAAAGGTATGAATATATGAACAAGTGTAAATGTGTGTATTAAGTGTACACTTTTTGTTGTCTGTTTGAGCGAATGACTGTTTAAATACACAGAAACATGTGAATGTAGTTATGATTTCGTATGTGTATTTATGTGTGTGTGAGTGCATGAATTTATAACTGACATATGTGTCGATGATGACAGGACAAGGTTGCAAAACTTGTTGACATGTTATGGCAAAATAAGAAAAATATTTATTAATGACAAAAATTGTAAAGGCAATTTTCATTTATAATCTAGAACTTTCCAAGAGTCCTGAAGGTCTCAATAAACATTGTCAAGTTAGTATATCTAGCAATCTGTGATTAAATGCCGTCTTTTTTCTCCAATGGCTTTATTCCATTTAGTCTCACTTTATTGACTAAAAACTATCGATCTATATGTCGCTACAATGCTTATATGATGTAGGATTTCCCTTAAATACACTTAAAAATTTTTAAAGACCACAGTTCAATTTTCGTCATCAGAAATTTAAAAGTGTTCTTTTTAAGAGATCAGTATTTAACGAGTTTCACAAGATAATGCCTACTTCTGAAAACCTTATGATTTCCAAGATCAATTTCAGACCATTCAGGTAACATTGCAATTCCTACTCTTACGTTTTATTCTAACTAATTTTTCTCCCAAAAAGATGTGCAACACTGTGAAAATTGTAACAGAACAACAACAGAACGACTTTTGTCATGATTATCTTATGTTATATATGGTTTACGTGAGATAATTGAATTTAACGGATTCTTCCAACAGAAATCGAAACAGAATCAGATTTCTGAAAACTTTCTTCCAGTGTGCGATTATTAATAAAGTATTATCACATTGTGGTAAGCAAAAATTTTTAATGAGGACAAGATGGATACGGTCCTGTACATTAAATTATGAGTGCTCTCTTATATTATAAGAAACCATCTGTGAGACATGGGGGATTAAACGATTAACCCTTTTTATCGATTATTTGAGGTATAATTACGGCGATAATCTTCCAATTAGGACAAATGTTCAATTTTTATGAATTTTTTTCTGAATCGAGAATGAAGGAAATTTTTTGTTCTGCAAAGCACATGGGATTAAATCACAAACTTCTCTAATACTTTCTCCTATTTGGGAAATTCAATTTTCTATAAAAAGAATCACAAATCCAATCGTAAGTCCTGTCTAAAATATTCAATTATATTAATTTCCTATCAAAATTCTTATGCTGGTCTTTCGATAAAGCTCTTTCTCTTCCTATTAAAAGAAATTAAATTTTTTATTTCCAAATCTTTTCATCACTTTTATTATTTATATGTTCTATTATTGCAAAATCCTTTTCAAAAGAAATTAAGAACTTATGTAAATAGATGAATTTCAGCTAAATTCTATTTACATAAGTCTATTTATGTTATTTTTGCTATTCTTTTCATTTCATTAAAAATGCAAGCTAATTTTCTACACTTTTTTTATAATTTTGCTCTTTTTCTAGTTATACCCTGCGCCATCACAAGTGGTGAAGAGGGTATATTGATTATGTTATTCCGAGTGTAACGCTAAGGATGAATCACCTTAGATCCCATGGTGTGTATATATTCTTGAAACAAATAGAAATCTGAGTCGATTAAGCTATGTCCGTCTGTCTGTTGTTGGCAAGCTAACATTCACAATAATTGACAGAGTTCAATGAAATTTAACCTGAGTATTTTATATAGACCTGGGCAGCTTCCTGTTTAAATTCGTCCAAATTGGTTCGATATATCCAAAGATATAGATCGATATCTCAGACAACCTCTAAGTTCCAGAGAAGAATTATCGTAAATCTGTCAATATTATATGTACTTCATTATCGTTCCAAAATGGTCAAAATCGGTTTAGTAAAAGAAAGTTATAGCTAAAAATATAACTAATTTTATGACTCATTAAGTGTTTCTATATTGTATTTAAGAAGGAACGTTTATATATTGTATTTACGTTTATGAGTGTAAGTGTGAGTGTGTATAACTGAAACATAACGATATACTTTGTGACGGAGGGTACTGAAGATTCGACAACACCGAATATAGCATTCTTACTTATTTTTTGTATATTTTTTTTGTGTTTTCATTACAATTTAATTTAATATAGTGCATCATTATGAGCCAGTGTTCACGTAATTTCTATAGAACACACACACACATATACATATATATAAATTTATCAAATGAAATTAAAAAAAGAAAATATCCTGCTCTAAAAAAAAGCTACTAAATGTTTTACTCTCTAATGGTTTCAAACTGTTAAAAAGACCTGAACTTTTGTTTGTAGGAAGCAGAAGTTGGCTTGAATTTATAAACTGGGGAAAATAAGCAAAACTGTGAAAATAAAACTAAAAAATAGAGAAAAAAATTATCCACCAACATTTGATATCATTACCTTGATTAGTTAGCCAGTCAGTCCGTCAGTCATTTGGTGTTTGAAAAAAAAAATGAGTGACTAAATATTAAAAACCGGGTGAATATAAGTGTAAGTGCCCGGGAGTATGTGGTTGTTCAAATAGGAAAAAATGGTAGCTTTTTGCAGACAGAAAAAGAAAAAGTTTTTAATTTTGTTGGCGGTTATTTTGGTTAAAGGGAGTTTTATTTAGATCTATAATTTTTTTCCTTCTTGCTCATTTCTAAGGTCAATGTAAACATTTGAATAAGGACTATAAATTTTTAAAGATTAAAGGGAATAAGAATTTTTGTAAAGTATGATTTTTTTGAAGGGAATATTAAAGTTTGAAGGAAACTATAGATTTAAGAAACAAAAATCATTTTACATGAAATAATTTATTTATGCCTGTTTGGTGACGTATACTTAATATTAATTTTTTACGTAACAATACGTATACGCATTAGTATGGACGCAAGTGTTATAAATTAAAACAAGTAAGAATGCCATATTCGGCTATGCTGAATCTTCAATACCCTCCACAACAAATGCGTTGGAAGTAAATAACTTATGTTTCCTACATACACTCACAGATGTATATAATATATAAATGATTTTCTTAAAATGAATTATATTTTTTAGCTTATGATAACGAAGAACATATAGCATAATGTTATGGCAAAATTTTATTCTAATTTATCTATTTATAATTGACGATTTTTTAAAAATTTCTTTCTTTAAGGTTGCCTCGGGTCTATATTTTTTATATACTGAACAAATTTGAATGATTTTAAATAAGAAACGTTTCGGGACTGTAACAAATACTCAAACCATATTTCATTGATCTCTGTCTATTATTGTGGATGTGAGCGTGCAAAGAACAGACAGACAGACTGATAGACATACATAGCTATATCGACTCAGATTTTGATTTGACGCAAGAATATACATACTTTATGAGTTTTGACATAATTTTTTCTTAGCGTTACGCTACTGAAGTTAATATACCCATTTCACCACTTGCGGTGGTGGAGAGGTTAAAAAAAGGAAACATATTGGGTTTATAGAAAATATAATGGTTTCATTTATCAATAGCATTTTTTGAGATTTATTATCGAAAGTTGGTTCTTTGTGTCTGTATGTCCGGTTAGCTGTCTATTAGAGTATTCCAAAAGGAAATTTTGTAGGGTATATTCAATGTATGAAAAGCATAACGTTTTAATCATTATTGTCGAATTTCAACATCTTGCATTTCACAGTGTTTCCAAAGTATAATAAAAGGAAAGCAAATCTGTACCTTCCGAATGACCAACTCGATATCAATAAAACTTTTCATAGTTCACTCAAATGTTAGCATCATTAGGTTCGGTTAAGTTTATGTAGATTGAAGAGAAGTGCTTTCATATTCATTGGCGTGCTCCTTTGCGGGATTTTGACTTTTTGTGCTTATGCAATGGAATTCCATATCATGTACGAACTTCCTGAATATCCTCCAGTCCAATCCCATTAGTTTGGGATACATCCATTAAGTAGTAGAGTACTCCGTCTTTTCAATGTCCTCTCCACTATGCCATGCACTCACGGTCACCGTCTGCTCCAAAGCGGTGTATCAGGAGTGTATAGAGTCCTAATATACACCCATGATCTTGCTTGGCTCACTTTTATGAAGTCCTGAAATACTCAAGATTCTTCTCTTGCTTTTTTTTTCCCCCAAAGTTTGTTTGTAATCTGATATCTGCTCGTTTTACCGTGAACACTGTGTTACTTTCGTCCATATCTTTAGCCATGTTCCTAAATGCATCTTTAGCAATGATTTCTAGATTATTTACCTTTTTATTACCATAAATTTTTGTGTGCAGGTACCAGATTATGTGTACTCTTTCAACCTTGGAATATCTACGATTTAAAACCAACATTGTGGTTTATGATATTTTAACTTGAACGACTATAACTTTCTTAATGTTTATATTGTAGACAACCACATGTGGGGAAGATGATATATTATCTTTGTCATTAAGTATGTAACGCTAAGAAGTAGTTACCTTAGTGATGTATATATTCTAACATCAAATTAAAATCTGTCTATTTTGCCACATCCGCAATAATTAAAATCAACTAATTAAAATAAAACTGTGTCATAAAATAAAGTTATATGAGCTTTATTACCATTCCATAAATTATTAAAATCGGTTCAGTAGAAAAAGTTATAGCCACAGGTATAACTTGTTGTATGACACATTAAAAGTTCCTGTGTTATTTTATGTACGTATACTGTGTATGTACAAAACATATTGAATTGACTTCACACGCATTTAAGGTGGAGGGTATTTAAGATTCAGCATAACTGAATATATCACTCTTACTTGTTTTTATGCTGGCTTTATTAAAAGCATCCACTACGGCCAATTATCTGAATGACACAAATCTTTTAATAAACTCCAACAAAGTTTCAAGTGGAAAAACTATTTTAAAAAAATCAACGAACTTTACGGAGAAAAGAGAAAAACTTTTTGAAGTTTATTCTTGTAAAGTGTTCAGTTTTACACACAATTTCTGCAGGATTGTTACACAATATTGTTGGATAATTAGTTAACAAATATTGTAAAGGAAAAACAGCAGTAAATAAGGAGTTTATTTTTAAAAAATTCTTTAGCCTTTTAATTGGCGTGTTTAAAAGGAATTAAAAGAGAAATAACAAAAATAAAAAACAAGTAAGAACGCCATATTGATCTATGCCGAAACTTCAATACCTTCCACCATAAATACGTGTGAAGTAAACACCTTATGTTTTATACATGCACACTCACACACACATTTACAAACGTAAACAATATATAAACGTTTTTATTTATTATAACACAGAAACAATGAGTCAAAAAATTTGTTTTATTTTTGGCTTTAACGTTTTTTCTACAGAACCGATTTTCATAATTTTTGGAACAGTAATGAAGTATTTATAACTTAATATTATGGCATTGTAATTTGTCGATTTAAAGTTGACGGTATTATTAAAGTTCTTCGCTTGATGTTGAGGTTGCCTCAGATATCGATCTATATCTTTTAATATACTGATCCGATTTTTGCTGGTTTAAAATATGAAACTTCTTAGGACTATAACAAATACTCAGGCCTGTCAATTATTGTGGACATGAGTATGTTAACAACAGACAGATAAACTCAGGAATTTATTTACATCATGGCGTCTGAGATGATTCATTCTTAGTGTCACACACGGAATGACAAAATTAGTATATCATCTTTATAATTGGAGGAAATAATAGAAAAAAGAAAATAAATTAATTTAGTTAAACAAAATTTCGATTGCAAAACTTTAAACGTTTAAATTAATTAAAATTTGTACTCCAAACTTGAATCCTTTACATGAAATTTTATTTATTTTTGTTATAATTGAATTGTTTAACCTATAAAGAATTCATTTCTTTATATATTCTTAGAATTCATTTCTTTTCTTCTCTTTTTCTCCAAAATACCTTTTTTCTTTTTATTAATTTCGCACAGTGTGCCAAAATCGTTTTTTTTTTCTTTTTTGAAAATATATTAGTAAATTTTGAACTCTAATGATGACTGCATAAAATTTCACATTTTTAAGAGATAAACACCTCAGCTTTCGAGTTGATCTGAAGGTATACAAGCCTCTATAAAAATTTTGTAAAAAAATCGATTTATGAAATGAGAGGAAAGAAACGAGATATTGTATATATGTAGTCCTTATAAATGTCGTTATAAAAAATAACACTTACTTGGTTAGGATTATATCTTATAGTTTCGGATATATTCAAATCGAAAAACAATTTTAACAATAATACTTATAAACCGAAAGTAAAAAAAGCAATAAAAAATCTCGACAGTACCAGGGGGAGAAATACCCTCTGTACAAAGCTTCCGTCCCTTCTTCCAGGAATTGGTATACTTGACAAAATGTAGGACGAATAGGATCAGGGGAAATGCAACCACCATACAAAAAAATCTTGATCATCGAATATCTAAAGAACCATTATATCTGGATTTTTTTTGCTCAATAATTTTTCAATGAATTATATTACAAGATAAAATGTTGGGTGAGAACTATAACAACGGGATTTTTCAGATTTGGTCTTGACCACTTTTTCAAAGAACTATTTTACAAAACAAAATATGGGGCAGATAGAGTCATGGGGAGAGGTAGCCTCCATACAAAAAAAAATATTGATAACCGAATATCTAAAACTACGATGAGAGGTTTCAAATTTGATTCAATAAAATGACTTTAATATAAAAATCCCTTTTCTTTAGTTTTAAATCTTCAAATTGTAACGTTTTTATAGATACCAAATACTTTTGTAAGAAGTATATACCTTGACTGATAATCCACCCTAAACTAGGCCTCCTCCAGTAAAATGTAACTTTTTTCTATACCTTTCTATGACAAATGTGTTCTTCCAACACTGTGCTTCATGTCTTTCAGTTTAACCATCATATGTTAGACATGCGTTAACAATTGACTCAATTACTTTATATTTTATTTGTTTTTGTTTTTGTTTTATTTTATTGTCTAACAAAACTGACACAATTACCAACACCAGCACTAACAACTCTAGAACAATAGAATATCAAAATAAAAGAACCCATTTCCAGCTTCAGGCTAAAAACAAGAATCAAGAGAAATTGTTATAGAAATAGTAGAAAAAATAATCTGGTCGGAATTGCATATGTATGTGTGTATAAAGTCATAAAAACTCTTGAAAATATAAAAAGGAAAACAACTGACAAATACTGTTGAAAATTAAAAAAAAAAATGAAATGAAACTAAAGGAAATCACGCATACAAGTGTTAAACATCCTCTTCTTTTTTATGTGTGGAAAATTTTAGATACCTTACAGTAGGCAAGTGAAAAATATAGTTCAAATTATGTACTATCTAATATTATTATATTGAAAATATCTACAATATTTTCTACTGAAATTTATTTTCAAAAACTTGTCATAAAAACGTTCCAGTCTTAAATGCAAGAGCAATAAAATTTCTAAACCTGTTCCTATATTGGGTTGATAAATACCTCTATTTGCTTTCCCTGTCACTAATATGCTCCTCTTCACTAACTGTCCTATAACTACTAGAAATTAAATTATTCTTATGGCTTTTAAGATAGTCCACCTATTGATACTGAGCCTCTTCCTCGGCTGGAAAATTCAAAAGAATTTTCCAGAGATATCTATTCACATACACTTCGAGTTCGCCTCCATAATTTTATGTTTGAATTAACGAATAACGATTTTCAAAGTTTTCAAATAATTAACATTCCTGTAACGAGTCATTGTCGATATCTTAAGCTAATTTTCTTTTAGCACAGATCCACAGTTGGGTAGTTCGTTAACATTTTGAAAATATCAAACTAAAAGCTGCACCTATTTTGAATTGAAAAAGAGTCGAATATATGACTTAGGAATTTTTGGAAACTGCGGAATTTTCTTATGAACTCTACATCGACAACCTTGTGATTATGTATAATCTATAGATATTTTTTCTTCATACCTTCTTATTCCCTCCACTATTTGAAGTATATCACTTGTAAAAGTGTCTCCCTATTTTAACTTCCCTAACATAAGCTACTCCCCCTTTCCAAAGTTCTCTAAGTTTTTACTTATTAATTTAATAACATTTTGGAATGAATTAAAAAAAAGCATTTTTAAAATACTTTAAAAATTTTCGAATTCCACCATTCTTGAATGCTGTCTCCGGACTTAAGGAATCTCATTAATCGCCTCTTAAGAATCAAGGATCTTTTCATAGAAAGTTCAAAATTACAGGTTTCAAATCATCTATCATTTAACAATTAGAAATTAGACAAAATGAGTAGTCTTAAGTCTACTCTTTCGTATGAGGCACTGCCTTACTGATAATAGATTCACGACATTTTTGAGCCTATTTCTAACAGTGCATTTTACTATTATATTTATTATTTTGCTATTATATTTAGAAATCAGTGGAGTGACTCAATAACTAAAGGAAAATGCATTTCTGAGAACGGCACCAACTATCCTTTCATTCGACTGTGCTAGTAACCCTCTTATTTGTTTGGCCTCTTATCTGGCCAATATTTCATTGTCTAGATGTGGAAACCATGTAGATTTCTTCAAAACAAATTCTCCAAGCGCTAAGTAAAAGCTCTATAAATGAAGATAAATGGAATAGTACGTTGATATATTTGGTAAAGACTTTTTGGTATTTAACAGCAGAATTTGGAAAAAATCATTATCTAAAACTTTGGATATTGTCGCAAAGCTGCAAAAAAGTGTTCTTAAAGGCGGTTCAATTAAGTTCTTCAAGAAAAGAAGTTGATTGGTTTTCTAAAAAAAAAATTTGGAAATAAGAAAGAGAAGCAGAGAATAATAATAAAAATCAAGTTATAAAATGACGAGAAACAGCCTATTAAGCGACTATTTAATCCAATTCTCAGAGCTCCAAATTCTAAGAATAAAAATCGATTTAAAAAAAAATACACATATTGTGTAGCGCATTTGAAATGCGCCTTAAACTCCTGCAACTTGATTTAAAAAATCTCATCTGGTTAACCCATGTCACACATAAAGAACCCATATCATTGTTCCTTTTTTTGTGTGGATTTTCTTAGGAAAACATTTGTATGTAAACACACACAAACATACTCTATGGTTCAACTAGTTATTTTTATATTTTCTCTTACTTACACTTGACTAAACTTCAAGGGTTTTTTATCCTTAAGCATCTAAAAGATTTGTTAACACAGATTTTTTACACCATTTATTTTCATTGTCTGTGAAAAAAAAGATGAAAAAAAACAACAGAAATTGGGGGAAATGACTTTAGAAAAAAAACGGAAAGAAATGTCTAACAAATTTTTATAAGTTAAACAATCTTGTTAACATGACTTTATGATATAAAGTTTATATATTATATAATTTTCTACTTTTTTTTTAGTTGGAATTTTAAGGAAAAAAGTAATATATGTTTTCATTAAAGGAGAAAAATTATATTATAATAAAAATTTAAAAAGTTTTATGGGAGGGAAATATTAAATGTTTAGACATAATTTTGACATGAGTTTAATAAGTTATAAAAATATAACTATAATATAAATATAAAAACAATAAATAAAAGATTTAAAAGAAACGAAAAAGAAAACAGAGCTTTCGAGCTGAAAATTGCAAAAAGAAAAAATCATTCAATAATTCCTTACAAAAAAGTATTCTCTTTCTCCCCCTAAAAGGGCTTTCATTCACTTAATCTGCTTTTTATTTATCCTCATTTATAAACAATTAAATCCCCCAGAAAAATCGAAAATCAATTTACTTCCTTATCCAACTAAATTGAACTCTAATTTATACCTTCCAAAAATCATTTACCAAATTACACCGTATTTTTATTACCTTAAATCATGTTATTTTCCTATGTACCTTAATTGTTTTTCTATTTTCTAAAATAAACCACTAATAAAGTAGTTTTTTCTCTTAATAGTCATATCATAATAGAGAACCAAAAACAATTAAAATAATCTTTTTTTTGACAAACAAACTAAAAACAAATTACCCAGAATATAAACTTGATGAAAGTAAAGGAAATCCCTTATAATCACTCTTATAATGGGAGAATACTAATAATAGTAATGATGAGCCGTAGAAATAATAATAAAAGTAATTTGTTGTCTTAATGAAACGTTAAATGTCTTAACGATTCACACCCACTATGAAATGTCTCATTCACTAATATCACACACATTTACATATAAATACACTCCTTTTAAGGGAGATAAAGAGACAAAAATAATGCTCAGAGATTACAACATGTTTAATACCAAAGATACACACAAGTAAATAATTAAAAATATAAATAGAAAGACATACAGTGAAGGATATAATTTGAGGAAAAATGTGAGTTTTTAGTGAAAATGTGAATTTTTAGTGAAAATGTGAATTTTTAGTGAAAATGTGAGTTATTAGTGAAAATGTGAATTTTTAGTGAAAATGTGAGTTTTTAGTGAATATGTGAATTTTTAGTGAAAATGTGAATTTTCAATGAAAATGTGAATTTTCAATGAAAATGTGAATTTTCAATGAAAATGTGAATTTTCAATGAAAATGTGAATTTCAATGAAAATGTGAATTTTCAATGAAAATGTGAATTTTCAATGAAAATGTGAATTTTCAATGAAAATGTGAATTTTCAATGAAAATGTGAATTTTCAATGAAAATGTGAATTTTCAATGAAAATGTGAATTTCAATGAAAATGTGAATTTTCAATGAAAATGTGAATTTTCAATGAAAATGTGAATTTTCAATGAAAATGTGAATTTTCAATGAAAATGTGAATTTTCAATGAAAATGTGATTTTCAATGAAAATGTGAATTTTCAATGAAAATGTGAATTTTCAATGAAAATGTGAATTTTCAATGAAATGTGAATTTTCAATGAAAATGTGAATTTTCAATGAAAATGTGAATTTTCAATGAAAATGTGAATTTTCAATGAAAATGTGAATTTTCAATGAAAATGTGAATTTTCAATGAAAATGTGAATTTTCAATGAAAATGTGAATTTTCAATGAAAATGTGAATTTTCAATGAAAATGTGAATTTTCAATGAAAATGTGAATTTTCAATGAAAATGTGAATTTTCAATGAAAATGTGAATTTTCAATGAAAATGTGAATTTTCAATGAAAATGTGAATTTTCAATGAAAATGTGAATTTTCAATGAAAATGTGAATTTTCAATGAAAATGTGAATTTTCAATGAAAATGTGAATTTTCAATGAAAATGTGAATTTTCAATGAAAATGTGAATTTTCAATGAAAATGTGAATTTTCAATGAAAATGTGAATTTTCAATGAAAATGTGAATTTCAATGAAAATGTGAATTTTCAATGAAAATGTGAATTTTCAATGAAAATGTGAATTTTCAATGAAATGTGAATTTTCAATGAAAATGTGAATTTTCAATGAAAATGTGAATTTTCAATGAAAATGTGAATTTTCAATGAAAATGTGTGAATTTTCAATGAAAATGTGAATTTCAATGAAAATGTGAATTTTCAATGAAAATGTGAATTTTCAATGAAAATGTGAATTTTCAATGAAAATGTGAATTTTTAGTGAAAATGTGAATTTTTAGTGAAAATGTGAATTTTTTTAGTGAAAACGTGATTTTTTAGTGAAAATGTCATTTTTTAGTGAAAAATGTGAATCTTTAGTGAAAATGTGAATTTTTAGTGAAAATGTTAATTTTTACTATTTAAGTGACCTTTCAGATAAAGTTAATTTTAATTAAGTACAACTTTAGTGACAAAGTTAACTTTTAATGATTTAGTGAATTAATTAGTAATCGCCAAACGAATTGTTAGTGATAATCACTGGGGTGAATTTTTAGTGGATTTTAAAAATAATAAATTGACTTTATTTTTTGCAATGACATACTTACTTTTTGGTGACAGAATGAGTGTTTTGTCATAAAATGATTTTCGACTGAGAGAATTTAATTTTTCGGACAGAGTTTTCTTTTCTAAGTGAAATTGAATTGAAATTTTAGATAGAAAGAAAATTTTTATCGACAAATTATTTAACTGACATCTCAGTTATTAATGACCAATTACACTGTTAATTGAAAATTGTTTAATCCAGAATTTCGCTCTTTTTTTCTACACTAATGCTTTATCTCGCCAAATGTACTATAAAATTAGTCACTATAACTTTTTATGTATGTCTGAGTATAATATTAATCTTGATGATCTAAATTTACCCGTAAATGACTACAATAAGTATTAGGACGAATTAACGTCTTTCTCTCGGTATAGTAATAAAAATAAAGATGTTGGTTTTAATTATTGTCTGTATGTGTTGATTTTGAATAGACATTTTGTTGGTTTATTTTTAATGTTGGTTTTACTTTTGCTGTTGTTTATAGTAATTATGTTGTAATTGTTTCCCAACAACAATTCATTAATAAAACAATTAAAAAAATACTCATAAATTTAATAATAATTATATCCAAAAGGTAAAATTACGTTAATCTCGTCTAAATCTTTAGAAAAGGTGAAATTTAAATAAAATAAATAATTAATTATTTATTTTTTTCCATAAATTGTTGTAAACCTTCATAACGCAACAACTGGAGTAATAAAGATAATTCCATAAAATAAAGCTTCTTTGCTTAAACTCCTTTTCTATTTCTCGCCAATTACTATTCATAATCCTTTATGACCTCTAACATCTATCATCATCCAACAAAAACATACAATTACAATTACATACAATTTCCAGCATCACCATTTTCATTTATTATAAATCCGTGAATCCTTATAACCACGTTACATTGACATGCTTTCTGTTTATAATCCCTAA
This sequence comes from Cochliomyia hominivorax, assembly GCA_004302925.2. Lineage (NCBI taxonomy): Eukaryota > Metazoa > Arthropoda > Insecta > Diptera > Calliphoridae > Cochliomyia > Cochliomyia hominivorax. The sequence continues at coordinate 86,277,291 of PYHX02000158.1, read as the reverse complement.
AACGCAGTTTTACAATAACTCCACGGAACAGGTTTCATTTTTCACTATTACTTCCTCAGTGAGTTATTAGAGAACTGTAAATTTTTTGTCTATATTTTCCTTTGTTTTTGCTTCCAACTCGATGTTGTTCCGTTTTAGCATATCAAAAGTGTCCAAGTGACGACGATTATAATACCTGACACAACACAAGACACTTGGCGGATAAAAAAAATTCATTTGTATTTGTAGATTATTTTTTTTATTACTTTTTTGTAAAAATTTACATACAAAAAATATAAATAATTTATTTCTCTATTTTTGTAGTTTTGAAGGAATAAATAAAAAGTAAAACATGGAATAGGATTTGTATCCGTGATAACAAACTAATTTGGACGGTAGACAACGAATTTAAATGCCGTTACAAATCGGAATCTACTTAATTCTAGTTTAGTTCTAGTCCATTTCTAGTTAAATTCTAGTTCAGTTCTAATTCAGCTTTAGTTCAGTTCTAGCTCAGTTCTATTTCATTTCTAGTTCAGTTCTAGTGGTGTTCTAGTTCAGTTCTAGTTCATTTCTAGTTCAGTTCTAGTGCAGTTCTTGTTCAGTTCTAGTTCAGTTCTAGTTCAGTTCTAGTTCAGTTCTAGTTCAGTTCTAGTTCAGTTCTAGTTCAGTTCTAGTTCATTTCTAGTTCAGTTCTAGTTCATTTCTAGTTCAATTCTAGTGCAGTTCTAGCTCAGTTCTAGTTCATTTCTAGTTCAGTTCTAGTGTAGTTCTAGTTCAGTTCTAGTTCAGTTCTAGTACAGTCATAGTTCAGTTCTAGTCCATTTCTAGTTAAATTCTAGTTCAGTTCTAATTCAGCTTAAGTTCAGTTCTAGTCCAGTTCTAGTTAAATTCTAGTTCAGTTCTAATTCAGCTTTAGTTCAGTTCTAGTTCAGTTCTAGTTTAGTTCTAATTCAGTTCTAGTTCAGTTCTAGTTCATTTCTAGTTAAGTTCTAGTTCAGTTCTAGTTCAGTTCTAGTACAGTTCTAGTTTAGTTCTAGTTCAGTTCTAGTTCAGTTCTAGTACAGTTCTAGTTTAGTTCTAGTTCAGTTCTAGTTCAGTTCTAGTACAGTTCTAGTACAGTTCTAATTCAGTTCTAGTGCAGTTCTAGTTCAGTTCTAGTTCAGTTCTAGTTCATTTCTAGTTAAGTTCTAGTTCATTTCTAGTTCAGTTCTAGTTCATTTCTAGTTCAGTTCTAGTGCAGTTCTAGTTCAGTTCTAGTTCAGTTCTAGTACAGTTCTAGTTCAGTTCTAGTTCAGTTCTAATTCAGTTCTTGTTCAGTTCTTGTTCAGTTCTAGTTCAGTTCTAATTTTCTAATTTCTAGCTCATTTCTAGTTCATATCTAGTTCATTTGTAGTTCAGTTCTAGTTCAATTCTAGTTCAGTTCTATTTTAGTTCTATTTTAGTTCTAGTTTAGTTCTAGTTCAGTTCTAATACAGTTCTAGTTTAGTTCTAGTTCATTTCTAGTTTAGTTCTAGTTCAGTTCTAGTTCAGTTCTAGTTCATTTCTAGTTCAGTTCTAGTTCAATTCTAGTTCAGTTCTATTTTAGTTCTAGTTTAGTTCTAGTTCTGATTATAGTCCAGATTGAGTTTCTAATTAAGATTTGAGTTCCATTTTGGATAAGTGTTAAGATCTCTAATTCCACTTCTAGCTCAAGCTTCATAATCAATTCAAACTTCAACAAAGGTAAGTAGCAAATCCAGTCTCAGTTTCAGATCCGGTTCTATGATAATTCTAGTTTTAGGTTATTCTTTATATTAAAGTTTTAGTTTTAGTCTTGTTCATATTATGTATTTTTCTAGTTCAAAATTTCCTGTTGAAAATCTAGTTTTGATTTCTGTTCCAGTTTGCAGTTCAGATTGCAGTCAAATTCTAGCTTGTCTATAGTTCGCATTCGATCTCAGGTTGTAGTTAAGATTGAGTGTAGTTTACATTTCAGATATTTAATTCAGATTCTTATTCTGTTTTCAGTTCAGATATTGATTCCAATTCTACTTCAGTTTTTAATTCAAATTCGCTTTGAGGTCAGATTCTTTATTAGATTTTAATTCAGATTCGAATTTCTATTTTCAGATGAATTCTGTTTCAAATGTTCAGCTGTCAATTCAAATTCAGATTTTAGTTCAGTTCTGTGGTTCGAGTTTAGATTTTAAAGTCTAATTGGGATTCTAGTTCAGTTAATTATTTCTGATTTTTATTGAGACTGTAGTTCAGATTCTTTTACAGATTTTAATTGAAATTCAGATTTTTTTTAAGATCTAAATTCATATTCAGATTCTTTTACTGAATTTTATTCAAATTCTACTTTAGTTTATAGTTCTGATTTTAATAGAGATTTAGTTCATAGTCATTTTAAACCAAACTCGTGTTCCGATTCTGATTTTAGTTTATATTACATTCCACTTACATTTTCCAATTTAGTCCAGATTTAGTTCGATTCATGTTCAAATTTGAGTTTAGATTTGAACTTAAATTAAGCTTTTATTTCTAGTTTTATTCCTGTTCCAAATTCGTTTAAGTTGAAGTTTAGATTGGTATTCAGATCTTCTTTTAGTTTAGTTCTAGGTCTGTGTTCTTATTCGATTTTATCTTCAATCATCTTTATTAACAAATTATTCAGACTAATATGCTTTGATTCTTTTAGCAAAATAAGGGAATTCTAGTTTGTTAAACCAAGAATCCTATGTTGCATTTTTCCAAGACTCGAACACTGTACCTGTACCAGATATCATTCATGTTCGGAGGTTACTATTTTATTACATCTCCTGCTTTTCTATATTTTATTTCTTTATTCTTTGTTGTGGTTTAAGTTCATTTCATATTTATGCCGAGTGTTTATCTCATTTTATGTATTTTTTTTCCATTCTCATTTCATTTCTCTTGTATGTAAATGGTTATTATGTTGATGCATACTGATGATGGAACATGTTAAAAATGTGGTTATTACAAACCACAAACCTGGAAAAGTAAATAAATATTTATAATTTAAATATAACAAACTGAGCCCAAATAATCTTCAACCGAACAAAATAAATTTTAAAGATT
>PYHX02000158.1:86015348-86274128 GCA_004302925.2 Cochliomyia hominivorax | reverse complement strand
AATAATAACTAAAAAATTTATATACGACTCTCGAATAATTTGCCTTTGATTGATTAAATGTGAAGTACATTAATAAAATACTAATTAATAAAACTAAATTTTCCAGGTTTATATCGGAGCTAGAAGAAATGTTAGACTGACCCTCGTATAATTTTAAACATCATTTATAGTTTGTATTTATCAAAATTTAAGCACTCGATATTGCTATACCAATAAATATGTGAGATCTATGCCCTTTAAAGTAATATTTGGAAGGGGGCTTGTATGGGACTTATTAGAAGCCATAGACTGCTCCTTGCAAAATTTGACACATCAATTTAGAATATCACAAGACATATTAGTGTTATTATTTAGGAATTTTATAAAGGCTGAAAACCTCATACCGGAAAGACATTTGTATGGGAGCTACCTGAAATATTGAACCGAGTTTGTCCAATAGGCTTCGTTCTAACCATTTAGCTAACAATTTAATATATATCAAATTTCATTAAGATTTCTTAGATTGCAACCTGTAGAGTGTACAAAACATTTACATCGAAAGCCAACCGGACAGAGAGACGGACATCGTTAAATCGACTCAGAGAGTGATTCTGAGTCAAACGGTATACTAAAAGGTGACTGTTACAAAAATTTTTTCTGCATGATACAAACATTAGTTTCAAACGCATAATACCACAACCACCTACGACTGTGTAGAGCATAAACACGTTACACAAAAAATTCCCACAAAATAAAAAATAAATAAAAAACGTTTTAATAAATAAAACAATTAATAATGAATTATATTTAATAAACCACAAACACAAAAAAATACCACAGAGACAAAAAAATAATTAAAGATTGAAAAACGTAAAAATACAGTGGCAATAAAAAGTGGAGCATAAAGTTCATTTTTTTTCTTTTAAATAAAACCAGTAAATTAGTAGTAAGTAGACGGTTAAAACCGGGTGCATGGTATCCTAATGCAGGCATGAGGAAAAATTATAGACAGAACGTCGTATTATGTATTTTCGTTTAAAATCCATTTATATAAATTATACGTGAGAGATTAATTACAATTATGGTGATTTTCAATAGAGGAGGTTATATAAGGGTTGTAGGAAATTATGGACCAATTCTCGAAAAATTTGATGCAGCGTTTTCTGATTGTATAATTCTTTAATAAACAAAATATTACAATATTTTAATCTTTTAAATTTTGTACACCATAATCCGATTTTCATATTTGAGTCAATTGCGGTCAATTTGGCATTTTGGCCCAATTCAAGGCCTTCGTCCTACAACATCATTTGCAACAGATTACATAGAATTATCCTCCAAAATTGCGACATATAGAATCTTCACAAAGTTATGTGACCAAATGCACCGTTCTCATACAAAAAAAATTGTTGGGTTTGTCACCCTCTAGAACGAAAGATCAGTTGCTGTGATGTCCATTGAATAGCCAACAACCAGTCAGGCGACCAGACGAAGAGAACAGAAAATAACTCAGAGTCGATCTGATAAAATTTATAAAATTTTCTTTACAGAGAAAGTTGATAAAAATTCTCTCTAAAAAGAAGTGAATATAAAATTTCTCTAACGAAAATTTTGTTAAAAATATTCTTAAGAGAAAAAAAATTGGTGAAAATTTTTCAGAAAAAAAACTAAATTTTTTCTCAATTTAATTAGGAAAAAATGAAAAAAGTACTCAATGTTCTATACAGGAGATATTTTTTTTTTTAATTTTTCTTAAAATTCTCATAAAATTTTCTTTAAGGAGAAAATTTCCAGAAAATATTTCCTAAACAAAAAAATTCTCGTAGAACTATTTCTATTCCAGTGAAAAGTGTCATAAAAATTTCCTTCAAAAGAGAAGGTTCTAATAAAATTGTATCTAAATTTGAGAAACATTTTTTCAAAAGAAGAAATTCTTGTCAAAAAAATTCCTAAAGGAAAAGAAATGTCTGCAAGAAGTAAAGAAAAAATTTTCTATAAAGACAAATTTTCATAAATTTTTCTCTAAAAAAATCGGTTAAATTCTATCTAAAGTGAAACTTTTGGCAAAATTTTTCTCTTAAGAAAAAATTATCCTAAAATAATTTCTAAGGAGAAAATTCTAAAAAAAACTTTTTAAGGAGAAAATTCTCGAAATTTTCTCAAAGGAGCAGATCCTCTGAATTTTTCTCAAAAATAAAAATTCTGTAAATTAAATTTGTATATAATTATACCACCACTTGTGGTGATGGAGGGTATATTAACTTTGTCACTCCGTGTGTAACGCCAGAAAAAAATCATCTCAATCGCTACAATGTATATATATTATAGCATCAAATCTGAGTCGATTTAGCTATGTCCCTCTGTCTGTAAGAAATATTCTTTCACCTACAATACTTTTCCGAATTCAATGAAATTTGGCCATAATGTTTGTTATTGTCCTAAGCAATTTCTTATTTAAAACCAGCTATAGCGGTTCATTAACAAGAAAGTTATAGACCGATATCTGAAACAACCTCAAAATTCTGAAAAAGAACTCTTCTAATTTCTTCTAGAAAATGTAATTGGACTTAAATAAAACTTTAATTTTAACATACAATTGTACGTAATCCATCATCAAAAGATCATCAAAATCTGATTAACAGAAAAAAATTTATAGAATTTTTATATTCAAAATTTTGATACACCCCAAACTCTGTGTATCATGTGGGCCACAATTTTTAAGATGATTTAATACAATTTGTAACACATACTTATTTTCATACAATAGTAAATTGTTTTGGGGTCATTATTTGACCCAGCCCCTATATAAAGCCCCATCCCGGAATATGATTTATAACTTATAAAACTCTTAAACTTGAATCAATTCTATTGAAATTGGGCACATTTAATTTTCTAATTATTTTTAATATATTTAACAAGAAGAATCTCGGTCCATATTTTGATATAGCTCCCACATCAGGTCCCTCACCGAAAACAGTTTTCAAGTTATAAAACAAGTATATAAAAACCAATTTTTTGGATTTGCGACACAATTATTTTTCTAAATGTGTTGAAGATATTATATTAAGTTGCCCTATATCGGTCCATATTTTCCTATAGCTACCTTATAAAGGGTTTTCCCGGAAAACGGGTTTGAGTTTATAAATCATTTAAATAAAAATCAATTCCATTGAAATTTAGCACAATGATTTTTCTAACTATAATTAAATTTTTTGTCTAAATATGAACAATCTTGGTTCATATTTTGCTGTAGCCGAATATGAAATTCTTACTTGTTTTTTTTTTTTAGTTTTGTCTCTCACTGTTCATTTGCCTTTAACGATCACAAATGTTCACAATTAAATTAACAAAAAGCCTAAAAACAACAGCAGCTCATTAGTTGGCCCAAAATAGAAGAAGAAAACACGCCGGTGTTTATTTGTCATCATAAAAATGTTTTTCTTTAATTTACCGTTATTTGTTAAAAGAAAATTTATATTTAAAATCATTAGTAACGTTTTTTTTTCTTTATTTGGAAAAATTCAAAAGAATTTTTTGATTTCTTTAAGGTTCTTTTTATTTTACTTCAGACTTTGTTCCTTAGATTTCATTACAATTGCGTGTTTTAATTGTTGGAAATTAGGAAATTTCTTTTTCCCCCAAAAAAAGTTTTTCTTTAAATGTCTTTAGGAGGAGGTGGAAGAGAATTAGTGAAGGTAGGCAGTGGTGATTTGGTTTCTTTTTCAATTTTTTTTATTGCAAATCACGCACGCACTTGTTATGATTTGAGTTCTTTATGTGAAAATGTTTTCGGAGTTGAGGGTTTTTTTTTAATTTCACTTAATAGCCTTAAGGTTTTTGTAAGCGTAATTTATTTACTGATAACTTTTCAATAAGTTTGAAATCTTTTCAACAGATTTTGGGGAGGAAAAATTGAGATTTCTCTGAAGACTTACAATTTTTTATCAGTAAAGTGATTTTGCATTTAATCTGTAACATTCTCTGCTTTTTAGAAAATGTTATATAATATTAATGAGGTTAAAATCTTTAAATTTTCGGAAGTTTATTAAAATTTTCGAAACTCTAAAAATATGAGTATTTGAATCAATTTTCGCAAATATCGAAAATATTCTTATTAATAAAGTTCATAATATCAACTGATTTGTAGCCTGTTTAATATTCGTCTATTGCCATTATTACTCTGTGTTTAATTATTTTATATGTATTTACTTTTTAAATTATTTCCTCTTCCCTTCCTGGAGAATTTAGGTGGATGGTCATTAATGTGATTTTAAGTAAAAGTTAATTGTTTTATTTGGTCATTAATGAAATTGACTTTGATATTGAAATTCTTAAAGAAATAAAAAATAATTCCTTGTTTGACAAAAATTATAATATTTCCAGGTAGTATTCATCGACAAATATAAGAAATAAATATATTAAACCACATTTACGTATGATTAATATTAATTATTTAATATCACTCATACGTCATGGTATAAGGTTTTGCCTAAACTAAATAATAATCGAAATAAATCTGTTTTACCTTGAAGTAAACTTAACAATATTACAATTGAGTTAGTTTTAAGGCGATTTGGATGATTCTAGGCTTCCAACTGGACAGAGGAGTAGTAGGTCACCTCCAATGCACATTGGTTTCAAAACGTTAATTCTTCTGTAAATAAAAATGTAACTATGGTGTTTTCCAATTAATTTGGAGTTAATTTAGAAGAATACAGTCCACCAGCTTCTCAGAGATATATTAGATGGCCCTCCAAAATTATCCACCTCAAGTACACATAGTTGTTCAATAATGATTTTTAAAATAATTCCTTTACTTTAGAATCTTAATTTAAGCTGGCTATTTTGAAGTTGATTTTTAGAACTGTAAGCTCAGGCGGTATTGCTTAGGCGGTATTGAGCCCTAAAATAATATATGAAATCTTATAAGATTAAGGTAACTTAATCTAAATTTGGAATTTAAAAAAAAAATATTTGGATTTTCCTAAAAGTAGGCAACAATAATTGTTTATTTATACTTTATACCACCATGGATAGCTGAGGATAAGGCGTTCGTTAAGATCTTTGAAATTTACTTTAAACACTTAGATTTACTCTCAGAATCGATTTAATGGCGAACACTGTTCCAAATCGATTTTTTTTAATAATTCCGTAACTTTTGAACCATAAAAGATATCCAAATGAATTTCTAGTTTTATGAAGACAAAAGCATATTCGGCGACCCTCCCAAGATGGGCACTTCCGGTATTTTATTTTCTTAAACAAATCGCCAAAAAATTCATTTTAAATTGAGACTTAAGAATATGTTTTACAAACAGTAAATGTAAATCTCTATAGAAAATATATTTAAATGTGTTGGTTCTCTCTTATAGTTTCAGAGATATTCAAGTCGGTCAAAAATGTTTAAGTTAGAGGGTTAAATGTAGATTTCTGAATCTTTTTTCTTTTGAAATATGCATCAGATCGACTTTAAAATTCAAAAAAATTATAACATGAATAATCATCTAAATATTAAATCTATTTAAAAGTTTTTTTAATCTCAAAGAGGAATTTTTTTGGGATTATTCCCCAAAAGGTGGCAACATTTGTTCACTAAATATATAAATTTTAAGAAAAAAATTGTGAATTCTTTTTGTAAAGTTCTCAAATCACGATGCCAAAATCATCTTGAATTTGTTCTTAGTATATAGTCCGATTTTTAGGGTAACCATCCTAGATGAATTTTCTGTCGAACGTCTCCTATAATAACGGGGTGATTATTTAGGTGAAAATATCAATTTTTTAAGCATAATTTAAAGGGATTGAGATTTTGGCTATTTTCGCATGAAAAAATGGGAATCTTTTAAAATCTCTTATTCATGAGAGACAAGTTTAAACACCTCATGGAATTTAAAAATTTATTTTTATTTAAGTTTAAATATTTAATTTATTTAAAAAAAAAATCATGTTCAACATTAAATAAAATTTTATTTACTTTATCAGTAAAAATTGTGAGTCCTCAAGTTCTGGTGGTTTAATAAAGAGCAAATACTTGTATTAGAGGTTTATAACTTGACAGAAAATCCCTCCTAAACAAAGCTTTTTCTAGTCAAATTTACCTTATTTCCACTTTTTTTTTTTTTTTTTTTTTTTGTTATTTTTTTATTTTTTTAAATCGACACAAAATTTTAAGGGTTTTTAGTACTGTTTCTGATAAGATGGACACTTGAGCTCCTCCAAAATGAACTTAGAAACATTTCAGCTCTAACAGTATGAAATTATATCAATATAACTCTTAGGGTTCATAAACTGTAGAATTATTAGAAAAAGAATCCTTTTTAAAAACACTGTGAGAAGTGGCCAAACTTAAGGGTTTACCGACTACAACCCCGATTAGAGAGGAATCTTAAGTCCACCAAATGAACTCTAGAACACCTCAGCTTTAATACCGTGAATTTTTTTTAAAATGTCTCGAGCGGTTCAAAAATTTCAGAATTATTTCTAAAAAGAATGGATTTGGAGACATATTTAGACGTGTTTTTTCTTTAAAAATAGAATAATTTTTTTTTAAAATAAAACTCAATAATTTATAAAAAAAATAAAAACTTATCCACCCTTAATTACATTTAAATTCTGTTAAACAAGCGATAATTTTAAATATTTACAAAAGTCTCCAAAAAAAGAACAAATGTATTACAAACAAAAGTTATTTAAGTTTTTTATCCATAATTATCATTAACTTTTATTTGATCAATAACAACAACAAAAGTAATCATGCTTAAATATTTAAATAATCTTTAAAATTAAAACTTTAAATAAAAACTTACAAACCCACACACATACATGACAAGGAGTGAGCACGAAAAATTCTTAACATACATATTATAATGAAACCACTCAACTTACAGTATTTTTAGAATTTACAAAAAATATATTTTTTATAAATCACAACCTTTTCGGAAAACCCTTCTATTAATAGCTCTATAGAGCTTTCTGTCTCTTTGCTAAAACAGGTAGTCCATTTCCGTAAATTATCAACCACACTTTTGGATTTCAACAAGATCTCAATATCTCTCTAATGGACTTAACTCTGGGCAGTAAGAAGGATTTGCCCCTCTTGGTACTAATACCTCATTATTGTCCTTGCAAGTAGATGATAAAAGGAAATGGACTACTTGCTTGAGGAAAGTGACAGATAGCTCTATAGAGCTTGAGTGCCCTTTTACCCTAGCGACAGGATACCAAATCATGCCAAAAATAATCATACACATTATGAAGTCTCCTAAATAGAAGCAGGATTTTTTTGTAAACATTCCTTGATATAAATTTCGGAACTTATTGAGCCCCCTGAAACGAAGGATTGACATATTTTGCCGCAATTGCGACAAATCTGCCAGAACATTCATTTTGTCATCCAATAATTTAATTTTCGTGATCTGAGGGAAAAAGATCACACAATAGTTTCGGTTTCGGAAAGAAATATAGAACTGTCAAACAAATTCACAGCCTTGTGTATATAGCTCATCCATATTTATTGACGTTTATCAAGCTTTTGAGAAAGTATGACATGAAAGCTTATAATACAAAATCCATAAATGATCCAAAATTTATACAACTGAACGGAAATTTATGTCTAGAAAAGGTAACTTCACCTTAACCAATTATAGCAGGTGCACCTTAAAATGACATACTGGGTACAATGTTGTAGCTTATTTATACCTCTGATATGCCTACCAACAAGCAAATGCACAAATCTCTACCTTAAGCACAAAGGAATGTCCCCAGGAAGCATTCCGATGATCCGCCTGTCAATACAGGTAAATTGGTCAGGAAATATTCCAACAAACAGAGGTTAATTACCACGGTATCCATCTTGATCGGCGCCTTGCCAGGAAATCTCAAGGGAAAACAGTTCAATTAAATTGTCTTCCTTATAATAAAATATTGAACCCACTATGGAGTTGCTGAATACAGCTGTACGATACCGCCTCAGCTTCGAATATTGAAAAAATACAACGATTTCTGAACAGAATATTGAGAATTGTAACGGCAATGTGAAGAATAGTAACATCCACAAGGATTTAAAAATGCTCTCCGTGAAAACTGTGATTAAAAAGGAAGACGCTAAAAAATATTTAAAAGACTTGATATCGAAACCTGTTAAGAAATACTGGGCTCATTCGCTTTAGAAGGGAAAACATTACAGGTCTGAGCAGGAGGTAGATACTTCGAGAACATAAGGATTTGTCCTACAGTAGTTGGGCAAATATATACTTAGTTCTCTAATGTTACCATCAGGAACTTTTTGAGCCTAATATGTTTTTAGACCTGCATTTGCTTTCACTTTTCGCACTAAATAGTCCGAAAACTAAGCTAACGGAAGTTCTCTTGAAAATGCTTTCTATTTTTTGGCTTTATAAAAATATCATGTAGACCAGTCCTTCTACCTTAACCAAGTTTTCTATCAACGGACTAGTTCTCCTGGAGCTTTTTAAAAACTTTGAAAACAATATGACGGAAGACCATCGGATGCTCTTTTGTAGGACCTAACTTGATTTTCTTGAAAATGTGTAATAATTCTGGAACGCAATTTAATCATACTTTCATTTGTCTGAGAGTAAACTTAATAACCGACATATTTTACAAAGGAAAAATTATTAACCCTCGTATAATTTGAGTTTCTTAAGTGATTCTGAAGAGTGTAGTACATTATTGCGACACTTAGATTTATTTTGAATGAGAAAATGATTTTTTTCTGGGGGGGAGGCTATATGGGGCAACAAGAATGTACGAACCTACCCTCGTACAATTTTAATTTGACCAATTATTATTACAAATTGAGATTTTTGTCCTTTAACATGATATTTGAAAAGGGACCTATGAAAAATAATAAACCGACCCTCGCATATTTTGGCGACAATTTTAATGACAATTAAACCTGAAAAATTGGACCGAACATGGCCAATTATAATAGGCTTCATTTTAGGCCAGAATAATAATATGTACCAAATTTCAACCAGATATATTAAAATTTGTGACCTGAACAGTGTCCACAACGTTTACATTTACAGTCAACTGGACAGACGTACAAACAGACGGTCAGACAGACAGTAAGACAGACGGACGGACAAACAGACAGATGTACAAACAGACGGTCAAGCAGACGGACGGACAGACATCGTTAAATCTAACCTGAAAGTGATTCTGAGTCGAACTTGTATACTTAAAGGTTGGAGTAACACTACTCTATCTGCACGTTACAAACATCAGCACAAACGCATAATACCTTCGGTGGTGTAGGGTATAAATATTTAAGAATGCTACACTAGGCTATGCTGACTCTTCATATCCTCCACCACAAGTGCGTGTAAAGTTAATACGTTAGGTATCGCACACATACACTCACACATTTTTCCTATAACTTTTTGGAATGATAACGAATATTATGGCAAATTTCATTTTAATTTGTAGATTTATAATTAACATCTTTAAGAAAGTTTTTTGTTTAAATTTAGATCATCTCAGATATCGATCTATATATTTTCATATACTCAACCAATTTCACTGATTTTAAATCTTCTCAAGACTTTGCCTAATCTATAATATTTAGGCAAAGTTTCATTGAGGTCTTTAAATTTTTGTGGAGCGTGCCAACAATTGACAGATAGATGGACATAACTAAATCGACTCAGATATAATATCTGAGCTGATTCCTTCTTAGCGTAACACGACAAAGTTAATATACCCTCTTCACTACTTGTCGTGGTGGTGACTGTAATAATCAGATAATTCTTGGATTAAAAGTTTTAATGAAAAACCTGTATTAAGAATTTTTCTATCTCACTCCTTACTTACTTATACAAATATAAATTTCTTTATGAATATAAATATCTGGACTAATAAACAATTAAACTATTAAGATGTATTTTATTAATTTACATTGTTATACTTAATTTCACTTATTTTAGTATTTGTATATCTGTGTGTATGTGTATGCGTGTGTGTGTTTGAATCTCATGTATGAATATAAATAGAATATTTGTAATTGTAAATATTAAATAAATTTTCCTACAAATTTTATAATAATTTGTATGCATGTGTGAGTTTTTGATTAGTTTTATATTAAATAAATGTATTTGTCAGTTAATTTTAAAAGTGTGTGTGTGTTTATGTATACATGTATATGTATAATTGTTTGAGTTATACAATATTATAAGCTCCATAAATAATTAGTTGCAATAAACTTTAACCTTAAAATTTAATTAACACAACTGTATAACATTAAAGTCAGATTGTAATAAATAAATTCAAAAAGGAAAGTACAGTGGGAAAGAAAAGTTTAACTCAAAATTTTTAACCAAAAATTTTTTTATCAAAATTGAAATTTTTCCCAAGAGAGAATTTAAGTGACAATATGAATATTCTATGACAAAATAAAAGAACAGTCACGATGTTTTTTTAATGACAATGTGATTTTTTGTGACAAAATGTGACAGAATTTTTTTTCACAGATGAAGTTTTGACAACACAAGTAATTTCTTATGACAAAATGAGTTTTAGTGACAAGCGAATTTTTCATGACAAAAGTTAAAATTTATTGGTATGTGATTTTTTAGTAACAGAATTATTTTTAGTGACAAAGTGACACACAGAATTTTTAGTAAAAGTTGAAATATATGTGACAATGAAAATTATTAGAGAAAAGTATTTTTTATTGAAAAATTAATATTTAAATAAAAAAGTGAATTTTAGGGAACAAATAAATTTTTAATGACAAAGTGAAATTTTAATGAAAAAGTGTAATTTTAAGGACAAAGTAAATTTATAGTGATAAAGTTATTTTTAATGGCAAAATGAGGAATGATTTTTGAATAGAACGTTTTTAATACGAGAGTGAATTCTTCTGACAAAAAATGTTACGTTTAAACAGAATTTTAGTGACAAAATTAATTTTTAATTATTATTTTTTTTATGACAAAATCTAATGTTAATGACAGAATGATTTTTTTTGGCAAAGTAAATTAAAAAAAAATCACTATCTTTTTTAATTTAATGACAGAATGAATATTCTTTAATGACATAATAAATATATGTGACAAAATGTATATTTAGTGACAAAATGTGTTTTAATTGGCAAAGTAATTTTTTAGGAAAAAATTAATTTTTATTGAAAAAATCAATTATACGTGATTAAGTGAATTGAAACAAAAAAATAATAAATGACAGACGAAATTTAATTGCCAAAGTAAATTTTTTAATAATAAAGGTGAATTTTTCATAACAAAATGAAATTTTAATGAAAAAATGTATTTTAAATGACATAATTGTTATAAGTGACAACGTGACTTTAGACTGACATTGCGAATTTTTAGTGAATATTTTAGGGACATAATGATCTTTAGTCACTTGCTCTGACTAAAAACGACAAACAAAGTGACAAAATTTACTTTACTACTAAATATTCACTTTAGTGATAAAGTAAACATTTTTAGAGGCAAAGGAACATTCTAGACAAAAAATGATCTTTCAGCAATGAAAGTGAAAGACATAATGAATTTTTGATTACAAAATAATAATGACAAAGATAGTTTTCAATATTTAGTCTAAATTTTAAGTGGCAAATGGAATTTTTGGAGAATTTTAGGTGACAAAATTAACTTTTTAAAGTTAGTGACAAAGTGAAAATTAAGGTGAATTTTAGAAATTTATAAAACTTTTGTGAATTTTCGAAAATTTAGATGAATTTAGTCGGTTTTATTAAATTTTAAAATTTTTGCCGAATTTAAAAACTTTTTTATGTTTTGTGGAGATAATCATCTTTTTGGTGATTCGCGGAATAAAATTTTTAGTTAAAAATGATATTTCAAACGAATCCGAAATTTTTTTTGTGAATTTTCGAAATTTAAAGTTAATTTCTGTGAATTTTGGAATTTTTGTGAATTTTCGAAAATTTTAATGATTTTTAGAATTTACTGTAAATTTTAGAATTCAGTCGATTTTATAAAATTTTAAAATTTTTAGTAAAATATAAAATTTATTGGTGAATAACTTGTTATTGAATTTTGGAATTTGAATTTTGTTAAAGTGAATTTAGAAGTTTTAATCAAGTTTTAAATATTTCGTGAATTTTTTAATGAATTTTAGTGAATTTTGAATATAAATTGAACAAATTTTGAAATTTTTCTTGATGAAATTTGGCGCGTAGTATGTTCCATATAAGTCTTATGCACATTGGACCCGGATTAAATTTATTAGCTTATAAAATTTTATTATTTCTCAAAGCTCCCATACAAAACCCACTTTACTTCAGATTCATGTTGTCATTGTGTTTTTATTTAATTAAAATATCATAAATTTAAAGAGGAAAATATTTTCAAAATTAAACGAGAGTCGGTTCATAATTTCCCATGACCTCCACATAACCCCCTGCAGAAAAAATCGCCTTAAAACGCATAAATTTCACAGGAATGTTAACATCTAAACAATATATTGAATTCTTAAGTTTAAATCAGAAAACTGTAAATTCTTATGCGAGGGCCGTTCATTTTTTATAAGTACTATCTATAACCAACACTATGGTGTAGGGTTGTTCGAGTTGAGCCCAACCGACTAAAACTTTCTTACTTTTTTTTCTTTCAAGTTGAAATTCATGAAAAAATTCAAGCTGTACGAAAACATTTTAACCTCACTGTTACATATAAATAAAATACACACAAACCTTATGTTTGTGTTTGTATATGTGGTAAAACAAATATTTGCATATACACACATACATATGTAGATGTGTCTTAGTAAAAGAGATTTAAAAGATTATTATGTATATTTGGAAACTTCACAAAGTTAAATACTTACAAAAACACACACACACTAACACATACATACATGTTTGAAGATCTCAAGAATAAGGATACAATTCACTTGCATACATATGAGCAATGTTCAATACAGATAAGTATCACAAAATGTGAAATACATTTAAGGGAAACAGTGATTTTTGAAGTTAAGAAATTTTAACTTAAAATCTTTTAAGAAAATACAATAAATTTTATAATTATAGTTGTTTTTACGAGATAACAAAATCACGGTAAATCCTTTAGGATTTATAAGGAGAATTATTAGCATAACTGTATTTGTAAGGTAATAAAATCATTTCCAGATTTATCCGTTTAAAAGTGAAATAGTTCATAATGTGGAAGAGGTCTAATTTATTTAACTCCTATAAATTGTTATGGATGTGAACCAGCGCACAGTGTGTCAAAATCAATTTTTAAACTTTTAGGAAATATTAGATTTTTCATTCCATGTGTAACGCCAAGATGGAATCATATAAAATATATATTTCATTGCATCAAATCAAAATCAGTTGATTTACCAATGTCCGTCTATCTGTCTTAATAATTGTCCGAATTCAATGATAATAATCCATATTGGTTAAAATTATCCTAAGTAGTTTCCTACTTAAAACCGGTTATATTAGTTTAATAGGAAGAAATTTATAGACCGATATCTGAGACATTCTTAAAAATTCGTACAAATTACTTTTCTTAATTTTTCAAAAAAAAGTTATTGGATTTAAATAAAATTTAACCATAACATATGTAAATATAGTGCAGATGGAATCATGGGGTCGGGTACCCACCATTAAAATGAGAATATTACATGGCGAATATCTTAAATACTTTCACAGTATTCTTAAATTCTTAAATTCAGCGCCAAAAATTTTTCTGTGAAACAGTTTTACATGAGGAAATAGACGAGAGATAGAGTCAAGGAAAAAGGGAAGAGCCGCCCTCATTTAGACCAAATATTATTTGACTAATATATAAAGAATTTTTCCATTACGAGTTTCCAAATTTTGTCACATTCTTTTCAAAGGGTTTTGCTAAAAAATATACCCTACACCACACGAAGATGGTTTGAGGTATTATGCGTTTATGCTGATGTTTGCAACATGCGGATAAATAGTGTTATACACTCTTTATCCGCATATAATTGGTATAATTATAATAAGTAAAATTAAGATATATAAACAAAAATCAATGTACAAAATTAAACGAGGGTCTGTTCATAATTTCTTGTAGCCCTTATATAACCCTCCAGAAAAATTTGTTTAAAAATGAATAAATTAAACAAAAAATCTTAGTGTCTCAATAATGTACTACACACTTTAGAATAAATCAAATAATCAAATTATACGAGGGTCGTTCTTTATTTTTTCGTAACCACCATCTTTAATTCACAAGATGGTGTAGGGTATTACATAGTCAGGCCTGATCAAATATTTTATTTTGATATATCAATTTTTCACCCAGCTTTAATCCCTGAATATGAAATGTCGAATATTAACAAAATTCTTGTCGAGAGACTTCTTCATACAAAAATCATCAACATCGGTTTAGTAGGCTAAAATATGCAAAATTTTGATACACCTCAAAATCAGTATGTCTTATAGGTCACAATTTTGAATATAAATTTCTGAAATTTTCCACTTATATTTATTCTAATAAAAAAAATCAACCCAAAAATCTAGATTATCTTTGGGCCATTATTTGACCTAACTCCCATATAGGGCAGATTCCCAGAACACAATTAAAGCTTATAAAACTCTTAAAAGTAGACCATCTCTATTATAATTTTGACATAAAATATTTTGTAAATGTTCCAGATATATATGCTATAAATATGAGCAATATCGGTTTATTTCGCCTCCCACATAATATCCCTTCCCGAAAAACTGTTTTAAGGTTATATAACTTTTAAATATGGACCATTATTTTTTTAATTTGGCACAATTATTTTTCAAACTGTATTTAATGTATCAACCTAAGTTCACGAATATCGGTCCTCATATTGTTATAGTTCCGATATAAGTTTCCTTCCCGGAAAAAGGGTTTTATATTAGAAAACTCTTAAATATAAACCAATTTTATTGAAAATTGTTTAAAAGTCTTTAATATATAAAAAAATATCGGTTAGTATTTAATTTGACAATTATCGGACTGTAGTAACCATTGGAAATATATAAATCAGTTAAAGAGTTATATTGATACAAATTTGAAATTTTAAAAAAATAATGAAATTTTCCAAAAAGGTGGTAACTTTATTAACATACCGAACTACTTTATTATTTATCGGACTTAATATATTTTTTATTATTTAGTAAAGAAATCTTTATTGGAATGCGAATTAACTAAATTTGGTTAAGCTTAGTGCAATGGTCTGCCTACAAGCCCAAATCAAAATTGGTCAATTTGCAAACCAAAAAAAATAAATAAATCATATATTTTTTGTTAAGTTCTCTTATCGCAAAACTGGAAATTTCTTAAAATTATCCTTAATATACAGTAGCAACATATGAAAGATAGACATAAGAAAAGTATTTTATTCCGTATGGTCCTTATAATGACAGGATGATCATTTTAGAGAAAAAAGTAAATTTTTTTTAACATGATTTGAATGGAATGGAATTTTGGGTATTTTCGCATAGAATAGTGGGAATATTTTTAATTTTCTGATTTACGAAAAAGTTCATTTATATTTAACTGAAATTTCAATTAAATAAAATTATTCGTTTTGATTTTATTAAAATTTCAATATAAATTCTATTTTTCAAGAAAATAACAAAATTTCATTTTTCAGAGATGTTTGACATTAAATGACATTTAACTAAGTTTTTCTTTAAAAACTTTGAATTATGAAGTTATAACGTTTTTACAGATACCAAATACACGTGAAAGAAGTTTACACTTTGCCTAAAAATCCAACTTTAACTTGGGTTCCCCTAGTTAATTTGTCATACATTTCCACGAAAAGTGCTCTCTTTCATAATATGTTTAATAGGATGTTTTAAATATCTTTTAGTGTAGGAACCTTCCCAATCAACTCATGAACACCTCAGCTCTAACCTTGTAAAACTTCATTAAATTATCGCCAACGGTTCCAAAATAACAAACATATTTCCAAAACAAATCGATTTAGACACACTGTTTTATAAACTAACGAAGTTAGTTCCAAAATTTACTTAATGAACAGACACTTATCAAGAGTAATCAAAGCATTTTCCAGACATTCTCTACAAACAACAATTATTTATAAGTTTCAGTTAACTTATGCAAAGAAAACAATACAAATAAACTTTAAAAAGAACGAAAATACAGGATACAGGATTAAAATTAAAGTTTTACATATCAATGTAAATATTTATGTATAAATAACATTGTTTATAGTTGTATCTAAGTAAACATGAGCACACATATGGAGATACATTTAGTTGCCATATAAACTATACATTGTTAATCATAACATTTTATACCGGAAGGAAGTGTAAAATTTCATATATGACAAATTGCATAAATCAACCGTTATGTAGAACATTTTTGTGAAGGAAAAGTAATTAGTTGTTGTCGTTTAGAAGTTTATGTAAATGTACATAATGCACATATACATACACTCACATAAATTTTAATCTTTAGTAGTAAAGCAAAAGTTATACGATTTTAAAGTCTACTGCACATCCTTGTTCATACCGACACACATACAATTACACACATCAGTGTACTGTTAACTAATATTATCTTTTATATCCTTAGACACACAAATTAACCATCAACTTATTGCTTTTCTAATACTGTACACCCCTACATCACTCATATTTTTAGATTCTATTCAATCTGCAATGTTCTTCGGCACAGTGGAACAAAATTAAAATTTTTAGAAAATTTAACTTTTTGATGACAGTTTAACTATTTAGTGACAAAGTATATGCTAGTGACAAGGAAAGTTTTTAGTGACTGTATTTAGTGAAAAAAATAATTTTTAAATTTTCAAAATAAAATTGAATAATAAAATTAAATGACAGTGACAAAATAAATCATTGTTGACAAAAATTATTTTTAATGACAAAACCAATTTTTAGTACAAAATGAAATTTTATACACAAAGTTAATTTTTCACGTTAAAGTGAAATTTTAGTGGCAAAGTGAATTTTAATTAACAAAGTGAGTTTTTTATAGAAAAATAAATTTTAGTGACAAAATATTTTTTTATGAAAAAAATTACTTTTAGTAACAAAATTCATTTTTAGTGACTCAGTGAATTTTTATTTACAAAACCAATATTTGGTGACAAAATGAATTTTCGGTGACAAAATTTATTTTCAGTGACAAAATTATTTTTTGTATTAAAAAGTAATAAAGTGAATTTTCCGAGACAAAGTGAATTTTTATTTATTGATAAGTTTTTTTTTGTGACAAAATGAATTTTGAGTGACAAAAAAATTTTTAGACAAACCGAATTTTTATTCAGAAGGTGAATTTTTAGTGACAAATAGAATTTTAGTGAATAAGTGAATTTTCCTTAACAAAGAAAATTTTTACTGAAGATATGAATTTTTGGTGACAAAATAAATGTCGACAGATAAAGTGAATTTTTATTTAGATAATTAATTTTACATGACAAAATAAAATTTTAGTGACAAAGTTAATTTTTAGCGAAAACATTATATTTTACTTAAATTCGTTTTGCATGAATTTTTAATAAAAATGATAAGATGAAATTTTAGTGACAACATGAATTATCAGTGACAAAATGAGATTTTAGTGAAAAAACTTTATATATAAAGTGAATATTTCTTAATAAAGTGACAAAGTAATTTTGTACTGACAATTTATAATTTTCAGTGACACAATTAATTTTCAGTGACAAAATTAATTTTCAGTGACACAATTCATTTTCAGTGACAAATTCAATTTTGAGTGATGAAATAAATTTTGAGTGAACTTTAATTGAGAAGGTAAATTTTTAGTGCCAATTTGTGTTTTTAATGACAAAGTGAATTTTTGCTGAAAATCTTAGTTTTTCGTGACAAAATGAAGTTTTTACGACGAAATGAAATTTTTTGTGACAAAAAGAATTTTCAATGACAAAACTAATTTTAAACAAATAACTTTTTGGTGACAAAATGAGTTTCAAATATAAATGAATTTTTAAGTAAAAAACAAAGTGAATTTTATTAAGAAACTAAATTTTCCATGTCAAAGTAAAATTTTAGTAACAAAATTCGCTTTTTCGAGAAAAAATTAAATTTTGTATAAAAAAGTCAAACTTTATTGACGAAGTGAATTGTAGTAATATAGTGATTTTCACTATATTACTACAATTTTCTGTCCCACTGTATTTTCCCTTCTTCTTCATATAACATTATTTTCCCAAATTTCCCTCTTAATGTTGTTGTTCCAATAAAACATATTTTATGGTTTTCTATTGTTTAATAAAATTTATAACAAAATTATCTTATCATAATTTTAGATTCAATTTTACAAATATTCATTTCTCTTTCTTTCTCTCTCTCTCTCTCTCTCTCTCTCTCCTTGTCTCTCTTAAATGTTTTTTCACATTATTAAAAATTTTCTCATTAATTTATTATTTCAATGGAACATTTTGCTAAATGACCGAAATATTTTGATTAAAATGATTAATCTTAGGATTTGTGGTTATGTTTAGTAGGACGATTGTAACATGTTATCCTTTGGAGAGATGTTCTGACATTTACAAGACAATTTCAAGAGAAATTCTATTAAATGTAATAAAAATTAATTCATTAGAAGAGAGTGATAGGAAGAAAGTAATTTAAATGAAAATGAATTAGATTATGAAATTGAATTGCAGTATGATAATAAATTGTCACAAGGCGTATGATTAATTTTGTATAATTGAAATATTAATTATACGCAATTTAACAAATTATTTTAATTTGATTTTTTTTAAATATTGAGTATTTTGTTGAGCTGAATCTTAAATACACTCCACGACTTAAATTCACTTAATATATCAAGTAAGAATGTATAGTCGTTCAAGCCCGAATGTATAATACCCTACACCACATGGTTGATTAAAAATGGTAGTTAGGAAAAATAAATGAACTGCCCTCGTATAATTTGATTTTCAGATTAATTCCTAAGTGTGCAGTATCTTATTGTGACTAAATATATGAGTTTTTTAAATTAATGGGAGCTACCCTCGTATAATTTTTCACATCGATTTTACTTATATTTATCTTAGTTTGACCTGTAATTATTACAATATCAATACATATATGTGAGAATTATACCTTTTAAAGTGATATTTGGAAGGGGAAAATTCCAAAATTCCAAATTCCAAATTCCAAATTTACTCCTTCAACCGTCCGTCAAACAGACGGACGAAAGGTTGGGACATGGTTAAATGGACTCAGAAAGTGATTCTGAACTGTATATTTAAAGGTGGGTGTAATTCCATTTTTTCTGCATGTTACAAACATCAGAACAAACGTATAATACCCCAACCACCTTCATTGGTGTAGGGTATAAATAAGACCACGAAATTCACCAGTATATCAAATAATAGTCGCAGTATATAATAAAGTAAAATCCATAGTAGCAGAGTAGTATTGACAAATGATTTCCAATCAAGGGTAAAATTGCCACTGGTTGTATATCACTATGTTTTTAGGCAACCCAACAGGTCGCTTAGTTGTATCACTGATGAATCATTTAAACCAACTTGTATACTGTCAACTCGAAACTATTTTCTATCACTTCTTAGTCCTTTTCCATGTCCAGCTACGAGAGTAGAATCTATCTTATTTCGATACTTGGAAATGTATTTGAAAGAGAATTATTAGCGGTTCGTTTGCCAAATGTGTTCTAGGAGTATTTGTTGATTTAAAGGGTACTTTGACTACCTATAGGGAATTGCAGCGTTGGAGGAACTATTTTTGCTACAATTGGCAATTTTGAAAGAGACAACGTCCTTGTTATCGTTTTTATAACGTTCGTTTTGTTCAGTCATAGTGTCACAACATATGACCAAAGCTTTGTCATTGAATGCGCTGTTCAATATTGTTGTAATTGTTTGTTCAAATTATCGGTGCACGTTGGTTTATAGAGCAATAGTAATCGGGTTGAGTACTAAGTGTAACCGAAGGCTTAATTCTGGTATGATGAGCATCTGGTCATGTCTAAATACATGGATTCGAATTGATATTATTTGGTATTTTGGAACGTTTGAAGATGCAACGTATTTGCTTTATGTGAACTCGAGAAGTTAATAATACGTTTTTTGTTCTCAGGGATCCAAATCAACACCTATACCACTTACTCTCGCAGGGGATTAGAAGTTCGAATGTCCTATAAAAGTTCAATTTAAATTCAGTTCCGATTTACATACGCTAACAGTGTGTTAAAAATATTTGCATGTCTAAATGCCTTCGATTTTCAAAAGCTCTGACTCTTGTGGCATTGTATAAGTTTAAGTATTAGTATTAGTATAAGTATAAGTATAAGTATAAGTATAAGTATAAGTATAAGTATAAGTATAAGTATAAGTATAAGTATAAGTATAAGTATAAGTATAAGTATAAGAATAAGTATAAGTATAAGTATAAATATAAATATAAATATAAATATAAATATAAATATAAATATAAATATAAATATAAGTACAAATATAAGTATAAATATAAGTATAAATATAAGTAAAAATATAAGTATAAATATAAATATAAGTAATATAAGTATAAGTATAAGTATAAGTATAAGTATAAGTATAAGTATAAGTATAAGTATAAGTATAAGTATAAGTATAAGTATAAGTATAAGTATAAGTATAAGTATAAGTATAAGTATAAGTATAAATATAAGTATAAATATAAGTATAAGTATAAGTATAAGTATAAGTATAAGTATAAGTATAAATATAAGTATAAGTATAAGTATAAGTATAAGCATAAGTATAAATATAAATATAAATATAAATATAAATATAAATATAAATATAAATATAAATATAAATGTAAGTATAAATATAAGTATAAGTATAAGTATAAGTATAAGTATAAGTATAAGTATAAGTATAAGTATAAGTATAAGTATAAGTATAAGTATAAATATAAGTATAAATAAAAGTATAAGTATAAGTATAAATATAAATGTAAGTATAAATATAAGTATAAGTATTAGTATAAGTATAAGTATAAGTATAAGTATAAGTATAAGTATAAGTATAAGTATAAGTATAAGTATAAGTATAAGTATAAGTATAAGTATAAGTATAAATATAAGTATAAGTATAAGTATAAGTATAAGTATAAGTATAAGTATAAGTATAAGTATAAGTATAAGTATAAGTATAAGTATAAGTATAAGTATAAGTATAAGTATAAGTATAAGTATAAGTATTAGTATTCGTATTAGTATTAGTATTAGTATTAGTATTAGTATTAGTATTAGTATAAGTATAAGTATAAGTATAAGTATAAGTATAAGTATAAGTATAAGTATAAGTATAAGTATAAGTATAAGTATAAGTATAAGTATAAGTATAAGTATAAGTATAAGTATAAGTATAAGTATAAGTATAAGTATAAGTATAAGTATAAGTATAAGTATAAGTATAAGTATAAGTATAAGTATAAGTATAAGTATAAGTATAAGTATAAGTATAAGTATAAGTATAAGTATAAGTATAAGTATAAGTATAGTATAGTATTAGTATTAGTATAGTATTAGTATTAGTATTAGTATTAGTATTAGTATTAGTATTAGTATTAGTATTAGTATTAGTATTAGTATTAGTATTAGTATTACTATTAGTATTAGTATTAGTATTAGTATTAGTATTAGTATTAGTATTAGTATTAGTATTAGTATTAGTATTAGTATTAGTATTAGTATTAGTATAAGTATTAGTATAAGTATAAGTATAAGTATAAGTATAAGTATAAGTATAAGTATAAGTATAAGTATAAGTATAAGTATAAGTATAAGTATAAGTATAAGCATAAGCATAGGATGGAGTGTTCTATAGTGTATATGTTCATCGATCTATTGATTTACGAAGTAAGTTCAAATTTCATGCCAAACATCTTGCGACAGTTATAATAGACTTAAATAATCTTGTCAAAGCACGATGTTCGGCTTTTATGATCGTTAATGAGACCTAAGTTTTTGATATTCCATAATTGAGCTGGATTAACTTCCAGGCCACATTTCATTTGTCAGAGTTGACTAAGAAATCTATATCACAAAAACTGTCCGAAACATTATTACAAAATCGTTCGCATAAAGCAGGACCGAAAGGGAAGGTAAGATTAGACCACCAAAAATAAACGAAATGGATTGTTACCGACTAAGCCCCTGATCACTTATAATCATCAACTCTTACCATGTGATATCTCTAGCGATACAAAAATTGCGAAATTATTTTGAACTTTATTTAAGAAATTCCCTGTTATTTAAGGTAGTCCTTGTTTTAAACCACAAAAATATCACATGACATATGAATACAAGTTCCTTGTCTTTCCCTCAGAAAAATAACTACTCCCAGCAACAGTATCAAGTTAATTTTTGAACTACATTTCCATATACAACGTCCCTTGAAAATGTGTGAAAAAAATTGCATGTTAACCTGAAGGCATAACTTAATTTTACACATTTTAAACACACCTGACAGCAGAGAGGTATACACACACATACATATGTATTTACATATGTATTTACATATGTATATGTGGATTTTCTAATATTTTGTTTTATGACTTTTTGCATATACGATGTGGAAAATTTTTTCCCTGCAAAAAAAAAAAAACAAACCGCGTAAATTTAATGACATTCTAATTATGAACATCACAAAATGTATAAATATTTAATATGACACCTTATGACAGATCATATGACAGTTGTTGAGTACGGTATATAAGAGGAGAGAAACAGTATTTTTGGCGTAAAATATAAGTAAAATTTTGGTTTTAAAGTTAATTATTGCGGATATTTGGTTGACACCTAAGAGAGAGAGAGAAAGGGAGAGGAAAACATATACATTAACACTTTTTATGAAATTATTTTTCTGGTGGATAATAAAGTTAATGTAATTATATTGGTGTCATTGTGTACGTATAAGTGAGAGATTATAATTGTAGTGAATTTAGTTAGTTTATGGTTTTTGTGGTTTGTTTAGATTATGCTACAATATAATAGAGGAATTGCGGAATTATGCGTTTGTAGAGGGACTCAGAATTAGATTTTATAATATGGGAAAACCATTATTAGGGAGCATAGGGTCACTAGCTAAGTAGGTGATTGGTTTACAATAACTCAGTTCTAAGATAATGCAGTTTCGTATCTATCGTTGCCTAGAACAATGTCCTATATTTTCATGTTTTTTAAAAATTAATATTGAAAAATTAACTATTCGGTCCGTGTCACACGATTTAAATTCCTTGAAGATTTGGCAGATCACTAGACATCGAAAACAACAACATGATGTGACATTGGATAAGAAAAGGATTTCTTGGAACGATTCTCAAATATCTTGGACTGTACTCGGTTTAGTTAAGGTCACTCAAACTAATTCTAAGTGATCGCTTTTTTCTTTTTGTTTTGATTTGCTCATGATAAATAACACCAAGCGATGGTATCACTCAGATCACAATGAAATCTTCCTAAAATCAATATGCAGTAGGTATATTGAATCATCATTCTTTATAGTAATTTATCCTTGATAAAGATTATTCAGTTAAGAGCGGATAAGTATATCACGCCAATATAGATTTCCAGTAAGGCAAGTGGATGTGGTTTTAGTCCAAGGAGCTGAAATAGATCTTTACTACTGTTGTCAAGCTTATACTTTTATATGGGTCTTTGGTATGAGAAGGTTCTGAGATTTATGGGACAGTTGTTATATCCAACAAGACCCAACATCTTGGTTTCAGAGGGTTCACGTCAGGGTATTGGTTGCGGTATAATGAGTCGTTGGTTTGGGCTAAAAGAATTGGGCTTGCATTGATTTCTGTAGAAGCTAAAATGATGAGAGAGTGGAGAAGATTATTTTTCACCTCTTCACAGGGTGATCTTTGTAGTTCGATCTGACGACCTCTTTTCACTTTCTTTTCATGTACAGGCTGTCTGGAGACAGGTCATGTGCAGTTGATGGTGTAAACTACTTCGAATGTTAACTGTTCTTAGTAACACAAAGCGATCATAGACTGTTTTTCACCTCCTTGCAGGATGGTCTTTGTAGTTTGAACTTACGATCATTTTCTTTTTCTTTTCCTATATAGACTGTATGGGGACAGGTCCTGTGCAGTGCTGCGTATGTTGACTAAACTGGGAAACCCAATATCATCTATTTTTCTGGACTTTAGTGCGATGCTCTTAGGAAAGTTAAGTTATATAGAAATCTCTTCCGATGCAATAAACCATCGGAACCAGGACAAATTTGTATTGTATTCTCTGTCAAGATGAAACGCTTGTGATTGAGATATAATTAGACATTTTTCTAACACGGTCCTTCACTTTCAATATTAAGGAAGTCCTTCTATGCATGACCGAAATGAACTTAACAGTTAGAAATCAGTATGTTTTGGAACAAGATACTTGCAACTTGCAGATCTAGTTTTTTGTCAATCTTCGCTCACTGTCTACTTTGAGAAATTCTATAATTGTAAGTTCCAATTGGTATGACTAAACCGAACTTCACAATAACAACTTTATAAGTTTTAGAACGTTTGTAGTCTGGCAGTATTATTGCTGATGAGCTGGCAAGAATTCATTAAGTTTTCGGTCTTGAAGACAACTTTATTTTTGGTAGATATAGTTCTTTTTATCACACTTTCTAAAGTTAAACTTCTCTTTTGCTTGTCGCATAAATGGTAAAGTTAAAATTAATCACTTTTTAAAAATTGTCGCTTTCTGAACTCCACAAGAACAGCTAAGTAAGTTTGGAACCAGATAAGAGAAAATTAGACAGTTTTATATTTCAAACGTATTAAGAAATTCTACAATTAATTGAACATGAGAACAACAACTTCATCCATCCTAATCCGCATAACAAGTCGCTCAATTAATGTTTTGAGGAATTCTATAATTAACTGCACATGACAATAACAACTTAATTAGTCCCAACCCGGTTGAATTTCAAAAGATCACCTGATTTGTCGTTGATTTTGATTGGTTCGTTTTTAATTTGAATCCCGATCTAGAAGACATCTGTATTATAAATTTGTCAAACATTTAAATTTCTATAATTTAATCCTTTCAACCTTTTGCTACCATTTTCTTTTTCCTTTTTCAATTTCTTCAAATGTCTTTTGAATATTTAATTTTTGCACTCGTATCTTATAAGACATAATCTTCCTTTTGCAACTATCATATCCGGGCAACCAAAGATGAGAACAAGTTGTGCAATTAAATAACTTCTACACGGGTATGATTAATAATTATAAAGAAACAGGTGTTAATTACTGGCATTTTTTTTGTTCTTCCTGCTCAAAAAATAATACAAAAAAGACTAATAAAAGAAAAAAATAAAGAAGAAAAGATTAAATATTTAATAACTATTCTACTTTAAACACTATTTCCGTTTTCCTTTCTCCTTAGTTTCCTGTTTTATACAGAATTCATCACAAACACTTAAAATACCAGAAAAGAAGGATAAAAATAAAAACTTAAGGGAAGTAAAAAGATATATATCCTTTTAAATAATATAACTAACAATAAGACACCAGAGTTAACACCCCATATGAGAATGCACTTGATTGTCGACCATAAATAACGTTAAACTTCCGACAAATATTTAAAAGAAACCTCTTTTACTTGCTTCTTGTATGGATTTATGTTGAAGATATTAAAGTTTGTTGTATTTTCTTTTCCTTTTTTTAAGAAATTTATAACATTTTCCTTTACAAAATACGAAAAAAAAGAACTTTATTTTTTATTTGGGTTTCTTAACCGACCGCCATTCAAGTTGTTGCATGCACTACAGACGTAAATTTTTATTTATTACAATAAATATAAAATGAAACATGTTTGGCAACACTAAATACATTTTCCAAATTGTACAAATGAATGAGTGAGTGAGTGAGTGAGTAAGTAAGTGAGTGAATGAATGACTGAGTGAGTGAATATATAACACTAACAATAACAGACAAAATATACGTAAGGACCAGTCAGACCTATTTAAAATTGTTGTAAAAACCAACAAATGCCAACAAACCGAATGAGAATGCATGAATAGGAAAAAATGCAGTAAATAAAGGGTGTGTTAAAAGGAGGTAATAATTCTTTTCAATAATCTCTTGCAAAGTCCTTTCCAAAATCTCCGAAGTACAGATTCAATAGTGGTCACTATATTACGAATTTTATGGATGACACCTTAACGGACATAACCTAACTTAGGGGAGAGAATTGGAAGGTATTGAGGAAGTATATATATGCAACAAAATTCCCAATGGGCATGATACTTGTATTTAACCCAAAATTATATTACGAAAACAGCAAACGCTAGTCTTTTGAGGTGTGAATCGGGCTTCAAAAATTTTGTTATCCTATTGAGGATCCTTTTGTATATTTTCTCTCCAATTACCAAAAACAAATGAAGTCTTCATCATTATCAGGATTTTTTCAGTCAGCTCAATACGGTGCCTAACAGGTGTTTATACAATATGGAATTTTGTGCGGAAAAGTCGTTCATCAATAAATAATATAACAGAACATTCGAACATTACACTGGACTGTGTACATGATCAGGGGACTAGTCGGACAAACCTGGTGGCCTGGCTAAAAAAAAGGCGAATCCCAGAGATGAGGACAGTGATCGTCTGTAGGGTTTACCACGATGGAGTAATGAACCATCATGTTTGATTACCAGAATTGTATTGACATCATTCCTACTCAACATCTGAAGAACTCCTTTAAGGGATACACTTGTATTGAGACATTGACACTTGGGAATACATGCAGCGAGAATGGATCTTCTTTTAAATAGGAGGAAAGGTTTCATCTTTTCTATCACTGACCTGCCTTCTATATATATCTATAGCGGATTTGGAGACTGCTAATACGGAAGATATATATGTCTTTATTTGCAACTACGGATGGTTCGCTGATATAATTGCTTCTTAGATTTCTTCACAGTCTCTATGGTATAAATAACTGGACAAACTTCAGAAATCATCTATCCTTCTTTTTTCTCCATTTCTAACGTAAATTTGCACTGGTCTTGGTGCATCTTCTATGGCAGAAATTCACTACAATCACTAATGGATTTGTCAGCATGTGATGTGCGAGATATGCTTTATCCGGAATTGCAGATCTTTCACCATCTGTCTTCCTGCAGCCTAAACTTCAATCTACCTCTCTTTTTATTATTTTTTATTGTGCGCATCTGCGTGGTGCACAATTACAAGTTGGAATTCTGATGGAACACAAAATGACAAAAATTATGAATAATGGTTTTTTGAATTCTAAATTAAGTCCTCCAATCCATCCAAGAAACTCCCTCACTACATGAAAAGAAAAACAAAATCGCAGGTTGTTTAGGAAATGATGCCGGAAAGGCATAGATAGACAGATGCTCCGTTATTCTAAAATCCTGCATATTTTAAAATCAAAGCAAAGAAACGAACCAGCAAATCGTCCAAAATGGAGATGCTTTGTGGAACCAGGGTAATGAAAAAAAATATTACTGTCCTGAGGATTTCCAATATCGGTCTAGTAAATATAAAAACATATAGAACGATTTCTGAGACAACCTTTACATTTAAACTAAGAACTTTTAGAAATTATCAATTAATATTCGGCAAGTCACGACAGCCGAATATAACATTCTTATTTACTTCAGAGTGTTATTAACATGTCCTTTCGAAATACCCTGTAATCTTTGTATTATTTTTGAATCATGTTATTTTAAGGATTTCCCAACTAAAAATAGAGGAAATATTTAAAATATTAAGTTTACAATTTTTTAAAGGAGGAACAACAAAATAAATAGATGTTTTAACTAAAATATTTTAAAAAGAATCTTAATTTCTAAAAAAAGGATTTAATTGTAGACTTTTAAATAAAGTTCTTTTTTAGTAAAAAAAATACATTTTAAAACTGCACACGTATTTGGACGCGGTGAATGTTGGGAAAAAAGGTCATAATTAATTTTATTAGCTGTTAAAGGAAGAAGCAATTAAAAGAGAAAAACAGGATTATAGTTATCGTTGCAAAAAGAACTATAAACGAAGAAAAATATAAGAATTTAAAGAGGAGAAAATTTTAGTTAAATTAAGTATCAAATTGCTAGTTAAAACCTCCACTCACCACAGGTGGTGGGAAGGGTATATTAATTTTGTCATTGCGTGTGTAATACTTCGAAGGGATCATTTCAGACCGCATAATGCCTGTATGTCTGTCTGTCGGTCTGTCTGTCTGTCGGTCTGTCTGTTGTTGGCACCCACGCACGAGTTAAGTATTATAGTCCTAAAAAGTTTCCTATACAAAACCAACAAAATTAATGTAGTATCTTAAAGGATATAGAACGATATCTGAGGCAACCTCTAAGTTCAAGCGAAGAACTTTCGTAAAATGGTCAATTATATGTCGATAAATTATGAAATTTCGCCAAAATATTTTGAGCTTTATTACCATTTCAAAAAATTGTCAAAGTCGGTTCAGTAAAAAAAGTTATACCTAAAATTAGAACTAATTTCATGACTTATTACTTTCTAAGTCAATTTAACCGTCCGTCTGTCTGTCCGGCTGGCCGTCTATATAAACTTTGTGAACAGTCTACAGGTGCTGATGTTTGTAACATTCAGAAAACAATGGTGTTGCATAAACCTTTAAGTATAGCGTTTGACTCAGAATCACTTTCTGAGTCTATTTAACCATATCCGTCCGTCTGTCTGTCGGGATGACTGTGCATGTAAACGTTGCGTACAGTCTACAGGTCTCATTTTTTTTAACATCGGAATGAAATTTTGCACATGTTATTACTTTGGCCTAAAGACGAAGCCTATTGAAATTGGCTATGTTCGGTCTAATATTTCAAGTACCTCCTTGAAGGAGTTTTTAAGGTCATAGAAGTCCTAAATTTAGCGCAAGTAATTAAAAGGTCGGTTCATTGTTTCTTATGGGTCCCACACAAACTCCCATTTCCAAATATCATTTTTAAGGGCAAAAGTCTCACATATAAAAATATGCAAAACTCTGTGTTCAAAATTATATGAAGGTCGGTTCATAATTTCTTGTAGCCCTCATATAAACCCCGCCCCCAGAAAAATTAATTTTAAAACGCCTCAATTTAACAAAAATCTTAAGAATAAGAATTTAAGAATAAAGCAGAAAATCAAATTACACGAGGGTCGTTTATTACTTTTTCGTAAGATTAATTTTTTATCGACGATGTAGTGAAACGTATTAGATAGTCGAGCTTGTTTGACTATACATATCCGAATTGAAAATTAAATTTTGGTTATTATTCTCAAATCCCTTAAATCAATTGAATCCTGAATTAAATACCATTTTCAAAAAAAATATATATAAATCTTATTTTCTTTTAACAAGTCATTAGTATACAATTTGTTTCATATTTTATGATTATTAATATTCAATTTATTTCATCTCCCTTCCTCTTTTCCTAATTCTCTCTCTCTCTCCCCCCTCTCTTCTCTACTTATTTCAAGCTGTTTCATAAATCTATCAATTTATAAATTATTGATAAATACAACAACCCAACACTTGAGTATTTATGATGACTAATGTTTGATCCTTGTTAAGCTTAAACCAAAGGAGTTTTATCTTTTCTTCCCCTTAACATCCTCTTTATCGCTCATCATCTCCTCCATCCTTTCCACTAGACGAAGAACAATAGATGTTAATAAATTTTTCATACAAAAATATTGTGTGTCAGTGAATAAATATTTCAATAACCGCAGGAGTAAAACTCTGAATGTGAACAAGTTAGAATGCTTTATTCGGTAATGCCGAATCTTCAATACCCTCCATCACAATTTTGAGTGAAGTAAATACATACACAATCACACAAACACTTACAAACGTATACATTATATGAACGGTTTTCTTAAATTTAACACAGGAACACTTCATGCCAAAATCTGATTCAACTTATATTTGAGAATTTCACGAAAGGGGTTGCTTCAGATATCGGTCTATATCATTAATATACTAAACCGATTTTGGTGACTTTAAATAGAAAGTTTTTCAGAACTATTACAAATACTTAGGCAAAATTTAAATAAGCTTTTTAAATTTTTGTGGATATGATCGTGCCAATAGCAGACAGTCAGACAGCTGAATCGACTCCAATTTTGATTTAATGCAGGAATATATATACATTATAGGTTCTGAAATGATTCCTTCTTAGCGTTACATACGGAATAACAAACTTAATATACCCTTTTGCACCATATCTGGTGGTGGAGGATATGAAAAAACATGAAAGTATCTGGATATAAAAGAAAACCTGAAAAAAATTAAAGGACTCGTTTAAAAAAGTACTTTCATATTTTACCCTCTGCAAGGGTGTTGGAGTATGAGTGAGAGAACTCTTTTAATAATTTATGCGCTCATAATTTACCTTGATTTTTCAATGGTCTAACAGCGATATAAATGGAGAAAATATATATCTATTGTTTTTCAATTTATTCGAAGGATCAAGAATATATTTGTTTCATGTTGTTAGAAAAAGATGTAAAAAACCCTTGTTTCAGGTTATGTTCATGTATATTTATTATTTATTGCATACATTTAGGCAGCATAAGAAACAAAGAAATAAAGCAGAGTATAAGAAAACTTAAAAAAGAATTATGATGTTCAAAAAAAATAAATCTTCAACTAGAATCCGAAATAAACTCTTAATTAAAATCTGAATTGAGATCTGAACCACAATTGGAACTGATATCTTCTACAATCAGAATTAAAATATAAACTAGCAAAAGATCTAGGATCTTATCCAGAATATAGAATAGAAACCAAAAACTGTCCTAATATCTATGTTTTTATTTCAACCGAAATCTGAAAGCCGAAAAACTGGAATCTATACTAATTTCTGGATTTCAATCTGAACTAGAATTTTATATATATTCTGAACTAGAACCTAATATAGAGTCTGAAATACTATCTGAACTGAAATCTAATTAGAATCTGAAAAGCAATTTTAAATGAAATGTGAATCTGAATTTATCTAGAATCCGAACTAGAATTCGAATCATAATCGTTGAAAGAACTTGGACTTGAACCTGAATAAAATATAAACCGGAAACGGAATTGGAATATGAAATAAAAATTTTAAACTTCACTAAAATTTTTAAGTTTCACTAAAAATTCCCATTTTCACTAAAAATTTCCATTTTCACTAAAAATTCAAATTTTCACTAAAAATTCCCATTTTCACTAAAAATTCAAATTTTCACTTAAAGTTCCCATTTTCACTAAAAATTCAAATTTTCACTAAAAATTTAAATTTTCACTAAAAATTCAAAACTTCACTAAAATTTTTAATTTTCACAGAAAAATTCAAATTTTCACTAAAAATTCAAATTTTCACTAAAAATTCACATTTTCACTAAAAATTCAAATTTTCACTAAAAATTCAAATTTTCACTAAAAATTCACATCTTCACTAAAAATTCAAATTTTCACTAAAAATTCACATTTTCACCAAAAATTCAAATTTTCACTAAAAATTCACATTTTCACTAAAAATTCAAATTTTCACTAAAAATTCACATTTTCACTAAAAATTCAAATTTTCACTAAAATTTCACATTTTCACTAAAATTCAAATTTTCACTAAAAATTCACATTTTCACTAAAAATTCACATTTTTACTAAAAATTCACATTTTCACTAAAAATTCACATTTTCACTAAAAATTCACATTTTCACTAAAAATTCACATTTTCACTAAAAATTCACATTTTCACTAAAAATTCACATTTTCACTAAAAATTCACATTTTCACTAAAAATTCACATTTTCACTAAAAATTCACATTTTCACTAAAAATTCACATTTTCACTAAAAATTCACATTTTCACTAAAAAATTAAAATTTTTACTAAAAAAAATTAAAATTTTTACTAAAAATTAAAATTTTTACTAAAAATTCATATTTTTACTAAAAATTCAAATTTTCACTAAAAATTAAAATTTTCACCAAAAATTAAAATTTTCACCAAAAATTAAAATTTTCACTAGAAAATTCACTTTTTCACTAAAAATTCATATTTTCACTAAAAATTCATATTTTCACAAAAAATTCCCATTTTCACAAAAAATTCCCATTTTCACAAAAAATTCCCATTTTCACAAAAAATTTCCATTTTCACTAAAAATTCAAATTTTCACTAAAAATTCAAATTTTCACTAAAAATTCAAATTTTCACTAAAAATTCAAATTTTCACTAAAAATTCAAATTTTCACTAAAAATTCAAATTTTCACTAAAAATTCAAATTTTCACTAAAAATTCAAATTTTCACTAAAAATTCAAATTTTCACTAAAAATTCAAATTTTCACTAAAAATTCAAATTTTCAATAAAAATTCAAATTTTCACTAAAAATTCAAAATACACATTTTCACTAAAAATTCATATTTTCACTAAAAATTCACATTTTTACTAAAAATTCACATTTTTACTAAAAATTCATATTTTCACTAAAAATTCATATTTTCACTAAAATTCATATTTTCACTAAAAATTCATATTTTCACTAAAAATTCATATTTTCACTAAAAATTCATATTTTCACTAAAAATTTATATTTTCACTAAAAATTCACATTTTTACTAAAAATTCATATTTTCACTAAAAATTCATATTTTCACTAAAAATTCATATTTTCACTAAAAGTTCATATTTTCACTAAAAGTTCATATTTTCACTAAAAATTCAAATTTTCACTAAAAATTCAAATTTTCGCTAAAAATTCAAATTTTCACTAAAAATTCAAATTTTCACTAAAAATTCAAATTTTCACTAAAAATTCAAATTTTCACTAAAAATTCAAATTTTCACTAAAAATTCAAATTTTCACTAAAAATTCAAATTTTCACTAAAAATTCAAATTTTCACTAAAAATTCAAATTTTCACTAAAAATTCAAATTTTCACTAAAAATTCAAATTTTCACTAAAAATTCAAATTTTCACTAAAAATTCAAATTTTCACTAAAAATTCAAATTTTCACAAAAAATTCAAATTTTCACTAAAAATTCAAAAAAATATATTTTTTTTTTTTTTTTTTGATATATTTTTACTTTATGGACTAATTGTTTTAATTCTTATTTATTTTCCCCTTTTGAGTAAACAATTTTCTATTGTAAAGTAATTTTACAAAAGATGATAAAATAAACTTAAATATTAAATAAAAATTTCATTATGTTATTTACTTTAACACTCTTGTGTGTCAAATAATTTTTGTTTTCCTTCTTCTACTGCAATATTTGCCCTAAAATGTCAAATAGTCTTTTGATATGCAAAAATTATTTGTGAAGGCAAAAAAAGAATAGAAAATAAAATAAAAAAATTAAAGTTTTTATTATTTGAAAAGAAAAGTTTTATGCATGATTAAATAAAAGATTTACAAAACTATCAAAATTTTAACAAACATGAAACAAAAACTTGTAAAAACTGGAAAAAATCAAAATAATAAAAATCTTTTGTAAAGAATTTACTCTCAAGGGTTTGTAGAAATAAATAAATAAAGAGCAAGCAGGAATGTTATGTTCGACTATGCCGAATCTTCAATACCCTGCACTACAACTGTACGCGAAGTAAATACGTTATGTTTTATATAAACACACTCACGGACTTATAGAATATATAAAAATTTTCCTTAAATGAA
Source organism: Cochliomyia hominivorax (assembly GCA_004302925.2). Classification (NCBI taxonomy): domain Eukaryota; kingdom Metazoa; phylum Arthropoda; class Insecta; order Diptera; family Calliphoridae; genus Cochliomyia; species Cochliomyia hominivorax. The sequence continues at coordinate 86,240,501 of PYHX02000158.1, read as the reverse complement.
ACACGAGAACCCTTAATGAGTCATAAAATTAGTCATATTTTAGCTATAACACTTTTTCTACTGAACCGATTTTAGTAATTTTTGGAACGGTAATGAAGTTTATTATGGCAAAATTTCAATCTAATTCGAGTCGAATTTAGCGAGAATTTTACTTAAACCTAGAGATTGTACTAGATATCGGTCTATATCTTTTAATATACTGAACCAAATTTGCTGGTTTTAACAGAAAACTGCTCAGGACTTTGACAAATACTCTGATCAAATTTCATTGAACTTTGTCAATTATTGTGAATGTGTGCATGCCAACAACACACAGATAGATGGACATAGCTAAATCGACTCAGAATTTGATTTGATACAAAAATATTTATATACATTTTGGGATCTGAAATAAAGTGACGTCACAAATGGAATGACAAAGTTATTCTACCCTCTTCACCACTTGTGATGGTGGAGGTTACAAAAAGTCTAAAAGTAAATAAATTTTAAATTTGAGAGAAATTTTCATAAAATACAAAAAAATATATATTTTTGTTGGAATAAAAATAAATAAAGCCAATTTAAAGGCAAATAAAACAATTAAGGTCTTTTTAGGCCTAAGAGTTTCGAAAAAATATTCATTAAGTTGTAATAAATTAAAGTAAATATTTGTTAGATATTTGCAAAATACAATATTTAAATTGCTAAAAGAAAACCATAGCATACTTTTACGATGAAGTCATTGTTATAAACTATTGCCTAGTTTTAGGCTTAATTTTAAAGTATTTAAAAATTACTAATTTCATTTCTTAAACTACAGCAGATATAAAAAATGTTGGCTTTTCTTAAGTTCTTTGCTATATAACTGCTACATACTTTCAGCATACATTTATACACAAAAACTATTGCCTACATTTAGTGATAGTTTTGTAATATTGCATAATTTCTCTCTTTTTTTCCTTCAACACACTTCAAACAGTTTTAAAATTAATCACATTTGTATTAATTCTCACACGCCAAGTGTTTTTCTTCCTGATTTTTCTTAAAGAAATTCTTTCAATTCCCTTTCCATATTACCTTTTTGCTCAATTTTCCTTTTCCATATAAATAAAATTTCCGTTTGCTTCCCTTTATCCTGATTATATCAAAAGTCTTTTCTTAATACCAAAAAACTTTTTCCTCTTTAAATATTCTCTAAATTTTTTTCTCCTTTTTTATTATCAAAAGTAAAACAACTTTTTGTAACACCTTAAGATAAGTTTGACCACCACCATTTTAATCTTCATCATCATTAGCATTTGTATTAATATTTAGTTATGACCCTAAAACCTGGGAATAAACACAGGTGATTTTATTATAAAGAAAAGTTTTTGTTAAGACTTAAATTTGTAGCTTTTTTGTTAAAAAGGAAGTAAATAATAAAGGATAAATTAATTACATTTTTAAGTAAGAGATCTTAAAGGAAGAAAGAGTTTAAATGTGGATTTGTTCAAATGTATGCGAATAGATATTCAATGGATGAAATAAAATAAATTAAGTTTATTATTTATCATGAATTAGTACTGAACAAGAACTGAACTAAAACTGAACTTGAACTGGACTAGAACTAAAACTAGAACTGAATGAACTGAATAAGAACTAGAACTAAACTAGAAATGAACTCAAACTGAACTAGAACTGAACTAGAACTGAACTAAAACTGAACTAAAACTGAGTTAGAACTGAACTAGAACTGAATAAGAACTGAACTAGAACTGAATAAGAACTGAACTAGAACTGAACTAGAACTGAACTAAAACTGAATAAGAATTGAACTAGAACTGAACTAGAACTGAACTAGAACTGAATAAGAACTGAATAAGAACTGAACTAAAACTGAATTAGAGCTGAACTAGAACTGAATAAGAACTGAACTAAAACTGAATTAGAGCTGAACAAGACTTGAACTAGAACTTTACTAAAACAGAACTTCAACTGAACTAGAACTAAAACTAGAACTTAATGAACTGAATTAGAACTAAAACTAGATCTGAATGAACTTAATTAAAACTAAATTAAAATTGAGAACCAGAATCGGAACCAGAATTTTAAACTTATATCTTAAACTTGAATCTCAACTGGAGCCTTAAAGAAAATATAAATTTCATTCTAAACTAGAACCTGAATTGGAATCCGAACTGAAATTTGAACTAAAATCTGAATTGAAGTCTGATCTGGGATCTAAACTAGAATTTGAATTTAAATCTGAACTAGAACTTAGAGATAATCTGAAATAAAATCTTAGCTAAAACTTGAACTGGCACTCAAAGGGTATCTGATATAGAATATGATCTACAAAATGAAGTAGAATCTTAATTGGAATCTGGACTAGAATCTAGACTAGAATCGGAACCAGTATCTGAACTAGAACTGAAAGAGAATCTGAATTAAAATCCGAACTAAAATCTGAATTAGAACTGAATTAAAATCCGAACTAAAATCTGAATTAGAACTGAAAAATAATCTAGAATCTGAATTAAAATCTGAACTGAAATACGAACTAGAATCTATAATAGAATCTGAATTGTAATCGGTACTAGAATACGAGTTGAACTGGAATTGGAAAGTAGCTAATTAATATAAATCTATAATTTTACAGTGAATACAAATATATGATTGACTGTCTAAATTTTCATTTAAATCAAATTAAATTTTTAACAACATCTAAACAATGCTTTATACTTAAATTTCAGATTTTCCAGAATTTTCACAACAACAAGAACTAATTTTTGTCTCTTAATCTAAACTACAATCAAGACTCAATTGTATCTGAACCAAAACCTAAACTAATTTATTCCATTTCAATTTCCGTTTAATTTTTCATTTAATAATAAATAAATTAAAATGTTAATAATTTTTTAATTATGATAAAAATATAAATATCGATTACATTCTATATTTATTTAATAAAAGTTTAAAATTCTATGTTATTTATAACCTCAAAATTCAATTTTCTTAAAAAAGTTTTTCATTACAAATATGTTTTCTTTAGTCTACTTTTAGGCTCGTGGGTGTAATCACTTGTACAGTTTATGTGAAAATATTCACATGTTTTTTTCATTTCTTTACGAAAACTTCTTATTTGAAACTTATTTTTACATGTAAGAATATTATGAATGCGGCCTTTAGAAAACTTTTTCACACGCCATCATTCATTCATCCATAAAGAAATACAATAATGTTATTTTCTGCTTCTGTCGTTAGTTATTGATATTCTTAAATAAACTTTATATAGAGAAGTTTTTTTTCGTTTGTTAGCTTGTAGAAAACATCCCTCAATGTAGTTTTCTGTTAGAAGGAACATGGTTAGAGAATACTTCAGTAGTTACATGTAAACCTTAACCAAATTGTAACGCCTATAGAATTTTTGCATGTGTGAGAGTAAGTAATTTCTATAAAAGTAAAGTTTTCGTATTCGCATGATCTATAGCTTAGACTTATTAAAAATCTATCAAAAGAAATTTATATGTTGTAAGTAGAATAAGTAAGAATGCTATATTCGGCTATGTCGAATCTTCAATACCCTCCACCACAAATGCATGTGAATACACTCACAAATGTATACAATATATATCAGAAGTTGCCTCAGGTATCGGTCTATATCTTTGAATAAACTAAAGTGATTTTGCTGGTTTTAAATAGGAAACTTCTCAAGACTTTAACAAATACTCAGGCCAAATTTCATTGAGCTCTGTCAATAAGAGTGGATGTGTGAATGACAAGAACAGAGAGACGGACAGACTGACAGACAGACAGACAAACAGACAGACCAACATAGCTAAATAAACTCAGATTTTGATTTGATGCAAGAATATTAATTATGAAGTATAAGATGATTCCTTATTAACGTTACACATGAAATGAAAAAGTAAATATACCTTCTTCACCATTCGGTGATGGTGGAGGGTTTAAAAAGAAATAAGTTTTAAGGTTTTATACCAAAAAAATTTTGTGTATTTTAGTAGGGGCGGGGGGTGTGCAAAAAGATAAGTTGCATGTTATTATCGAGTAAAATATTAAGAAATTGAAATTAAGTTATAGTTCAGAGAGCAGGAGAAGGTAATGTGATTGAAAAACATATTGATAAATTATAGCATTATTATAATATATAATATAAAGCAAATTCATGATTAAGTTTTTCTAAGCCTGAGATGGAAATTTATTAATTGAATTAAAAAGAATAATAAATGGAACAGAATTATTAAGAAATTATAGTTTTTTCTTGAGAAAAGCCTAAATATAGGCAACATTTTTACTATTTATCTAAATCCTTAAAGTATGCTTAAAAAACTAGTTTCAATATAAGGAAATAATACATTTTTCTGAACAAATCCTAAATATAGGCAACATTTTTTTACTTTTATTTAAACCCTTAAAGTATGCTTTAAGAAAACTATTTTCAATGACCTCTCACTTTATAGGCATTTCCAATATATTATTTTTCCTGCAATTGTTCTCAAAATCACGTTTATTTTTTTATGACTTTCTTCTGGTAGCCAAAGCCAAAAGAGACTCCTAAATGTCATAGAACATTAACTTGTATGATAACTTTTGTGCTTTCCCCCATTACATTTTACCTTGTCACGTTAAGCAATTGTGTCGCTTTTCCTGTTGTCAAATAATAGACCCAGTCGTCAAGCCAAAATACATTTGGCATACAAAAACCATAAAACATTACACCCTCTAAGACATGACAATACTACTGCTATGACATACTAAAAATAATGACTCTTAGACAAGATGAAAGAAAAGAGAACAATTGTTAAATTTGTATATAAAAGATCCATAATTGATTTCACGTTAAGAAGTTAAATTTCAAAGGTCATTTATTTATATTTCTTTGAAGTCAAATTAAAATTCAAGCACAATAAAAATCTTTTAAAAATTTTAACGAATTTTAAAGTTGATTTAACATAAATTACAAACCTAAATGTATGCAACAAAATTTTGAAAAAAATAAGGAAATTTAGTAGAGCATAAAATGCTATAAAATTTAAATGATACAACGTGTTTAGGATGCGAATTTGTTAAAATAAATTTGACAGCAATTAAGCGAAGATATAGAGAGTTCAGAATAAAATAATGGGAATAAGAAACTGTTAGAATAAAATTATCTGGAATCAGAAGTTAAGTCTGAAGTATTTAGAATATGAAGTATGAAGAATATGAATAATGTTGAATCTGAAGTGGAATATATAAAAGTATCTGAAGTCGAATCGGATCTAAATTTGTAGATACAATTTGAACCAGACTCTTAATTAAAATTTTAACTCGAACCTGAACAAGAATCAGAAATAATTTGGAACTCGACAATAAAGTAAAATCTGCTGTGGAATCTGAGGGAGTATCTAAAGTAGAATCTGTACTAGAATCTGAATTAGAATCTGCCATGGAATCAGTTATCAAATCTGAAGAAGAATCTGCAATGGAACCGAAACAAAATTTGAACTAAAATCTGAAGAATAATCTGAATAAAAATTTGTAATAGAACACAAATCTGAACTAGAATATGAGCTTGAATTTTACCTGGAATCTGAACTGGAATCTGAACTGGAATCTGAACTGGAATCTGAAGTAGAATGTGAACAAAAGTCGGAACTAGAATTTGAACTAGAATCTAAACTAAAATCTGAATAAGAATTTTATACAGATCTGAAATGAAACATGATGAAGTATCTGAAGTGAAAACTGAAGTAGAATTTCTACAAGAATCTTGAATTTTGATTATGAAGTATAATCTGAACTATAACTGAACTAAAAATGAACTAGAATCTGAAGTGAAATTTGATGTAGCATCCGAAGTTAAATGTGAACTACAATCTGAAGAAGAATTTATGCCAGAATCTGAACTAGAATATGAGCTAGAATCTGAACTGAAATCTGAAGTAGAATGTGAACAAAAGTCGAAATTAGAATTTGAACTATAACCTAAATTAGAATCTGAATTTGAATCTGAATTTGAATCTGAACTAAAAGTAAACTTGAACTGACTGAATTAAAATATAATTTTGAAATAGAGTCTAAATTAATATTCAAACTTCAATCTGAAATAAATTCAGAACTTAGATCTGTGAATGGAATCACATTAAAACAAATCTAAAATAGAATAAGACTTAAAATCTTATTTAGAATCCGAGCACAAGCCTAATTAAAAATCGGAATTAGAATCCTAATTATAATCTAAATTGGGATCTGACCAAGAAACTAGAATCAGAAGTCTTTACTAAAAAATAATAACAGAAAGGGGAACTTAACTAAAAATTTAAATCAGACTTAAAATATGAGCTCCACCAGCATGTAAGAATCTGAATTATATCCAAATTGTTCACTAAAATCTAAACTAAAGTCAAAATTGGATCTTGTCTGAAATCTGAACAATAATTTGAGTCAAAAACTGAACCAAAATTTTAAGACTGGAATTTAAACTAAAACTTTATGTAGAAATTTTAATAGAATTAAAATTTGAATTAGAAATGAAATCTAAACTAGAATCCGAAGAAGAGTTTGAGCTATCTAAACCTGATCTAGTCTTTACCTGAATATGAACTAGAAGCTGAACTGTTCAGCCTCCAAAATCTGGAATATCATCTAAGCTTTGACCGGGTTTCTAATCTAAGTTAGAATCTAATGTAGAATCTGTATCGGAATCTGAATGTAAATCATAACTCGAGGTTGAAATCGCATAGCTTTAAGCTGAATTAGAAAATCTAAATTGATTTGAAAACTGGAGTATGGACCAAAATCATAACAAACATCTTAGCTGAAATTTGTAATTGATTCTTAAACAAACCCTGGACTAGAATTTGTATTTCAATAATCTATGATTTTAAAATTTTTGGACTGGAAATTTACCGAATAGAATTATATCCAAAGAACTTAACTGAATTATCAGCTGGTATATAAAATTGATTCTGAACTAGAACTGAAATAAAAAGTGGAAATATAATTTAAGAAGACTTAAATAATTAAATATTTTAAATACTTTTTTTTTAAATTTTCAGTTCAACTCTCTTATTTTCCGTTCCCTGAATTATGTTAATTTTTATTAAATTAACATTAATAATGCGTATTCCTTACAAATTCGCTATCATCCTCATCGTTATATTTTCATTTCGTTTTTCTTTCATATTCTTCCATTCATTCTTAATCATAATTTAATGCAATTTTAACTTCCCTTTCGTTTCACATGCCTTTTCCTTCCAATTTCCCTTACTATCCTTGTACATTTTTTAAGGATATTTTCAACACCATCACAATTTCTCTCTCTCTCTCTCTCTCTCTCCCTCTGTTAACCTCAACTTAATGAAGTGTTAAATTGTAACAATAAAATTGTACAAATAACTTTCCTTTTGGTTATTTCAATCCAATATCGCCAACACCAATACCAACAGCAACAACAATAAAAACAATTGTATTGTTTATTTCCCATCATCATTATTGCCATCACCAACACCAATACCAGACAATACCAACACATCGTCAGCAACATTATACACAAGTGATTTTTCCGGTTGTCAATATACAACAATTTTGTTATAAATGAAATAACTTCCGTTTGAAATTAAATGAACCATATGAATGTAAAACAACAACAACAATAATAACAATAACAACAACAAAAATTAAAAGCAACAAATATCAGAAAAATATATATTCACATTAATCTTGCCATATAACACTCAATATTATTGTAAGAATCTAGGGAAAAAAGGCAGAAGAAGAGAGTTATTATTCACATATGCCTTTACACATACCGATGAATAAATTTAAATGTTTATGTGTATTGTTAATAAATCATACAGAAGAAAGTGGCGAAAATGGAGTCATAGAAAAGATTTTATATATAAAAAGCTTTAAAATTATTATGTATGAGATTTAAACAAATAAAGAAAGAAAGAAAGAAAGAAATGAAAGAAATAAAACAATCAAAATATGACAGACATTTTTAACTGATTGAATAGAGAATTTTACATTAATAAATTAAATTTTAAATAATTGAAATTCTTTTGAAAAAAAAATTATTAATTTATCAATAATAAACTGAGAAAAGGAAATACAAAATCATCTTTTATTTTAAGTTAATTTCTAATTCAGTTCAAATTATTTTCTAGTTCTGTTCTAGTTCATTTTTATTTCTGTTCTACTTCAGTTCTAATTCAGTTCTAGTTTAGTTTTAGTTCATCTCTAGTTCAGTTCCAGTTCAGTTGTAGATCAGTTCCCGTTCAGTTCTACTTCAGTTCTAGTTAATTTTTAGTTCAGTTCTAATTCAGTTCTAGTTCTGTTCTATTTCAGTTCTAGTTGAGTTTTAGTTCATTTTTAGTTCAGTTCTTGTTCAGTTCTAGTTCAGTTCTAGTTTAGCTTTTGTTCAGTTTTAGTTCAGTTCTAATTAAGCTCTAGTTCAGTTTAAGCTCATGTCTTATATCAATTCTAAGTAAGTTTTTGTTTGTTCTAGTTCATTTCAAGTTCATTTCTAGTTTAGTTCTAGTTCAATTCTAGTTCAGTTCTAGTTCATTTCTAGTTCAGTTCTAGTTAATTTTTAGTTCATCTCTAGTTCAGTTCTAGTTCTGATCTAGTTTAGTTCTAGTTCAGTTCTAGTTAAGTTCTAGTTCAGTTTTAGTTCAGTTCTTGTTCAATTCTAGTTCAGTTCTAATTGAGCTCTAGTTCAGTTTAAGCTCATGTCCTATATCAGTTCTAAGTAAGTTTTTGTTTGTTCTAGTTCATTTCAAGTTCAGGTGTAGTTCATTTCTAGTTTAGTTCTAGTTCAATTCTAGTTCAGATCTACTTCATTTCTAGTTCAGTTCTAGTTCAGATTTAGTTCAGTTCTAGTTCATTTATAGTTGCAGTTCAGTTTTAGTTCAGTTCTTGTTCAGTTCTTGTTCAGTTCCAGTTCAGTTCTAGTGTAGCTTCTGTTCAGTTTTAGTTCAGTTCTTGTTCATTTCTAGTTCAGTTCTAGTTCAGTTCTATTTCGGTTCTAGTTCATTTCTAGTTCAGTTCCAGTTCAGTTCTAGTTCAGTTCTAGTTTAGCTTTTGTTCAGTTCTAGTTCAGTTCTAGTTTAGCTTCTATTCAGTTTTAGTTCAGTTCTTGTCCAATTCTTGTTCAGTTCTTGTTCATTTCTAGTTCAGTTCTATTTCGGTTCTAGTTTATTTCTAGTTCAGTTCTAGTTCATTTCTAGTTCAGTTCCAGCTTCTGTTCAGTTTTAGTTCAGTTCTTGTTCAGTTCTAGTTCAGTTCTAGTTTCAGTTCTTGTTCAGTTCTAGTTCAGTTATAGTTCAGTTCTAGCTCAGGTCTAGTTCTATTCTAATTCTAATACTTTTTTAATTTATAACAGTTTCAGTCCTCGTAACCCTATTTTCGTATACTTAATTAATCTATATATTTCTATCGAGTATACGCCACCAATTAAATATATCAATTAAGATTTATGGAACTAATTAAAATTGAATCCTGTAATACGATTAATTTTATTTACCACTCAACTTATAGTCTTTAAAAATATTTCTCTTTTAAATATTTTCTTTAAAAAGTTGAGTCTTTTCTACCATCGAAAATTCCTGTACTTTCAATTAGTTTGACCTCTTTTCCATATGTAAATCATTTTATATGATTAACTTAATAAAAATATAAAAATCCCACAATTGTCCTGACCTCTTCCGTTTAGAGTTTGTTCATCTTGCGTAAATCATCATAGAGACATCTCTATACACAAAAAAAAAATCAACATAAAAGAAAAATTCTAACAAAAATCACCAAAATAAAACTGAAATTTTATTAGTTTTCCACTTTTACACCAACACTTACAAACAAAAACCTTTATCCTTAAAAAAAGCAAAAATGAGAAAAAAAATTCACTCTTTATATCCTCTAGCCAAGCAGCTTAACTTGCATAATCCAAATATCACTATGGTCACAGTGGTCAATTTAACTAGACACTTGACCTTTTTTTTTAGGAGGGTTACAGAAAAACACATAGAAATGTCGTAAAAAAGACCATAAGCTGGAGTTTTTTTTGTCATGGATTTTTATGGTTGAAAATTTCATTGCATTAGAACATTAACACAAGACCATGTGTGTGAATGGAAATGACGATGATGATGATGTGATGACGATGTTATTTTGGTCATCATCATCATCATGAGAGGTTAACAATTATGTTTTGGATTTTCAATGGGTTTTCAAGAGATTTGTTTTATTAGGGAAATTTAAGGTAGTTTTATTTTGCTAAACGAGGGTGGATAAATAAGTTGTATTCTAAAAATAGAACAGAACTAGAACTGTACTAGATGTGGACTAGATATGAACTAGAACTGAACTAAAACTGAACTAACTGAACTAAAGTGGAACTAGAATTGAACTAGAACTGAACTAAAACTGAACTAACTGAACTAGAACTGAACAATAAATGAACTAGAACTGAACTAGAACTAAACTAGAACTGAACTAGAATTGAACTAGAACTAGAACTGAACCAGAACTTAACTACAACTTAAGTAGAGTGGAACTAGAACTGAACTAAAACTGAACTAGAACTGAACAATAACTGAACTAGAATTGAACTAGAACTGAACTATAATTGAACTGAGCTGGACTTGAACTTAACTAGCACTGATCTCGGACTGAAAAAGAACTAAACTAGAACTGAACCAGAGCTGAAGTAGAACTGAACTAGAATTGAACTAGAACTGAACTAAAACCGTGCTAGAACTGAACTACAGCTAAACTAGAACTGAACTAGAGCTGATCTCGAACTGTACAAGAACTGAACTTGAACTGAACTAGTTCTGAACTATAACTGAATTACAACTGAACTATAACTGAACATAAACTGGACTAGAACTGAACTGGAACTAAACTAAAACTGAATAAAAGCTAAATCAGGACTAAATTCGAACTTAATTAGAATTAGCTTTAAATAGAAGCCTCTATAGTTGCAAAATTCAATAACATCCCTCGTATATTGTATTTTCTAAAATTTCAATAAGCCTTTGAGATTCTATCCTTTTTATTTTCTTCCTTGTCTGTTAAGTCACTTTTTCTTGGCAGATTATTTAAAATTATTCCTAAGAGACCAATTTTTTTCTCTGAGAATCTTATATTAAATTCCTTTTTTATTTACAAAACTTAAATTACAATACATATCTATGGGAAAAGAACTTAAATAAACTAAATTTAAATGTCCTTAACTAAGTATCCTTTTCTCTTCTTTTTCTTTTAGACTTTTTACGTTTCTCCTTTACTTGTTTTGTTGTTACGTCCAATGACTGTAAAGATGAACCTAAACAAGTGGAATTTGAGCCACGACGTCGATGTGTCACTAAAGGTTTACGTTTCAACCAAAAACGTATAAAGAATAAGAGTTCAGATTTTAAAGCCTCCTTGGGAGGAATCTAAAAGCAAAAGGAATAAATATGAAATGTTTTTTTTTTTTTTTTTGAGGTTAGAATTTTAACACAAACCTTCTCATGAAGCGCAATTTTTTGTACGTTCCATAAAAACTCGCAAATACCTATGATTATGGCTATTGCTATACCTCCTATTAGTACCACAAATAAACCACCCACAGACTCCATATTAAATTGTATATCATCCTCCACCGGATGATCCTCCAACTCACAATGGGTTTCATTGCTATTGAACCATTTATTTTTCAGAGTGTATAAAACTCCTTTTTCACTTAATTTCAATATACCCACACTAATATTCGATCTAAATGGAGCATCTGAAAAGTGAAAAATAAACTAAAAATAAACCAAACTTATATCCTTCATACTCACTTAAGGGCACAGCTATGCCATAATGTTTCTCTCCAAATGGCTCTCCTATGTGCATTAACTCACAGTTTCTCTGTTCATAATATTGTAAAATAGGCGTCTCCAGAAGAAATGCATATCTTCCTTTACTTCTTTTCACTCGATCCATGCCTTCTTTGTTACTTGCTGTAAATGCTTCAGGTTTAAATGAGATCATTTTATTCCATGCCAAACGATAGACGGTTTCATTTGATTCGGAAAATAGTTGTGAAGTTGAACCACCCTTAACGGTGCCGAATTGTACTTTATTTTGATCTACTAGATCATGAAGATTTTGTATGGAACCTTCCATTTTGGAGGCGGTAATGAAGGAAGCCAGTTTGGCGATATAGGTTTGGGACATAAGTAAAGCGAATATCCACCAAAAAGCGGTGAAAAGGCGCATTGGAATGCCTCTGGAAAACGGAAGTAACAAAATTATATAAAAGTCCTTTAGCTAAATGGAAACCAGTAGGACCTGAACTAAAATTAAACTATTTGCAGAGCTAGAGGAACAAAACTTAGATTTAAAATAGGAACTGAACTAGAAACAGGAACTTAACTAGAGATGAACTAGGAACCGTGCTTGGAACAGAAGAATTGAACTCGGAATAGAATTATTAATTGAGCTACGAACTGAACAATGACCTAAACCAAAGTAGATTTTTAGAACTGAATTAGAAATTGAACTAGAAACTTAACTAAGAACTGAACTGGGAATCGAACTGGGAATTTAGCTATAAGCTAAAGTTGGAATTTAGATAGAAATTGAACTGGGAATGGAACTACAACTCAACTAAAGTTGCCTAGAACTGTACTAATAATAGAGCAAGAACTAAACTAGAAATAGGGGTAAAACTAAATCTGAACTTACTTGGGTAAAATATCACAACCCACACACAAAATGGAACCAATATGAAGCCATAAAGCATTTCTCAAACACCAGGGTGTTTCAGCTATGGAAGTCTCTTTATTTAACTCCTTAACCTCCCAATCATCATGCGATAATCTGTAAGAGTTGAAAAAAGGTTTTTAAGTTCATTCTAAAACTTATTCGAAGTTATTTACCTGCCCAGTACTTTGAAAACCATGGGCATAACCATTAAAGCGACCAATAGATAAAACCAAACTTCAACTGAAAAAGGTTGTAGAAAAGCAAATAAACTTTTCTCAGGAGGTTTTGGTTTATAATATAAAATACTAACACCCAGTTGCATAAAGGGTACCGTAAAATCCACCACAGTGCGACGGGCTTGAGTAATGGTTAAATCACAAATGCCAAGTTGAGCATTCTAAGGAGGAAAAGGCAATAAGAATTAGAGAGCAGTATTTTTTGATTTGATGGAATTTCTCTTACGTTATCAATTAGCTGTCTTATAATGCCATTCCATTCATCTGTTACCGGATCTCGAGAACCATAAGCATTATCTGCTACTGGCTCTAAAATGAAATCAAATTTACACTCCTCGGCTAATTTGTATATCAAATCCACAGCGAAACCTTCAAATCTTTCATTACCCTCATAGTGTACTCCCTCAGGTTCAGGACGCCACATAAAGAAGGGTTCTCCTATACGTGTGGCTACCGTGTATTTCACTTTCTTTTGAGAGAAATCTTCTTTTTCAGCAATTTTCTTTCTCTTCGCTTCTTTTGTGGAATTTTCACTTAATTTCTCAAAGGAAACTAAACCATGTTGTTTGTTCCAAACATGCGTTAAACGATCGATGAGAGGATTATAGATTTCCAGATTGAAATCATCACGCAGACCATATTCGTTTAGTATCACTCTTTGAGTTTTGTAAGGAGGAATGATGAATTTGGGATTTAACTGAAATTAAGGGGAAATTAATATTTAAATATCGGTTCAAATTTTTTTTGGTAGCAACCTGTTTCATTTCCTTAACTATATCTCGTCCAGGACGCCAATATCCTCTGCCACACGATATGGAGGATTCCAAAAAATGTATGGATTGAAAGACTTGTTTGAGGGCATTAAAATACATGACAACAGCATCATATATACATTGAGTCCTTAATGCTACAATATTTTCCTGTTCCTCATTTTCAAAAACATCCACTTCATTGTGAGTTGGAGCGGGTATAAAGGTTCTTAAACGTATGGCCGCCACTCGGGCGGTAAATTCCTTGGAATATAATGTCTCTAAACCACTTAGATGAGTATCCAAATTGGAAATAAGTAAATGCTGAAAAACAGAGAGAGAATGAAGATCATTAAACCCTAAACTCTCTATTCCACTCTCTCTGCTTTCGCTTCATTCAAAACTTACATTAAATGGTCCGGTCATATTAAAATATATAGAAGCATTTACCACTTCGGTCAGTATATCATGAGGACAATCTAAGACCACAAATTTTTCTCGAGAATTATTAATGATCTTCCATAGAACTCGATAATCGTCACCACGTTTAAACCGATGCATTTTAATGCCCGATTTATGAAATTGTTTCCAGGCTAATAAATGCTGCATGCGTGCCAAATCTGAAATGAAATAATAATAAATTTCTCATTATCTCTCTCCTCTCTTCTCAGCTCATCTCCATCTCTCTTTTTTTCTCACTTACTTGTTGAACTCTCATAAACAATCGTAAATGATTTCCAATTAAAATCTTTATTCTTTAAAATATCCCACATGGCATTGGATAAAATTTGCTCTGATGGCGCCACATTGACTGTATAATGATATTTACGTAAATTGTTTTCGGTTTCGTCACCAGACCAATCAAACTGTAGATGGGGTATCCCCGTCATATTACACAATATCGCCACTATATCTACAAGAATATAAACAGAGAATTTATTTCATTTTTTTTTTTTTTCAACATCAAAGATCATCATTGAGAGAACTTCAAATTTTTAATGTTTTGGAAAATTAGCAAAAATTTCTATTCTCTATGCCACTTCAAATGGGTCAACACTTAGAAAACGGAAAACATAAATTTATTTAATTGTTTTAGTTTAAAGAAAAAATATATAGAGAGATCAACACCCACAAGTTTTGATTAGAATTTTGTGTATAAATAAAATTGCTAAAGATAATTTATGGTGTTTAGAATTGGAAACGAAACAGAATACAAAAAGATATTAATTTGTGTACCCTATAACTAGGAAATCTGCCTAATATACACTACAATCCAGTTGCTGATCTCAAGTAAGGCGCATTCTAGTAAGGGCGTTTTAATCGATCGAAATATATGATAATCTGAAAGCGAATGGTTTCGGATTCCAACATGTGTGGAAGCGTAGTAGTCGAATTATCTTTGGTAGCGGTTCGCTGAAATCATCTGCCCCAATTTTATAGCATATTATAATACAGAACATCGCATTTGCTTTATGGATGTATTTCTTTGCCACTGGTTTGATTAGTTGATCGGGCTTAAATTATGACTTTTGATTCCTTTATTATGCAACAAAAACATCACATATTTTTTTAATTTCTGTTCTAAAGAGAAGTGTATCCATTCGGAATGAAATGTTGCAACATATTATTACAATCCACGATAATGTCTCCATGTTTGGTTGAAAATTCTGATTAGATTTATCTTTAATGAATCAATTAACATCGGTACAGATTCTCTGTACTTGTCTGCTCCGATTTCAATAGATCATAGTACTGATCCCATCAAATGGAAGAGTTACATTTACTTTCTTCACTGGCCGAGGGTACCATTTGACTTTTGTTCTCAGGTTTATAAAGTAACAATTTTCCTCGCCAACAAAAAAACGGTGTATCGCTTTAAAACAGTCAGAGGCCAGAGATTCCACCACGAAATCGAAGAAAGTCATTGAAATCTCTGATATTCAAATGGTTGAACATTCTGATCATTGTTCCTTCCGTTGTTCCTCTTCGGTACAGGATCCCTGTAATCATCTTTATTCATGGTAATTAACTTCGGCTCTGAATTTTTTGGCTTTGTGATTTTTGTTCTTAATGAAACATCCATTGCCAATCGTATCAGTCCGAGACCAAAGTACCAGTCCAAAATGTTTATTGTTTTTCATTGAACATTCCCTTTAATTACTGAATATAATAATAATTGTTCCAATAAACCTTTTTAAACAGGATATATAATCTTCGGTGTGTAACTTGTTTTCAGTTTGTATCAGTACGTGGCTATATAGTACTGATCTCATCAAATCGAAAAGTTGCACTTAGTTTGACTTTTGTTTCCAGGGTTTTAAATTAACCATTTTCCTCGCCAATAACAATACGGTGTCTCGGTTTAATCAGTCAGAGGCCAAAGAACCTACCACGTGGTCGAAGAAAGTCATTGTAGTTTCTGATATCTGGTTAAGCATTCTGATCTTGAATGTTCTCTCAAAAGAATCAATTAAGTTCGGCTCTGATTTGATTGTTTTGTCGTAATGAACATTTTTTCATTGTCAATAACTATTAATTCGTATCTGTCCGAAGCCAAAGTATCTGTCAAATATTTTAATTCTTTTCCATTTAATCTTTATTTCATACAAATCAATTCTATTCGGTCATTACTCCGAATAATCCTCTATCATCAGAATATTATTTTTCGGTATGTAACTTGTTTTCAGTTTGTATCAGTACGTGGCTATATAGTCCACCATTACATCGATTGAATACTATATCATCTTTGATATCAGGTCGAATATTCCGATCGTTTTCCTCGAACGTTCTCTTTAAACGAATCAATCGAATTCTTTAAATATTCACTGTAATCATCTAACCCGATATTAGTAGCTCATAGTACATATTACTCTTCTGATCCTACCAAATATAATAGAGCATTTCCGTTATAGATCTTCAGCTCAGATTTTACTGTTTAGTCGGGCATAACATATTTTTTTTGCTCTTAGTTTTATCATTTTCGTCGCCAAAAGCAGTCCGCAGCTAATGCATCTACTATGAGATCAATGGAATACTATATCTCTGGTATCTGGTCCACTATTCTGATCGATTTTTATTGAATGTTCATTTGAAACGAATCAATTCTCTTCAGTAAAGATTCCCTGTAATTGTATATATTCGGAATTATTTGCTTCGGCATTAATTGACTGCTTGGTAAGGCATGGGATTGTAGCTCTTAGGAGTAACGTAATGTAATTTGTTTTCAATGCAAGTAACGGTATAAATTTGTATAAGATCGATAGAATATAATAACATCTTTGATATCATGTCAAATATTCTTATCATTTCCCTGTAATTCATCTATCCGATTTTAGTACCTTATAGTACAAAAAAACACTTCTGAGACCTCAGCTTCGCCAGTAACAGTCAGTAGCTTTTTTTCTTTGCCGTTAAACATAGCAAATCTGTCATGATTGTAATCCTCTTTGATGATAGAATAATCTTCGTCGAAAAAATTTTCCAATTCCTTATCTTATCAAACTTTTTTTGCTGTCCCGGCTCAGGTTCTGAACTTATTTAGGTTATTAAGAAATTAAAGTTAATTGATATAACATTTTGGGATCTTTTGGTTTACTTTGTATTTGATTCCTTAAGAAGAATCTACTTTGACATTCTCTTTTTTACAGAGTGACCAAATTAATATTAGTTCTTAACCAAAGAATCTTCTTCCTGCACTCTAGATAACGAATATAGAGCTTCGATAATTTCATGTTTAGAACTCTTGTTGAAGAGTTTTACTCCAATATCCTACTTTTCATAATATATGAATAGGTGTTTGAAGTACCCCTTTATCAACGTTGAATGAACCCTCGCCTATTAAGATAAATATATTCCCTCAAAGGAAAGGATTTATTCTCATATCTCGATTAAAATTAAAGGCCAATATCAAGGTCTTCCGATAATTTTTTTCAATTACAAGAGATGTTAGATATTGCAAAGATAAAATAAAACTATAGAATTTCCAATTTCGTTATCCTTCGATAAGGCTGTTTTGTTCGACAGTGATTGAACTCTTATACATTCGCGATGCCGAATGTCATAACTAAGTATATCCGATACTTCAATTATTCAATATATGCAGATAAATAATATATCTCGATAGATCATTGCTTTATTTCCCTTAATATATATCGATCTCTCGTCCAAAGAATGTAAGCTTTCAACGGTCCATTTAACATATATATGGCAATCATATACTTCCTTATACTGCAATCCTTTACAATAGTAGAGTTTCAACTCGCATCTATTTTGTCAACTTCGCAATTTCCAGATTTTATTTCTGAAATTAACAAGAGCTCAAAGGGATAATTTTCCCCAACATTTTCGAAGTAAACGTATCTCTTTTAAGGAGATGTTGTCATTTGTGGGCTGTTTTTATGCTATTACCATTAGTATTCATTTGAGAATTTAGGTTTTAAGTGTTGTACTTTCACTATTCGTAGAAATCGCTATCTTCTTGCTAATTTTCACTTTAAAGGTTGTCATTTACCATTTATATGTCAATTCCATTTGGAATCCCCCTTAAATGATAAAAATGTTTTTCAGTCCAAACTCATCAGTATCTCTCCAATAGATCAAATAGATTCTTCTGGAATTATAACTCAATTGCTAATGAGTTGCTATAAATTATATTCAGTATAAATGGAAATTAGTTCCAAAAAATCCTTAGGGATTTTTAAATATTAGTTCACTCTGGTCTTAAAAGGATTTAAGTTCGCATTATATTCACTAGGTTTTTAATAATATAATTATGGTAAAACTAACTGTCTGCATGGAAACGGTAGGGCGGCCTTAGTAAATGAAGGTCTAGATTCTGTATTCTTAACTAGTTCCACAGAGATAATGATAAATATGCTTGACTTCTTAAAAGGCTAAAGCATTTATAATTTGAGGATCTATATATGGATCTCGTTATATTAATAATATGATTACAAAAGTCATTTAACATTATTATATTTGTAACCTTTACAGAGGAACTACTATGACAATGAATAACCTACAAACCTCTTCAATTGCCCAGAGGTAGTGAAAATTTATAGGATAAATTTGAAGACGCAATCGTTTACAAAACACTATCTGCGAAGGCTATACCCTATCATCTACAGGCTAAAATGATTACTGAAGACTTACACTATAAATTCACAAAACTAAGTCCCTAGATGCTATAAAAACAACAAATTTCCCCAGACACAATTTCCTATGGCGCTTTATATCATGTTTACATTGATTTGATTAAATGAATTTTAATAAACTAAAAATTTGATTAACAATATTTATAGAGATCGTAAAAAAAGAACATTAATTATACTAATAAACAGCAAATTATGAACAAAATATGAAAATTGTTTATAATTAAAAATATATTAAAACCAAAATAAAAACATTTATAAACAGGTGAAAACGTTGTTTATAGGAAGCATTATAAACACTATAAAAATTCACAAACATTACTGAATAAAACATAAAAGCTTATTATATACTATATATCTAATATTATATCTAATCATATTGTTTATTTTGTTGTGGTAGTGATCTTTCACCGATAAATGTTGTTATTTGGAGATATATGTTTTATTTTTTAACTTCTAATAGAAAACATATTGTGCACATAAAATATGGGTATGTGAACACGTTTGAAATTTGTCTAATATACAAATAAACTCAACGTAAATAATGGGTTAAATACGAGTTTTCAATGGGCTGCTTAGAGAAATATTTTTTGGAATCAATTATAACTTAATTATAATGTATAAGAATACATTACTATTTGATTATAATGTGTAATAATACATTTTATTATTATTTTAATGTTTAAAAATACGTTATAAATCGATTCTCATATATACTAACTCATTATAACTCGATTAAAATGGATAAAAAACATTACAATTCAATTATAATGTAAAACAATACATTATAATTCAATTATAATGTAAAACAATACATTATAATTCAATTATAATGTAATATAATACATTATAATTTTATTATAATGTGTTATAATACATTATATATCGATTTTAATGTTTAAAAATACGTTTTAAATCGATTCTCATATATACTTACACATTATAACTCGATTAAAATGCATAAAAATAAATTATAATTCAATTATAATGTAAAACAATACATTATAATTTTATTATAATGTGCAATAATACATTACAAATCGACTATATTATGTAGAAGTGCATTATAATTCGATTATAATGTAAAATAGTACATTATAATTCAATTAAAATATAAAATAATACATTATAATCCCATCATTAAGTCCAGTAATATATTATGATTCATTTATAATGTAAAATAGTACATAATATATAATAATATATAATGTAAAGGTACGCATTATATTTGGATTATAATGTCTAGGAATGCATTATATTTCGATTATAAAACAGAAGAATACATTATAATTTTATTATAACATGTAATAATACATTATAATCCGATTATAATGAACAACGGTTCACTACAATTCATTACAATACATTTATTTACATTATACTTCATTTATAATGTAAAAGCATACATTATAATCCTATTCATATGTATATTAATACATTATAATTTTATTATAATGAGTTATAATACATAGTAATCAAATTATAATGTAAAATAATTCATTACAATTCTATTATAAAGTGCATCAATATATAATAATTTGATTGTAATGGTTCAGACTACGTTATAATTCGATTATAATGCATAAATGTACATTATAATTTTATTATAATGACTAATAATATATATTTGTCCGATTGTACTGTAAAATAATACATTATAATTTTATTATAATGTAAAGAGGTGTATAATAATTCAATTATAACATGTAGAAGAAAGAGTACATTATAATTCAATTATAATGAAAAATAACATCTTATAAAATGATAAAAATTTATTATAATACATTATTATCCAATTATGATGTATAATAATGGATCAAAATTCGATTATTATGTATAAAAGTGGATTACAATTTGATTATAATGCGTTGCAATATATTATAATTTTATTATAAAATAAAATGTTCCATTATAATTCAATCATAATATAAATGAACACAATATTATTCAATTATAATGCAAAAGAATACATTATAATTCGATTATAATGTATAAGAATACATTATAATTTAATTATAATGCAAAAGAATACATTATAGTTTAATTATAATGCAATTAGAATATAATGCCGTTATAAATTATTAAATAACGAAATGCAGTATAAAAAATATTTTTTTATATTTTTATGAAATAATCCCATGAAAACTTTAAATTTCTTCACTTTAAAAGGTAGCGTACACAATATTTCACGTTTAGTTTGCTTTTTAAATAAACAAAATAACCATAAACGCTCCATCAAAGGCGTCTAGTGACGACAGACATTGTTTTATAAAAAATTCAATCTAAAATAAAAAACTGTAAAATTTTTTTTCGTATTAAAAATAAACACTTACCACTTGTAGTCTTTGAACTTGGGCCAAAAATGGCGGCAACACCATTCTCCAATAAATCGCAGGCTAAATACAAATTAACAATTATTTTTTAAATCATTTTTTTTTTAATTTTGATTTTATAGCAAAAAAAACACTCACTTAATTGCTGTAAAATTATGCTGTCATCTTCACTTAAGAAATGTTTGACAGGTTCTAAATAAAAATCTGTATTTAAGGCATTGACATCACTGACAGCCGTATCAAAAGCTTCCAAAATATCGAGTTCATTGTTAAAAAATAGGGCACCTTAAAGAAAATTTCATTTAAATAGATTTCAAAATGTTTTTTTATTTTTAAACTCGAACCGAAAAATTACCTATTTTTACCACTTGGAATTGAGAAGTTAATTTCAGAATTATTAAATTTATCATAAATGCGAATAATAATTTCATTTTGGTTTACGATTTTCACAAAAACACATTAAAAAATCAATTTTCTTACTCCAGAATTAAGACATTTTCAACACAATATTTTCAATTCTAGAGATTTTTCATCAATATTTTTCGATTAAATTGCTTTTTCATTAAAAAAAATTATATAAATTTCACTAAGATTTCCATAAAAAATGTATATGTATAATTTTCATCACAACAAAAAAGTTTCCGTTTTATCGTTCAATATTATTTGATTTGAGTTTTCTATCATCCGCTCTATTTCGTTCTAATATCTATCGTTTCCATATGCTAACTGAGGCTACTTAATAAAAATGCGTGTGCTCGACCAGAGAATTCTTTTATATTGTTGTTGCTCTAATGGCGCCCTCAAATTTCAGAAAAAAATCTGTACAATATATTGGAAAAATTCTCCCTGACACTCATTTCAAAATTTTCTGTTTATATTTAAAAAAATGTTTAGAATATTCTCAATATTTTCCAAAAAAGAGGGAATTGTCATGTTCAAATTTCGTAGTTTCTTTTATAGTCAATGTCATCATCAATCCGCTAAAAAAATATGATTTCCTTCATACGACCTGTGATAAAGAAAATTTTATTCTTTGATCATAAAAATATTGAAAATAATTAATTTCCAGAATTAATAATAGTAGCACTGAAAGAAATATTCTCATTTTTATATTAAAAGATATAGCGAAATTTACTAGATTCATTATAATTTCATTATGATGGTATAAAACACATTATAACAGTATAAAACACATTATAATTACATTTATACGTTATAAAACACATTATAATTGTATTGTAATATTATAGAAAATATTATAATTATATTATAATGTTATAGAATATATTATAATTGTAATATAATGCTATAGAATATATTATAATTGAATTATAATGTAATAGAATCTATTATAATCACATTATAATAGTATAAAAAAATATATAATAGTATAGAAAATATTATAATCGCATTATAATGTTGTAGAATACATTATAACCGCATTATAATTTTGTAGAATACATTATAATTGCATTATAATGTTATATAACACATTATATTTGCATTTTAATGTTACAAAATACATTATGGTTGTATTATAATGTTACAGAAAGCATTATAATCGCATTATAGTGTTACAGAATATATTATAGTAACATTATAATGTTCCGGAATACATAATAATCGCATTATAATGTTTCAGAACATATAATAATTGCGTTATAATGTTTTAATATACGTTATAATTTTTAATAGAACAAATTATAATCGCATTATAATGTTATTATATACATTATATTAAAAATATAATGTTATATAATACATAATAATCGCATTATTATGTTACAGAATATATTACCATTACACTAAAAGGTTATAAAATGTATTATAAATGCATTATAATTTTTTGTAATACATTATAATAATATACATTATAATATGATTATAAAATACATTATAATCTCATTATAATGTTATGTAACACATTCATTATAATATTGTAGAATATGTTATAAACTAACTATAATGTTAATAATAATAATAATAATAATAATAATAATAATAATAATAATAATAATAATAATAATAATAATAATAATAATAATATAGAATCCATTATAATAGCATCATAACGTTGCTTAATACATAATAATGTTATTATAATGTTATAGAATGCATTATAATTGCATTATAATGTTGCGAAGTACTTTATAATCAGGTTATAATGTTGTTGATCATATTACAATCGTATTATAATGTTGTAAAATATATTAATATAGGATAATAATTGCATAGAAAACATTATATTTGCATTATAATGTTATAAAAGCATTATAATCAGATTACAATGTTGCAAATAACATTAAAATTGCATTATAATACTATAGAAATAAAATATAATCACATTATTATCCCACAATAATGTGATTATAATTTTAATTGCATTATAATGTTATAGAATTCATTATAATACTATTATAATGCAACACAATACATTAAAATCCGATATATTCTACACCGTTAACCACGTTTATTACCCAAAATAATTCAACTGATTTATAATTTATAATAATTTTATTTTCATTATTTCACATTTAATTTACATCAAGAAGAACTTGAACGTTGTTTATTTCTGCTCTTACTTCGAGAGCGAGAACGTTTCGATCGCTTTGAACGTCTAGATTTATTTGAATGTTTAGAATGCTTCGATTGAGAAGAAGAACGTCTTGATGTTGACCGGGAGGAGCGAGAACTACTGCTGGCAGTAGAAGTTATACTAGAAATACGATTAGGTTTCTTTGTAATCCAAAATTTCAAAACAAATAATAGTTCGGCCTTAAAAGCTTCACCAGGTGTAACCTACAAAGACAATAACGTGTAACTGAAAATATCTATAAAAAACAAAATGAAGTCTTACCATTTCCTCTACTGCTACTCTTTGTACATTCCATAAGAACTCACATATACCAATAATAATGGCCACCGCTATACCACCAGCCAATACCAGAAATACACCACCCAATTCGATCAGGGATAATTCATCACCATCCAAAACATCATCCTCATGATTATCACAAGTTTTACTATTATTTTTCCACCATTTATTTTTTAATTTATACAGCTCCCCTTTCTCACTTAACTGGAGCAGGGAAACACTCAGATTTGTACGATAATCTGCTCCTAAAGGAACCGCCAGGCCATAGTGCTTTTCACCAATGGTGCTACCAATCTGCTGGAGGTAACAATCCCTTTCGGTATTATATAACAAACCGGTTGTTTCCATGAGAAATGCATAACTGCCTTGACCTTTGCGTACTCTCTCTACGCCCTCCTTGTTGGAGGAAGTAAATGCTGAAGGTTCAAAAGATTTCATTTGATTCCAGGCTTTGACATAGTCAGTATCGTTGGACTCCGAAAAGAATAGAGAAGTACTGCCTCCCTTTACGGTGCCAAATTTTATAGTACTTTGATCAATTAGATCACGAAGATTGTTAATGGTGGGTTTAATTCTGTTGCTGGTTAAGAAGGCAGCCAAATTGGCGGTATAAGTACTCAGCATCATGAGAGCGAAAAACCACCACATAGCACTTAAAATACGCATGGGAGCTCCTCTGTAACATAAAGAATTAAATTAGCTCGAGTTTATTTAAAATTGGAAAAGAAACCTACTTAGGCAATATATCACAACCCTGTTGCATAATGGAACCAATCATTAACCAAGCCGCATTGCGAGTACGCCAAGCATTTTCCAATTCATCTGGATCGGGGTTGGTAGGCTGAGGATTTTCCCATTCGTGACTGGAAATTCTGGCCATGAATACAAACAGCAAAGTTATCACCAGCTGAGTTAAGATCATAAAATACCAGACCTCTTTGGCAAAAGGCTGCAGAAAAGCAAACATATCCTTGGGCTCAGGATCAGCCTTATAGAACAAAATACTTATACCCAATTGCATGAAAGGCACCGTGAAATCCACGTATTGTCTTCTCAATTGAGTAATTGTCAAGTCGCAAATACCTATTTGAGCGTGCTAAATGGTAAACCGATTAGAAACGCTCTCAATCTCTTCACATCTGTATAACTCCATACTTACATGATCTATTAGTTTCCTCATAATACCATCCCATTGTTTGGTTTTGGGATTAAATTTTCCATTACTGTCCACCAATATGAATTCATATTCAAATTCCATTATCTCCGATAATTTTCTTATCAAATCCACAGCATATCCTTCATATCTATCTGAACCTCTGAAGTTTTCATAATCTTTTCTGTAAAAAGTTTTAAAGGAAATGAAATTTAATTCCGAAATTTCTTATTACCCCATTTGTTCTCACCCACTTCAGCATAAAGTAAGGTTCTTCAAAATGTGTCACCACTGTATAGGTTTTACGTTCCTGAGAAAAATCCTGTGTATTTGAAGATGAAGAAATTTGAAATTCTTGTCGTGTTTTAATGGGCGTAATGGCACCATCTGTTGATTTCCATAAAGCTAAGGGCTCATTAACGGTTGGTTTATAGATTTCGAGATTGAATTCTGATCTTAACCCATCCTCATCGATTTTCATGCTTTCCGTTTTGAAGGGAGGCTCAACGTCATCTTCAGAGATCTGAGAATATAAATAAAAATATGGCTTCAATCATGTTTTGTGAGAGGAATTGAGATATTGAATAGTGAAGTATATAATTATAATGTATTTCAGGGCAGTATAATCCAATTATAATGTACTCTAGAACATTATAATACAATGATAATGAGTAGTAGTGCATTATAATCCCATTAAAATATATTTGTTCGTGTTATAATTCAAGTCTAATGTAGTTTAGAGCACTAAAGCATTATTGTACTGCAATGAATTATATTCTCTAGCAAACAATAAGCAATTACTATATACTCTAGAGCATTAGAATCCAATTATAATGCAATCTGGTGCATTATAATTCAATTGTAATGTTATCTGGTACATTATAATCCAATTATAATGTACTCTGGTACATTATAATCCAATTATAATGTTATCTGATACATTATAATCCAATTATAAAGTACTCGGGTGCATTATAATCCAACTATAATGTACTTTGGTGCATTATAATCCAATTATAATGTAATTTGGTGCATTATAATTCAATTATATTGTAATTTGGTGCATTATAATTCAATTGTAATGTTATCTGGTACATTATAATCCAATTATAATGTACTCTGGTACATTATAATCCAATTATAATGTTATCTGATACATTATAATCCAATTATAATGTACTCGGGTGCATTATAATCCAATTATAATGTACTCTGGTAGATTATAATACAATTATAATGTACTCTGGTGCATTATAATCTAATAATAATGTTCGCTGGTGCATTATAATCCAATTATAATGTACTATACTGCATTATAACTCAATTATAATGCTGCAATCCAGTAATTATGAACTCTGATGTATCATTATATAATTATAATGAACTCTGTTTTATTGTAATATAATTATAATGTACTTTGGTTCATTATAATTCAATTATAATGCACTACACTACATTATAATTCAATTGTAATGTATTTTAATACAGTATAGTCCAACTATAATTAGCTCTAGTGCATTATAATCCAGTTATAATATATGGTATATCTTAATCCCATAATATTAATACACTCTGATGCATTATAATTCAATTTTAAAGTATTTGGCTGCTCCACAATTCAATTATAATGTACCCTTCGGTGTTATAAATCAAATATAATGTACTTTATTGAATTACAATCCCATTATGAAGTACTCTAGTGCGTTTTAAAATAATTATAATATACCCTTAAGCGTTAGAGTAAAGTATAATTTAATAAAATTATAAATCTTACATCCTTCATTTCCTGCACAATTAAACCACCCAAATACCAACGATCTGATCTTCCAAAACCACAACGTTTGTAGGGTGCATGATACTCTTTCAAATTCGATATAATATTGCGGGCAGCATTAGCATATAAGATGACAGCATCATACATTAAAATGGGCATCATAGTTTGATTTCCCAAGATTTGCTGAAAACAGGAAGCAAATTATAGAATCATTTAAAATTAAGGCAACATTAAACTTACATCCACCAAAGTTATGCGTGTCTTGCGACGCTCATAAGGATTGGGATCCACAAGTTTCAATCTAACTGAAGTTATATTTGATTTGAAATCAGCATTATAAGCTTGTTGTAAACCCGAACTATGAGAATCCAAATGGGTCAAAAACCAATTCTGTGAAAGGGATATAAAAATGTTAGAGTTGTTTTCAATTATCTTTTTAAAAGAGTTTACCCTAAAAGGACCCAATAGTTTAAAATCCTTCGCAGCTTTCATTAGCCTTACTAAAGACTCAGGTTCACAATCCATTATCAGCCGCTGCTCATGAAAAGTTTCCTCTGCCTCTTTCCACAAAACTCTTATATCATGTTCATAGTCCGCAATGTTTCTTAATTTTATGCTGTCTTTGTTAACAGACTGAATATCCATGAGATCCTGTAAACGGGCTAGACCTATTACAATATTAGGCTTAATTAAACCCCGATCTTAGTTCAATAAAAGTTTTTTTCAATACCTTCTTTTGTCTCGTAATATATGGTAAATTTTTTCCACTCAAAATTTGTCTTTATAATGTCCAAATAGGCTCGATTCAAAATGGCCAAAGGTGGTGCCACATTCACCGACATACGATGATTTAGTTTACGTTGCTCTAAAGCTATTTCTATATTCCAATCATATTGCATGTGCGGTATACCTGTTGTATTTGCTATTAAGGCCACAATGTCTAAATGCATTTAAAATGACAAACATGTTAATTTCTTTTCTGACGTTTTGAAATTTTGCTTTTTATCTTAAAGAAATTAAAATCACATACCCGAAGATGCTTTTGAACTTGGTCCAAATATGGCAGCAACGCCATTAGCAATTAATTCACAAGCTAGAAAATAAAATTAAAAGAAGGGAAAATTCAAAACAAGATCCACTTGATTATTTTATTGATTTTTCATACAAGGAGGCGTGAAGTACAAATTGTAATTGAAATATAAATTTCACCATACTATAACAATATCATAATGTTATAAAGGCATTATAAGTAAATAATAATATACAATAATATATATAAATGGAATTACAATGTATAAGAGTACATGATAATGGAATTATAACGTATTAGAGCGCATTATAATGGAATTATTGTGCATTAGAGCGTATTATAATGTATTCGAATGCATTATAATGGAATTATAATGTATAAGAGCGCATTAATAATGGAATTATAGTGTATAAGAGTACATGATAATGGAGTTATAATGTATTAGGCGCCATTATAAGGAAATTATAACGTACTAGAGCACATTATAATGGAATTATAATCTATTAGAGCGCATTATTAATGGAATTATAATATATTAGAGCGCATTATAATGAAATTATAATGTACTAGAGCGCATTATAATGGAATTATAATATACTAGAGCGCCATTATAATGGAATTATAATGTATAAGAGTGCATTATAATGGAATTATAATGTATTAGAGTGCATTATAATAGAATTATTGTGTATTACAGCGCATTATAATGGAATTATTGTGTATTAGAGCGCATTATAATGGAATTATAATGTATTAGAGGGCATTATAAAGGAATTATAATGTATTAGAGTATATGTTAATAGAATTATAATGTGAAATGATATTGTCTTAGCGTACATTATAATAAAATTATAATGTATTATAGTACGTTATAATGGAGTAATAATATTTTAGAGTGCCTTATAATGGAGTTATAACATATTACAGCGCATTATAATGAAGTTATAATGTATTGTAATATATTATAATGTTGTTATAATGTATAAAAATACATTATAATTAAATTACAATACATTCAAATGGAGTACTAATTTATTACAATACATTATAATGCAGTTAAAATACATTTCAATATATTATAATGGAGAATCAATATACAGCAATATATAAAAAATAGAGTTTTAATACATTACAATGCAATATAATGGAGTTATAATGTATTATAACACATTATATTGGAATTATAATCTACTAGGTTACATTTTAATGAAGTTATAATTTACTAGAAAACATTATAATTAATGAACTGGAATATAATATAGTGAGATTATATTAGGTAAGAATACATTTAAATGAGATTATTATGTATTATTATATATTAATATGAGATTATAATGTACTAGAATGGATTATAACGAAATTATAATGTACTAGAACACATTATAATAATATTAAAATATAACCAAAGTATATTTTAATGAGATTATAATATACTAAAATAAATTATAATGAGATTATAATATACTAGAATACATTATAATAGTATTATAAGGTAAAAGAATATATTATAATTTAATTATAATTAACTAAAATAGATTATAATGCAATTAAAATGTACTGAAATTTATTGTAATATAATTATAATTTAGTTTGAGACATTATAATGTACCAGAATACATTATAATTAAATTATAAAACACTAAAATACATTCAATAGAATTATAATGTTTTTTTTTGTAAATTATTTTGGTGTTATAATGTATTAGAATACTTTTAAATTAGATTTAATGTATAATAATACTTTATAACTTAATGCGAGTTCATTATAATGAATGAAAATATAGTATAAAATAGTAATAATGTTTTTAATACATTATAATATAATTATAAATCACAAAAACTATAAATAGATCGATTTTAATTATTTTTTATTTGACTTACTCAACTGCTGCAGCACATAACTGTCGTCATAGGGCACATAACGCTTAATTGTAATAAATTTTAATTCAAATAATTTCATATTATTTAACTCCCGAAAAGCTTCATCAAAACTCAATTCTATCGCCTCCTCATCCTTGAAAAATAAGGCGCCTACGAAGAGTTATAAAATTTTGTAAGTTTGAAAAAAACACACACAATTAAATTATTTTAATAAATTTAACACTTTAAATTTTTCTCAATTTTTAACGCTCTTTTTTCAAAATTTCTCAGATCTCTAATATTTCTGATTGAAGAGAGAGAATTTATAAATTAAGGAAATAGATTTTTTTATCAAACCACTTAAATATTGATTTTCAATTTTATATTCATTTTAAATTTAATTTTATTATTTTTTAATTTTAAAAAATATTTGAATTATTTTTGGGATTTTATGATTATTTTTTTGAAAATTCTTACCAACTTTAACTTCCGTTTTGGCCTCATCAATAAATTCTAGAGATAATTTTATTTGAAACAGTAAAAATATCAGCCAATAAATTATAAAACTTTTCTTAGACATTTTTTTAAGACTTAAAAAATTTCAGACATTTTCAATAAGAATTTTTTGAAAAAAAATCTGTAATTTTTCTTAAAAATTTTCTATTTTATTTTATTACGTAAAATTTATTAATTTTTTCT
This sequence comes from Cochliomyia hominivorax, assembly GCA_004302925.2. NCBI lineage: Eukaryota > Metazoa > Arthropoda > Insecta > Diptera > Calliphoridae > Cochliomyia > Cochliomyia hominivorax. The sequence continues at coordinate 86,209,943 of PYHX02000158.1, read as the reverse complement.
ATATGTTTTTTTGTTCAATTTATATTTATTTTTTCTATATATTTTTTCCTCAAATTATATATTTCTCCATTGCTCTCGTTTCGAAATTTATTTCCTGCGTATTTAAGTTCTTTTAGCAGAGACCGTCCAGACTTGTCGCGTTTATACCAACAACTGAGTGAAATGAAAAAGAAATCATTTTCCGCATATTTTTCTTTATTTTTCCATTCGAAATATGTTTTCTGTTTTATTTTCAAAATTACTAGAAACAAATAAGAATGCTGTATGCGGGCTAAGCCGAATCTTCAATACCCTTCACCATAAATAAGTGTGAAGTGAATATTTTATATTTCATATATGCACACTCACAAACGTTTTTTTTTCTTAAATAAATAATACAAAAACACTTATTGGATCATAAAATTAGTTATAATTTTGACTATAACTTTTTTCTACTGAACCGATTTTATATTGAACTGGTAATAATGTACATTTAGTTTAATATTATGGCAAAATTTCTTTCTAATTTCTTGATTTATAATTGAAAATTTTACCAAAGTTTTGTACTTGAACTTAGAGGTTGCCTCAGATATCGGTCTATATCTTTTAAATATACTGAACTGATTTTGCTGGATTTTAAATAAAAAGCTTCTCAGGACTATAATAAATATTAAGGTCAAATTTGATTGAGCTCTGTGAATTATTGTGGCAGTGAGCGTGCCAACGACATAAATCGAGTCAGATTTTGATTTGATGCAAGAATATATAAACATTATGGAGTCTGAGATGATATCTTCTTAACGTTGCACACCGATGGAAAAAATTAATATACCCACTTTACCAGTTGTGGTGGTGGAGGGTATAGAAAATGTTTAAGTAGTTTTAGGGGCTGAGGGGGTGTGTGATATTGTGGAGAACGGTCGTCAAAGAGCAAATATATTTGAATATTAATTTAAAAATATTTTCATTTTGTATTTATATTTGAGCAAACAGAACAATTTACATTTATTTTTCTATTTTTTTTTCTTTTCTTTTGGAAAAGCCGGCATAATTTTGGTCCATTAGTGTGGCTCTTAGAAAAACATCAATACCCACACAAGCGAAATCAATAGAGAAACATACGGAAATATTATGATTTTGAATTGTTTAGATCTTTTTTCAATAACAACAAAAAAAATTGTCAAAATTTATTTAAATTTGAGGGTGAAAAACATTTTCAAAATCAACAAAAGATAAATAATTTTCAAATAAAATTTTCTCAATACGAAATAATTTGAACACATACATTGCAATATTTACACCCTACACCATTGTAGGTAATTGGAGTTGGGGTATTATTAGTTTGAGATGTTTGTAACATATAGAAAAAATGGCAGAACCCCTTTCGGAGTCAAATTAACGATGCATCGCTACGAAGAACAAATATAATTTGCTAAGATTTACCAGGACCTGTAATGTTTCGATCAGTATTTTTGACACACGGAAATATGAAATAAGCCAAATTATATATCAATGTATTGGAAATTATGTCTACTTTTCAGAAATGTATAACTTTATTGACAATTTGCGTTCTTTTGCGAAAAAGGCCTTGAAAATGTTGAATAGTTTTTTTTTTTTGCAAATTATTCAATTTTGATCTTCAAAATAAAATTTTTTTACTCAACCTATTTTACTGAAATTTTTCACATAGTACCCATTTTTGACTCCTAATCGGAAGCTTTTAACATTATTTTTATTGTTTCTCCTAAATGAAATCCCGTAAATCCCAAGAAACTTTTGAAAATTTCCAAAAATGTTTTTTTCACATTTTTTGCTATAACTTTCTAACCGATATCGGGGAGTAAAAATTTCTATTACTAGAAATTTCAGAACATATCAGGCTTTGAAGAAACTATAAGTCTTTTAAAATTCCTTCTATGCGATTTGAGAAATTGAACTAGAAATAAAAGTTTTGTGAAAGAAATAAATTGAATTTGAGAAACTCTGGTTCTCCCGAAATTTTAAACATTTAAAGCTAAATATCTCTTAAACTACATGAGATAGCCAACCCATACGACAAGGTTTTTTATAGGATTTCAGTAGCAAAATCCACTCAAAATCTTTAAAATCGATTTAGTTTTATGAAATCTGGATCGTTTTAGATATTTTTAAGTCCCGAGGTAACCAACTTTGGAACCCTGTGAACCGAGATCTTTACGTCCACAAAGTTCAAAGTGAAAACTTAAATTCGTCTACATTTCATTAAAATCGGACTGGCCATTCGGAAGTAACAGATTTATTTCCATTTCATTTTTCATTTGAAACACTGTGCAATGTCTGACTGTCTGTATGTTCAGCTGGCTGTCCATGTAGTTGTAAATATTCTTCAATCGCAATGTTTGAGATATCTCAAGTCAATTTTATACATATTATTTTGGCCTAAAGGAAGAAACCTATTGAAATTGACCATGTTCGGTATAATATTTCAGTTACCGCCCATAAAAATTTCCTCTCGGTGTGAGATTTTAAGCTCATAAAAGCCATATCAGAAGTCCCATACAAGCCCCCTATAAATATCACATATACGCTGGTGCTGTAATAATTATTGTTCAAATTAATATTAATATAAGAAAAAATCGATGTGCAAAATTAAACGAGGATCGGTCCATATTTTCTTGTAGTTTCCATCGAACCTCTCAGAAACATTTTTTTTAATAATGTACTGCACACTTAAGAATAAATCAGAAAATCAAATTATACGAGGGTCGTTAATTAATTTATCATAAAATGTGGTGTAGGGTATTAGATATTTGGTGTTGACCGACTAAAACTTTCTTACTAGTTTTATTTATTTTCGTAACACAAAAACTCTAAAGCACAGTGGGTCCAAATCGTTTTCTTTTTTCGGAAATAATTCTGTAACTTTTGAACTGTTAGAATTACCTTAATGAAATTTCCCATAGTCAGAGCTGAGGTGTTTCCAAGTTGTTTGGAAGGATCAGAAACCTCTATATGGTCAGGTCCAGAGTCAGTGACCCTCTAAACTTAACCACTTTGAAATAATTAACAAACAATTAAGAGCGCTATATTCGGCTATGACGAATCTTTAATATCCTCCACAACAAATGCGTGTGAAGTAAGTGCGTTTTGTTTCATACATACACACTCACACATACAATCACAGACGTAGACAATACATCAAAGTTGTTTTAATATAATATGGAATTCTTATTGAGTCATAAAATTAAATCTATTTTTGGCTATAACTTTTTTCAACTGAACCGATTTTGATAATTATTGGAATGGTAATGAGGTATATAGAGTTTAATATTACTGCAAAATTTTCATTCTAATTTTTTTATGGTTATGATTCAGATATCGGTCTATATCTTCTAATATAATGAATCGATTTTACTGGTTTTAAATAGAAAACTTCCCAGGACTTCAACAAATATTTAGGTAAAACTTCATTGAATTCAGTCAATTATTGAGGATGTGAATGTGCCAACAACAGACAGACGGACATAGTTAAATCGACTCAGATTTTGATTATATGCTAGAATATATATTATTATATTACGAAATTCTGACATTTCTAAATACCTTGACAGAAAATCCACACTAAATTAGGCTTCTTCCAATAAAATTTTTATCATTTTCCATACATTCCTACCTTCTGTCGACTTGGACACACTGTGTAAAGTGAAAAAAGAAAACATCTGATCAATATCGATTTCCTTAAAAAAATTCCTTCTCTAATCAAAAATTTGAATTTTCAAATTTTATTTATTTTCAATATATATTTTTAATTAAATTCCCAAAAAATCTTTGCCAAATTTTTATACCTTTTCATAATGGCCAACCTTGCCCATGATATGTTTCTTTTGGATTGTCCCACTTATGAAGATTATTTGGATACGTTTATTACTCGCAATGATATACGTTATATACGAAATGTACGTTTCTGTCGTATGCTGGTGGAATTGGGTTATAGATCGTCAAGTGAAATTTATACACCCGAACAGTTTAAACAACGTAAAAATGCTGTATTGGAATCGTTGTGGCCGACTAAGAAATCCACTATTTATTTTAGTGATAAATTAACATCAAATGATGCCGTATTAAGGGAATTGGCTGTAAGAGAGAAGCCGAATATACAAAAGAATATATCGGTAAGAAAATTTATATAAAACAGATAATATAATATTCCAAAAGGGATTTAGTTTTTTATTTAAATTATACTTTTAAAATAACTAAAGTGGAATTATAATGTGCTAGAATATATCATAATGAGGCTATTATATATCAGAATATACTATAATGGACTAACAATATGTTAGATTATATTATATTTGGATTAATATATCAGAATATATAAGAAAAGGATTATAATGTATAAGAATATATTATAATGGGATTATAATGCATTTGAATAAATTATACTGGAATTATAAAGCATAACAATATATTATAATGGGATTATAATGAATACGAATATATTATGAATTAATATAGAAATTAATATTTATATGTATAGAATACATTATAATTGATCATAATGTTTAAGAATACATTATAATTGGATTCATAATGTATTAGAATACATTATAATTGAATTATAATGTATTAGAATACATTATAATTGAATTATAATGTATTAGAATACATTATAATTGAATTATGATGTATTGGAATACATTAATTGAATATGATGTATTAGAATATAATTGAATTAATGTATTAGAATACATTATAATTGGATTATAATGTATTAGAATACATTATAATTGGATTATATTGTATTAGAATATATTATAATTGGATTATAATGTATTAGAATATATTATAATTGGTTTATAATGTATTAGAATACATTATAATTGGACTATAATGTATTAGAATACATTATAATTGGACTATAATGTATGATAATGCATTATAATTGGATTATAATGTATTAGAATACATTATAATTAGAATACATTATAATTGGATTATAATGTATTAGAATACATTATAATTGGATTATAATGCATTAGAATATATTATAATTGGATTATAATGTATTATAATACATTATAATTGGATTATAATGGGATTATAATGTATTATAATACATTATAATGGGATCATGTAGTATTAGAATATATTATGGGATTATAATGTATAATACATTATAATTGGATTGGAATGTATAGGTATACATTATCATGCTATAATAATACATTATTACTTTGCTCATTTATAGTACATTCCCTTTATTTCAGACCATTATTTATATTAAATACCGCCTCAAATCCGGGTTTGAAGTGTCTTCCTACATTGATTACGAGCACAGTTTACGTCAAGCCAACCTACACATAGGTCATCACAATTGGTCTGGCATCTTCGGAAAAGAAGAACCTCTCATACCCAAACCTACAGATCTAAGTTTTTTCGATTGGCACAAAGGAATTATCAATTACAATAATTCCGAAAATTATGCGGTAGTTAATGATGTGGAGAATGGTTTGATTTTTATGCACAAAGGTGACCATAAGAAAATCTGTGTGGATGTAACAAGAGAATTGTATAAAAAGAATTGTACAAGGTCTATGATGTACTCAGAGAAGTACGGTTATGTGGTATTTTATGATCATGTTATAAGAAAGAAAATCTGATGAGTAAGAGAATAAAGAATGGGAAATAAACAGGAACATGTGTGTTTGCGTTTTGTGGTTTGTTGATAAACAAATAGAATTTTTGGCTTTAAGCCAATTTCAAAGGCAATTTTGCATTATTATTGTTTATGTATAGAATGTGGGGATCACAACAAAAGGGTATAAAAGTAAATAAAATGTAAATAAAATAAAATGGAGGTCAAAAGAAAATTTGTGGCATGTTTTCTCATGCTTATGTTTTTATACCCTCCACCAACGCAAGTGGTTTAAAGGTTATATTAACTTTGTCATTGTGTGTGTAATGGAATCATTTCAGATCACATAATGTATATACATTCTTGCATTAAATCAAGATCTGAGGCGATGTAGCAATGTGCGTCTGGTGGAAACATTCTCATGCAGAGAATAAGAATCCGAATTTAATGAAACTAAACCTGAGAATTCAATATTGCTCGATTAATTAATAAGAAAGTTATAGGCCAATATCTCAAAATTATAATGTATTAGAATACGTTATAATGGGATTATAATGTATTAGAATACATTATAATGGGATTATAATGTATTAGAATACATTATAATGGGTTTATAATGTATTAGAATACTTTATAATGGGATTATAATGTATTAGAATACTTTATAATGGGATTATAATGTATTAGAATACTTTATAATGGGATTATAATGTATTAGAATACTTATAATGGGATTATAATGTATTAGAATACTTTATAATGGGATTATAATGTATTAGAATACATTATAATGGATTATAATGTATTAGAATACATTATAATGGGATTATAATGTATTAGAATACATTATAATGGGATTATAATGTATTAGAATACATTATAATGGGATTATAATGTATTAGAATACATTATAATGGGATTATAATGTATTAGAATACATTATAATGGGATTATAATGTATTAGAATACATTATAATGGGATTATAATGTATTAGAATACATTATAATGGGATTATAATGTATTAGAATACATTATAATGGGATTATAATGTATTAGAATACATTATAATGGGATTATAATGTATTAGAATACATTATAATGGGATTATAATGTATTAGAATACATTATAATGGGATTATAATGTATTAGAATACATTATAATGGGATTATAATGTATTAGAATACATTATAATGGGATTACAACTTATTAGAATACATTATAATGGGATTATAATGTATTAGAATACATTATAATGGGATTACAATGTATAAGAATACATTATAATGGGATTATAATGTATTAGAATACATTATAATGGGATTGCAATGTATAAGAATACATTATAATGGGATTATAATATATTCTAATACATTATAATGGGATTACAATGTATTAGAATACATTATAATGGGATTCTAATGCCACTATGACACATTTTAATAGGATTATAATGTATAAATATACATTTAATGGTATTATAATGTTTTATAATATATTTTAATGTTTTCTAACTATTTAAAATGTTTGTTACTAATTTCTGAAATATCAGGCCATATTTTACTTAGGTTCCCCTCACAGTCCCTTCACAGAAAAGGGTTTTAAATTTAATCTGTATCTAATGAAATTTAGTATAATTATATTTTTAAACGGTTTTTGATTTGTGATTCTTATTTTACTATTATCGGTCCATATTTGGTTATTTATATATAATGCCACTTCCTGCAATTCATCGAAATTCAGACATTTTTCTATATGTTTTCATCTTATTTTATGGGTTTTGCAATATTTTCAACTCATGCTAATTTTTGGATAATATTAGTGGTGGGGGGTATTTAAGATTCGGCCCAGCCGAATATAGCAATCTTACTAGTTGTGTTTTCTTTTTGGTGGATATCTTTTGTTTTCGATTTCTAAGTGCATTTTGTCAATTAATTTTAATCAAAATGCCAAAATAGAAAAAACATAATAACTCGCCGAGAAATGAAATAAAATCGAGAAATTTCATTTAAATTTAGGCCTTAGCTGCAATCACAAGGCAACGCAATAAGTTTTCTTTCTTTTCAAAATTTGTGGTTCATAATTTTGGTATTTTTATAGCAAAAATAAAAGAGATTTTTTTCGTTACATAATCGAAAAAATGTTAAACTACATAACGAAATTTTAAAGAAATTAAAATGTTTATCTTAAATGTCTTTGCATGGGCCACAATTTTCAACCTCATCCAGGCAGCTCCCCAATTCAATATTGGTAAGTTTTAAAATGGAATTTCTCTTCTATGAATAAGTTAAAACTATATTTCATTTAGGAGTCATCTTTGAGGCACCCAAATCGAATTTGGAAACAGCATTTCGAGCTGCCGTAGATAGAGCAAATGTTCAGGAGCGCAGTTTTGAATTGATACCCATTATAGTATATGCCAGTAATGATGATAGTTTCCAAATGGAAAAGACTGGTAATTTGCATTAAAAACAGTATCCCATTATTTTATTCTCCTTAATGATCGCTTCCGCCTTCCAGTTTGCAATTTGGTAGCACAAAGAGTTATAGCCATATTTGGTCCCAATACCGGCGAGGCTTCAGGTATGTTTCTCTACATTTACCCCAAAAAAATCTCTCCTTCTAATTTCCATCCCCTTCCCCTCTTCCATAGATATTGTTGCCACCATGTGTCATACACTTGAAATACCCCATATCACATATGATTGGACACCGAGTGAGGATTTAAGTGAAAAACCATTAAGAAGTATGTCTTTAAATGTCCATCCCGATAATCTAGTGTTTTCCGCGGGTATAGCTGCTATAGTAAATAGTTTTGGTTGGCGCTCCTTTACTGTGGTTTATGAAACGGAAAAAGGTCTTAAGTCTTTCTTTTCTTAATGTTTTGAATCAATTTAAAATATTTGGAATTTAATTTCAGAATTGCTACAACTACAAGATGTTTTACAAATGGGTAATCCTAATAGTAATCCCACCACTGTAATTCAATTACCCGATACAAATGATTATCGCCCATTTATCAAGGGTATTAAAACTTCAACCGATAATTGTTTAATATTAAATTGTGCCATTGAGAAGGTGCCAGTTATATTACAACAGGCCAACGATTTGAAAATGTTGGGAGAATATCAGGTTCGAAGATAGTATTTAGTTATATACAAGTAACCGTGTTATAAAAATTATAATGGTATTATAATGAATTTAATCACATTATAATAGGATTATAATAAATGATAATACATTATAATTGGATTATAATGTATGGGAATATATTATAACTGGATTATAAGACATTATATTACGTTATAATTGAAATATAATGTTGTTCATATGCTATAAGTAAATTATAATGTATAAAAACCTATTATAATTGAATTATAAGGTATTCGAATGCATTATAATGTAATTATAATGATTCGTAATATATTATAATTGTATTATAAAATAGAAGAATATATTATAATTGAATTATAATGTATGAGGAATAATTACAATTACTTAACAATGTATTGTAATATATTATAATTAGATTATAACGTATTATATTACTTTATAATTGGATTATAAAGTTTTATAATATTTTATAATTGGATTATAAGTTATTGTAATACATTATAATTAGATTATAATATATCACAATAAATTATAATTATATTATAATATATGAAAATATATAATATTTGGACTACAATGTATTAAAATGCATTCTATTCAAATTATAATATATGTGAATATATTATAATGGAATTATAACATATTTTAACACATTATTATTGGATTATAATACACGAAAATACATTATAATTGTGTTATAATACATAAAGACGTATTATAATTGGATTATAATGTTTCATGATATATTATAATTTGATTATAATATAGAGGAATGTATTATAACTTTATTAAAATGTATGACATTCAGTTATAATTAAATTATAATGTACTGTAATGCACTATAATTGAACTGTAATGTATTATAATATGTAAAAATTGGATTACAATTTATCAAAATTAATTATAATTGGATTATTAGGTATGGGGATACATTATAATTAGATTATAATGTATGAAAATATATAATATTTGGACTACAATATATTAGAATGCATTATATTCAAATTATAATATATGTGAATATATTATAATGGAATTATAATATATTTTAATACTTCATTATTGGATTATAACACACAAAAATACATTATAATTTGGTTATAATATAGAGAAATATATTATAACTGGATTATAATCTTTCATGATATATTATAATTTAATTATAATATAGATAAATGTATTATAACTTTACCAAAATGTATGACATTCAGTTATAATTGAATTATAATGTACTGTAATGCACTATAATTGAACTGTAATGTATTATAATATGTAAAAATTGGATTACAATTTATCGAAATTAATTATAATTGGATTATTAGGTATGGGGATACATTATAATTAGATTATAAAATATATTGGAAAGTATTATAATTGAAATATTATGTTTGGAAATATATTTTAATTAGATTACAATGTATAAGAGAACATTATAAGTAGATTATAGAACGTTCGAATATATTATAATTGGTTTTTATTTTATTTAAAATACATTATAATCCTATTATAAAGTATTACAAAACATTATAATTGGATTTCATTGTATTGTGATACATTATGACAGGGTTTTAATGTTTAAGAACTTATTATAATTGGATTATAATATGTGGGAACATATTATAATTGAATTATAATGTCTTACAACATACTAAAATGGGATTATAATATAAAATAATACATTATAATTAAATTATGATGTATTATAATGCATTATAATGGTTGTTTAATGTATTGCAATGCATTACAATAAAAATTTCATGAGCAATATTTCAGAGTATATTCTTGCCCATGTTGGATACTCATACTTTAAACTTGAGACCATTTTATGAAGTTGGTGCCAACATTACAACATTACGCTTAATGGATCCCACTGATTTTTATATAATCAATTTGCAAAAGATTGGGAAAATCGTAAGAAACTCGATAAAGAATATATTCCACTTGATCCAGAAAAAATTAGTGTAAATATTGAATTTCTCTATGTCGCGTAAATATTATTAAAAATGTGTTATTTTAGACCGATATGCTGTTGATAAATGAAGCTGTAACCATATTTGTGAAAGGTTTGGCTGAGATGAATAAAGCCGATGAATTGGAACCGCCACAATTACAGTGTCGCAAGAACAAAGCATGGAGTGAGGGTAAAGGAATTTTGGAATTTATAAAAGCGGTAAGTTTTATTATGGCACTTGAGGTAATTCGAAAAGCAAATATGGATTTTGGATTTTGTAGCGTGAAGATGAAGCTATGACGGGTCGCATTGATTTCAATGCATATGGCCAGAGGAAATTTTTCACTTTACGTTGTTTGGAAATTACTAACACGGGTCTCTTAGAATTGGCTACTTGGAATCCGGTAAATGGTTTTGATTTACTGGGTGATGAAGATGCCAGCGACAAACGTGTGGGCATTAAATTACAAAATAAAACTTTTATTATAACATCACGTTTAGGTGCACCCTTTCTAATGAATCGGTAAGAGAATAGAAATATTGTAAACAATTAAAAATTATAATTTTAAAACTTCTTTCAACGAATAGAACACCCACAAATGGTGAAATTTTAGAGGGTAATGCCCGTTATGAGGGCTATTCTATGGATCTTATAGATGCTATAGCGAAATTGTTAAATTTTAAATATGAATTTCATTTGGCACCGGATGGCAAATATGGTGGATATAATAAAATCACAAAAACTTGGGATGGTTTGGTTAAACAGTTACTGGATGGTGTAAGTTGGAATCACGACCAGATTTCGGATTATTCAGTTCATAATCATTGACCTTCTTACAGAATGCTGATTTGGGTATATGTGATTTAACCATGACTTCGGCTCGACGCCAAGCCGTCGACTTTACACCACCCTTTATGACTTTGGGCATAAGTATTTTGTACATGAAACCGGAAGTTAAACCACCAAATTTGTTTTCATTTCTTCTGCCCTTCTCGAAAGATGTGTGGATCTATATGGCTACTGGATATTTGGGAGTTTCTTTGCTGTTGTTCATATTATCACGCATGGCTCCAGAGGATTGGGAAAATCCCCATCCATGCAAAGAACCCGAGGAATATGAAAATATTTGGACTATAACAAATACAACTTGGTTGACAATGGGTTCAATTATGGGTCAGGGATGTGATATATTACCAAAGTAAATAATGCTTTAAGCAGAACTATAAATGAACTAGTGGTGAACTAGAACTGAACTAGTACTGGACAAGAACTGAAGTAGAACAGAACTAGAACTGAACAAGCACAGGACGAGAACTGAACTTGAAGAGAACTAGAACGAAATAATAACGGAATACTTCTCCTTTACCTTTAGAGCCTCCTCAACCCGTTTGGTAACCGGTATCTGGTGGTTCTTTGCCCTGATGATGTTAAATTCTTATACAGCCAATTTAGCTGCTTTTTTAACCATGTCCCGCATGGGTTCCTCCATTAATAGTGCTGAAGATTTGGCATCCCAGAATAAAATTAAATATGGAGCTGTTCTAGGTGGCAGTACGATGTCTTTTTTCAAGGTATTCCAAGAAATTGTAGTAAACACAAAAAAAATATTTTATTAAAATCCATATCTGTACAGGAATCAAATTTCACCACCTATCAGAGAATGTGGGCTGCTATGGAATCGGATATGTCAGTATTTACCCAAACCAATGCTGAGGGCGTGGAACGTGTCTTAAAGGGAAAACGTTTGTATGCCTATTTAATGGAATCCACATCACTGGAATATATAGTGGAAAGAAATTGTAGTCTGGTGCAAGTGGGAGGATGGTTGGATTATAAGACCTATGGAATAGCTATGCCATTTAGTAAGTGAGATTATTTGGAATAAAAAGAAACAAATTTATGGAACCCATTTTCTTGTGGCAGATTCTCCCTATCGCAAACAAATAAGCGGAGCAGTTCTAAAACTCGGCGAGGCGGGTACTTTGGCGGAGCTGAAAAGAAAGTGGTGGAAAGAAATGCATGGTGGTGGTAAATGTGAAAAATTGGCTGCCAGTTCGAGTGATACTCCCGAATTAGATTTGGAAAGTGTGGGTGGTGTGTTTTTGGTTTTGGGTTTGGGTCTGTTATGTGCCATATTAATTGGTTTAGTGGAATTTTTATGGAATGTCAAGACCGTAGCGGTGGATGAAAAGTTAACACTCATGGAAGCTCTTAAAGTGGAAACTTTATTCGCTTTGAAATTTTGGATAGCTACTAAACCGGTACATGCCAGTTCAGCTGATTCTAGCTCCAGTTCATCCTCATCTTCTTCATCCTCCTCCTCTTCTTCATCACGTTCTAAATCCTCCAAATCTGGTGGTCTGTCCATATCACACAGCTTAAAATCCATTAAAAGTTCTATACCCGAAACTGTTAGATCTTCTGTGCATGAGAGACTTAGAAAAATTGGTTCAATATTCTCATTGAAATCTGTAAAATCAGATAAGGCCGCACATGAAATTGAAGCTCCAGCGGCTTTAATGATAAAACCAAAACGTCCCGTAACTATGGAAGATAAAGCTATACAAATTGAATTGAAACGTGAAAAGCAGCGGCAGAGGAAAATGGAACTGCACCACAAGAACCACAACAACATCAGCATCAACATCACCATCACCACCATCATCATCATGAACAAGCGCAACAGGAAAAGGAACAGCCACCGGCAGCTGAAGAGCATCATCATCACCGTCATGAGCACAAAAGCCGCAAACGTGACAGCAAAATAAGTGCAAAAAGTCATTTGAATATTTAAATTTCAGAAAATGGAAAATGTCATCAATTCAGGTGGAAAATCTTAATGGAAGTTTAAAATAAAAATAAAGTTTAGAATAATTTTTAGATTCATCCGGATTTGCGAAATTATTAAATGTTTTTTTTTTTTATAAAAAGCGATTTTTCTCAAAAACTAATCCGATAGAATCAAAAGAACGTTAATCCAAGATCACCTTTAAGAAATTTAAAAAATATTGTAAATTTTTATAGAAGTCGATTTTTCTCGTAAATTAGTGCCAAAAGGGCTGAGTGTACAATTCACAAAAAATATATGTTTTTATAATCACAAGTGGTGAAATTTTGAACCTTTTTCGGAAGCCTTTCTTTCAATTAACGTATTTATAGAGCTTTTTGTCACTTTTCTCGAACTGGTAGGGCATCTCCGTTTTAAATCTACCACACTTTTGAACACTTCTTTTGCGCTCTTCAATTCTATTCTGTGGTGGGAAACAAAGGTCTTGGGGTCGATGGCTATATTGATGACAGGATCCTTGTGGTCAACTTCGCCTAAAGAACTTTTTACGATATCGCACTGCTATCTCTTGACCTAATATGTTAACAGGCTGCCTTCAACTCTGATGTAAGGCTCGTGGTACAGATAGAGATAGTTGGAACTAATCGTCTATTGTATCTCGAAACTATGCTTTGAAATAGGATTTCCGAAGACTATTCACTTTGCAGGGGAAGTAAGCTTGGAACCTAACTCCAACGCTGGGATCTACAGATTGTACACAGATGGTTCCAAACGGCGGAGAAGGGTAGGAGGTGGAAGTTCTTCATAGAGAGTTCGATGTCAGAGAATTTTCTTTAGTCTAAAGAATCTGATATCGAGAGATATCAGGATTTTTATCAACAGCAAACAGACCATCACATCTATACCAGATATTTATACGACGTCGATATTAACGACTTAATGCCGGATATGTTTGAACAAGATAGCGAGACATTCTATTGTTAGACTGTTTCGCAAATGACATTGTAGGTGTTCTATCCAAACATGTCGCATTGCTTGACGATGCCAGAATCGATCGACTGGTTGGACTTTGTTTGGCATGCTATAAGAGGTGCTATGAGGATAAGCTAATCGAGATAGCACAGACGAGTTGGTTGGTTGGCAGTTAACCTGTCGACTCTCCCGCAGGCAGACTTCTAATGTGTGAGGTCATGATCGCAGTTGTTGGAACAAACTTGAAGAGGTATTTAGAGAGCTAAGAAGTACCGGGTTTTTGGAATCTACACTCTTGAGTTAAGTGATCTTGGTAATGATAATTTGTGTGTGTTGGTATGGAGTAGCAGGCAGTTTTCTAGGGTAACTCAATCAGACCAGATGTATATGGATACTGCGCTTGGAACTAAATTAAGTTGCAAAATTATGTCAGAACATACGTTCTACCATCCATTATGTAGCAGAACATTTGACTTCAATTTCTGTACTCTGATTTTGGCCTCTAAATTTTAAGTAGCTTTTCTCTTAAGAGCTTTTGAAGCCTTGTATGCTTTTAAAATACATTAGTAGTAACTGTTCGTAGCAAATAGTCAGAGCAATGAGCTTTCTTAACGGATGTGTTGGGAGCACTTTTGAAAATGCGTTCAAGTTTTTTGGCTTTAGTAACATCATGTGGAACATTCCTTCTACCTGAACCAGACTTTCTATCAACGGACAAGTCCAGTACCGAGACTGTTAAATAACATTTATAACAGTTTGATGACAGACCTTTGAGCAACTTTTAATAAGACCAAGATTTTGGGTGTTTCCGCTTTGAAAAAAAATCGATTTGGACTCAAAAATAGAATTCATGTTTAGAAAATAAATCAATTAAAGACTTTTTGTTTTGCTTCGTCCTTCATTTTTTTCTCTATTTTATATAGAATTTCTTTTATTTAATTCATATCCGGTTTGTTTTATTAATTTCACACAAGTATTTATTTAGTTACAGACTAAAAACTAAATGTAAACATTTACTAATTAATTAATTATTCATTTTACATTTATAAGGTACATTTGAAGAGTTTTTATGTTTTATTTTATTTAATTACAACAATTAAAATTTTTGTTAGTTTTACTTTACAAAGAGACAATTTTTTTTTTCAAAACTTTTTTAGTTTTTTGTTTCTTTTGTAGGATTAAATTAGATTGTCTTTGTTTGAAATTGAAATCTGTTTTTTTTTAACTAAAATTAAGAAGGACTTTTGATTTAATTTAGACAAAAGAACATATTTTTTTCTTAAACAATTCTGAAAGTTATAGTCGGTCACGCCCGACCATGAAGTACCCTACACCATATTGATGATCATAAATATTGCCTATGAAAAATTATAGGAACTAAAACTGAATTAGAACTGGACCAGAGATGAGCCAAAACTGATCTAGAACCAAAACCAGAACTGAATTAGAACTGAACTTGAACAGAAACTGAATTAGAACTTAACTAAAACTGAACCAGAACTGAAATAGAACGGAAATAGAACTGAACTGAAACTAAACAGGAACTGAACTGAAACTGAACTAGAACTAAACAAGAACTGAAGAACTGAAATTGAATTGAACTTAAACTCAACTCGAACTGAACGCGAACTATACTGAACTAAACTTGAACTGAAATTGAATTGAACTTAAACTGAACTCGAACTAAAGAGGAACTGAACTTGAACTGAACTTGAACTAAACTAGAACTGAAGAACTGAATTAGAACTGAAATTGAATTGAACTTAAGCTGAACTCGAACTGAACGCGAACTAAACTGGAACTGAACTAGAACTTAACAAGAACTGAACTTGAACTGAAATTGAATTGAACTTAAACTGAACTCGAACTGTACTCGAACTAAAGAGGAACTGAAATAGAACTGAACTAGAACTAAATCAGAACTGAAGAATTGAACTATAACTGAAATTGAATTGAACTTAAACTGAACTCGAACTGAACGCGAACTATACTGGAACTGAACTAGAACTGAAATTGAATTGAACTTAAACTGAACTCGAACTGAACGCGAACTAAACTGGAACTGAACTTGAACTGAAATTGAATTGAACTTAAACTGAACTCGAACTGAACGCGAACTAAACCGGAACTGAACTAGAACTTAACAAGAACTGAACTTAAACTGAAATTAAATTGAACTAGAACTGAACCAGCACAGAACTAGAACTGAACTAAAACTAAAATAGAACTGAAAAAAACTAAAATAGATCTAATCGGACGGAAAGATATGATAAAACTCACTCAGGAATTAAGTTCGAGTGTATCGTTTGGTGATGACAATATTTACACATTAACCGTTGATGGTGTAGGGTATAATTATTTAGCTTTTTTAAAGGCTTAAGGCCATTTTAGGGAATTAATATAAAATATCAAGAGACCAATAAGTTGAAAATTATTCTAATAGAGAGATAAAGAGTATTTTTTGTTTATAATTTAATACATTTACAATAAAGTTTATTAATTAATTACTAATTTATTTCAACTAATTTGAACTTTTCATTTATTTTTATAATTTAATTAAAATTGCAAAAACTTAAAAAAATGAAAGCTAAAAAATAATAATAAAAATTTATTTTTTATTAAATGCTAATTTTTTTTAATGTATTAAAATAAAATAATTTAATTAAATAATTAATAATTAAAATACCAAGTATTTTTTTTTTAATTTCATAATATTTTTTCAGTGTAATTAAAAAAATATTTTAATTAAATAACATTTTTTTGTTTAAGATTTTTTTAAGTTTTATAATACTTTTTTTTAATGTAGTTTTTTATACATTTTTATTATTATTATTATTTTTTTTTTTTTTTTTTTGGGGGGGGGTGTTGATTTTTCTATTTATAAATATTTTATTATGATTTTTTTTTTTTTGTAAATTCTTTTTTCTCTTTACTCAGGTTTTGTTTTAGAATTAATTCTTTTTTTATTTTACATTATGTCATGTTTGTATCCTTTAAACGTTGGCCCTTGACATGAATCTTGTGTCAATCTTTAGCTGCTATAGCTACAGGAGGAAATTGTCGCTCATCGTACAATTTAGTAGGTGTATCAATGGCATCACAGAGTTTTCGAATTTTGGCAGAATCTGCTGAAAGTAAAAGTTTTCGAAAAAAAAATAGAATTAAATATTGTTATTCGAAATCATTGAAAGGAATTACATTGAAATCAGTCGTTTAAATTGGAAATGAGTTTTATTAAAAAAAAAAGTTCTTTATGAAGAAAACATGAATTGTGAGGAAAATAATGTTAAATCGAAAAAGTTAGTATATTTTGATTAATTATAAATTGATGAAAAGGGTTCAATTTCAAATCTGGAACAACTCTATCAGGGTCCTAACGGAGTGTCAGAATTTGTCCCCACCATTTTCCCATCATTTTCATAGAAACTCAATTCGTACAAAATTTAATTACTCTTTTTTAAAAAATCTTTAAAAATTCATGATTCAGGAAATTAATAAGATTCCCAATTTTCTATAGGGAAATGCCCAAAATCTCAATCAGTATAAATCAAAAATAAGATTTGAGAACTTAATAAAAGTTTTTTTTTTTCAAAATTTACCAAGTTTGGATAGGGTTTTTGGGGATGTTTTTGCCCCCTGCTCGTGAATTAGAAATCAGATCCAAAAAAGCTCTGAGCAAAATTCATTATTTTAATCACAAGTGATGAAATGTTGAACCTTTTTCGGAAACCTTTCCATTAACGCTTTTATAAAGCTTTCTGTCGCTTTCTCGATCTGGTAGTCCATCTCCGTTTAAAATCTAGCACACATTAAGACACCATTTTTGCCTCCTCAATTCTCTACTGTGGTGAGAGACGATGGATAAGAATGGCCAACGGATGATTTTCGCAAAGGTTTTAGGGTCGATGGCTATCCTGATGACGGGTTCCTTGCGGACTTAAAGACTCCGAGTAAAGGTCTTTAAGCGATATCACACTGCTACCTCTTGAACTAATGTGTTAACAGGCTGCCTTTAACTCTGCTGTTAAGATCTAAGCAGTAAATCTGTCCAATAGTTCAGACCAAGGAATTTTTCGTAGTTTTTATCACTCTGCACTTGAGTTGGGACTAATCGACTATTGCATCTCGGAACTATACTATGAGATGGGATTTTAGGGAAGTGAACCTGGAGCCCAACACCAACGCTAGGAGCTACAGATTTTACACTGATGGTTCCAAGTGGTGGAAAAGAGTAGGAGGTAGTTTCTTCATTGAGGACTTCCATGTCAGAGCTTTCTTTAAACTAAACATTCCATTAAATTTAGTATTCTACAGGCAGAGATTTCTGCTTTAAAGAGGGCAACCAACTGGCTCAATCGGATATCGAGAGATAAGAGGTCTTTACCTACCGCAAACGATCAAAGATCATCATATTTATAACAGATATTAACGTCTTAATGCCGGATATCTTTGAACAAGATAGACATGAATATAAGGTTTTTGGTGATGTTTCTGCCCCAATAGCGTCCGGATTTAGTCTACACACATTTCTATTCTCTCAATTCATAAATGGATTTTAAGCGAATTTTTATAAAAACAACCTTCCGAGGTGATGAACTTTAGAGGTTCGCTGACTAACCCCTTGACCATATAGGGGCACAACACTGACTATGTGAAATTTCATCAAGATATCTTAGACGGTTTAAAAGTTGCAGAATTATTTCAAAAAATCGATTTGGACACATTGTGCAGTGGTCCCCAAACCGAGTTTTATTTAAATAATTCTGTAGCTTTGGAACTGTTCAATACTTCTAAAGAAATTTCATATGAACATTCCTGAAATGGAGTAGAACATGTGTCTGGGATCGAAAAGCGGAACTCCAAAGTTGGCCACCACACCTACGAACATTTAACATACATGTAGCCCATGTATTTCTACAAAAAATATGCTTACATGTGTGGGATATCTTTTATAGTTTCAGAGATATTTAAAACAGAGTAAATTGTTGGACAATTTTTTTGTACTCGGTGCCCTCTATTTAGGCCCAAAAAAATTCTCAAATTTTATCTGGATTCTTTACAAATTTGTTAATATTTTTTGTCTTATAGAATCACATGTCTATGTGGATTCAATTAAAAGTCGTATTATTTTGAAATAGAAATCTGATTTTTTCTGATTTTTTCAAAAAAGTTGGTAACTCAACTATTTTCCTTTGGACTATACATTTTCATAATTCTGAAACAATTTCTAACTAAAATGCATGTAAAGCAATTCCGAGAGCTTAAGGGGAAATACTTTTCTCGCTAACAATATCGGAATTTCGCTATTAAAAAAATACTTTAGTATTTTGAGAAAAAAATGTCCAGGCCAAGATGTAACATAGAATTTGAACAGTGGACACTACCTCTCAACCAAATAGATTCTCTAAGAAGGGATTATTTTATATCTCTTAAACATCAACATAAATTCATTCCCCTTTCGATTTTCTAATCAAAATTAAAAATATTAATTAAAAATTAAATATTTATTACTTAAGATATCTGGCCGATATTTTCAAAAATTGTGGATCTTGTCATATGTAATAAAAAATGAGCATGAATTTGAAGCGATTTCTTAACCTTTCTGTCACAGCCCTGTTTTTAGGGCTTGCGGATGTTCAATCTAGGACAAATTTGCAACTGCTAATGAGGGGGATAAATGTGGACACAATTGAGTGATTGCTCGTTAAGTTTATTCGCAGTTTATATGCTTCTTAGAGCTGGGCACATTGCTGCAATCATTTATCTTAATTGTTCTTCTTCTCTCCTACATTTCATAACTCTGAACTTTAGTTCTCTACATTTATCTTGTAAATACTTCTCTTTACAGATAATAAAATTGAATATTCAGGTCCTAATTATACAACGCCTTGCTACTTCAAGCAATAATCTTTCATTGCAGCCTGATGACTACCATTTTTGAGGTCGCATAACCCCGACCATGGACTACTTATAAGATGTAAATTTTTAGAGATTTAAAACTACACACTTTTCATTTCATATTAATTCAACGAGCCGATCCAGTCCCACTGTGTAATTTAAGAATAAAATTTTCAAAAATTTTAAACACAATAAAAATTAATTAATTTTGTTTTTCGTTAATTTTAAATTTAAATTAATTAATAATTATTTATATAATAATTAATTATAAAATTAAAAAAAAAATATATTTAAATTTGCTCTTAACAGGGATTGAACCCGGAGCTCTAAATAAAAAGCAAAAATCTAAAAAAACATGCAACAGCTGAATTAAAATTATGGAATTAAATCAGAAACTGTTGGTGGACTTGATGCATATTAAAAAAAGGCAATTCAAGATGACAAAGTAATACCGTATTATTATCATAGGAAGTAGGGGTCCAAAACCAATTCATTAAAGTAACTAATGAGACGCAAAATACCGAATATCGAAAATGTCCAAATTATTGAATTCAAATAATTTTTAAATTCAGATTCTTCATGTTATATTTGGTCAGAACTAGTGTATTCCAAAAAGCGAAACCATTTGCACTTCAGAAAACCGACCGGTTTCGAATAATTTCTATTTTCGAATTATTCGACATGACGAGTTTTTTAGTCGGTGAACCGGTTTTTAATGAAAGTTACTTTTAAAGTTTTTTCAGCTTCTTTCTGGTCTATTCCTCTATGACTGATAACTGATTGAGTAAAGAACCATATGCATTCTCAGACATCATATTCTGAAACGATTTGTTATGTCCATATGTTTTAGACATAATCACGTCAAAAGAATAATTTAATGAGACTTTTATTCCGAAATATATATTTCGAAATATATTATATTTCTCTTTACCTGAGACATATTCAGAAATTAACAAGTAAGAATGCTATATTCGGCTATGCCGAATTTTCAATACCCTCCACCACAAATTCGTGTGAAGTTAATACGTTAGGTTCCATAGATATACATATACACACATACACTCACAAATGTATTTAGTATATAACACAGAAACACTTAAAGAGTCATAAAATTAGTTATAATTTTGGCAATAACTTTTTTCCACTGAACTGCCTTTTTTGTACCAGATTTCATTGATCAATTTTTGTGGATGTGAGCAGACAGACAGATTGACAAAAATTGACTAAGATTTTGTTTTGAAGCAAGAAAATGTATACATTATGGGGACTAAAATAATTCATTCTTAGCGTTACACACAGAATAACAAAGTTAATATACTTTACCACTTGTATTATGGAGGGTATATATTTTTCCGGGAAGGGGTCTTATATGGAAGCTACAGCAAAATTTGGACCAAGATTGTTCATATTTATAATATACTTTCATTATAGTAAGACAAATCATTGTGCTAAACTTTAATGGAATTGATCTTTATTTAAATGTTTTATAAACTCAAACCCGTTTTCCGGGAAATCCCGATAAAAGGCAGCTATAGGAAAATTTGGATCGATATAGGGCAAATTAATATAATATCTTCAGAACAGTTAGCAAAATAATTATGTCAAATTTCAATAGAATTGATCTTTATTTACTCGTTTCATAAGCTAAAAACTGTTTTCGGTGAGAGGCCTGTTATGAGAGCTACATCAAAAATATGGACCAAGATTGTTCTAATTAAAAATATACATTAGAAATAGCTAAAAAATGCATTGTATCGAGTTCCAATGGAATTAGTTTTTATTTAATTGTTTTATAAGCTCAAATCCGTTTTCCGGGAAGGGGCCTTATGTAGAAGCTATATCAAAATATGGACCCATGTTAATAAAATTCATAACATAAAATTAATTGTGCCAAATGTCAATAGAATTGGTTCAAATTTAAGAATTCTATAAGCTATAAATCATATTCCTGGAAGGGGCCTTATATGGGAGCTGGGTCAATTAATGAACCCAAGACAATATGACTTCTTTGGATTTATTATTGTATCAAAATAAGTATATGTGTGACAAATTTCAGTAAATTATCTTAAAAATTGTGACCATATGACACAAAGAGTTTGGGGTGTATCAAAAATGTGCATATTATGGCCTACAACTTTTTTCCTGTTAATCAGATTTTGATAATTTTTTGCACGATGATGAAGCACCACTTGTGGTGGTGGAGGGTATAAAAAAGTTTCTGTAAAGCAAAAAATGAATTTAAATGGAATATTGACATAAAACCGTATTCGAATCGGTCCGTTTTTCAAATAACTTGAAAACCGGTTTTCAGAAATGGAACAACCCTCGTATAATTTTGTTTTCTGATTTTCACTTAAGTGTTCAAGACATTTTTATAATGTTAAAATTTGTGTGAGATTTATGTGTTTTTAAAAGATCTTTTCAGCGGGGTCATGTGCAATTAGGACCGAGTAAATCTATATTCGGAAGCGGATCTTATATGGAAACAAATTATTTTAAATTATTAAAAAAAACTTATTTGAGAGAAATTTCGCTAAAATCGTTTATATATTTAGGACTTTTATGGGATACAAACCCCATTTCGAGGGTCATTTACCTCCATTAACGTTTTTAAAGTGTTTTCTATCATTTTGCTTGAACAGGTAGTCCATCTACGTTAAAAATCTTTTTTAAACAAGAGCCCACTTGCCTTAGATCGGGATAATTTGGAGGATTTGCCTCTTTTGGTACAAATACCACATTATTGTTTTTGTACCACTCAAGAGTCAGAACAAAAATAAGTGAACTTATTATAAAGCCCTATGAATGGACGCAGCCTTTTTTCGAAGCTTTTCCTGATGTAAATTTCAGCATTTATAGGGACCGTTATAACAAATGATTGACTTCTTTTGGGAAATTTTGACTGCTTTTGGATCCTCAACAGTCCCTCTAGCATTAGCAATACGTTTCGTCCCTCGTCCATTATGCAGCAAGATTTTTTTAAACTCGACTTCAATTTCCTTGCTCAGTTTTCGGCCTCTAACTTTTAAGCAGCTTTCCTGTCTGGAACTTTTTGAGCCTTGAATATTTGTAAACTTGCATTAGCCCAAACTTGTCCGTTAACAAGCTCTCCAGGTGCTGTTGAATAACATTGGAAACAGTTTGACGGCAGAAGAAGAACTTTTGGGGTTACATTTCAAAAATTGCATAGTTGGAATAAGGTCCTCAAAGCAATAGCCGGCAGTAATAATGATAAAGTATTCTACCACAGTATGGTCTCCCTCTCTAAGTGATACCCAATGATAAAGTTGCCAAAATGCAGCCATAAAAACAAATGTCCTTAATACAATATCTACATGAGGTTAGGGAAACATAATAAAATGCTCAGTAAACAGATCCTTATTGTAAATCATCAGAGGCTTCATCCTAACTTTAACATAACACAATTGGAGTTAACCCCGAGGCGTGTTAGAAAAGATCTTCGAATATATGAACAGATCATACAAGATCCAATTCATTAGGATTCATATATAGCAGCTTTAGACGATATTCCAGAGACACAACAAATTCCATGGTTACAAGTTATCGTATGAATGTCGTACTTGGAAACCGCCAACCTGCTATCGCAGATATAGAACTGAATCTGTTGAGTTCTGCAAGAGTAGTTCAAGCATAACTACATTCGGGACGGAGTAACAGGCTTATTAATTCAACTACCAATCCAATCTAATCCAACCTCACTGAACGATTTCTTGACCTGGAGTTGAAACTATAACATGAACCAAACAACAACAACAAGAAACAAATGCACCTATTCCTTCCAGCCATATTCAACAAGTGTGTCTTTAATCACATGTTATACATGGACAGCCAGCAAAACGGACGGAAAAGGAAGTGATTTCGGTATACTTGAAGGAAGTGGAGGCACTTTTTTCTTCTCCCCCTTTAAAATATCTGCATAAACGTATAATGATGGTGTAGAGGTATGAAAATGAAACTCTCCTCTACCAAACTTTATTTCCCAATTCATGTTTTCTTCTTTTGATTCCACAACCACAACAAACACCAATTAATTACACTGACTAACTAAAATAAATTCGATTCTGTTAGTTTTACCTACCATTTCTTTTGGAATAGTTTTTTTTTTTTGTTTTTAATTTTTGGTTATTTCCTCCATACAAGTGATAATGAAATAATGTAAAAATTAGGTCTTAATACCTGTCAATGTTGTATTCACCGTTTGTTCGGAACCCTTTAAAATGCCAGCATATGAATTATCCGATGAGGGATCTGGATTTTCAATTATAACACTAACACTACTCATTGAACTAGATTTACTGTGTGGTGAGGGTGATGATGAAGGCGAATCCTTGGAATGTTGTGATTCGGCTGAGATAACTGGAGATTTATCAGCTGAAAACCCTGAAGAGGGATTTGATGTGGGTGTAGATGGACCCAGGCCAGTGAGTGAAATTTTATCCATGCTATCCGATAGATTGAGTTCTAAGGAGCAGAAATAAATTGTTGTTATTATTATTTTAATTATAATAATAAAAAACTCACCTATTACTCCTTCCAGGGTATAACGTAAATCATGAACATGTAACAGTTTACAGGGTCCACCCTTATCACTATTAAAATCATACACATAAAGGAAACCATCTTCACAAGCCATTAACAGCCTTAATTCTTTTTGTATACGAGCCAAACCACAAACATGTTTAAGGCCCGGTTGACCCAAAACCGCTGTGGCGAAAGCTCTATCTTGCGCCAGAACATCACCTATCTGGGAGGGTATCAGATAATTAGAAACAGCCTTTGATAGATAACCACTCATGGACCAGGAATTATTTGAAGTTGTAGAGGCAGGTGTTGGATGTTGGCTGGAGGGATTTGCAGAGGGGGAAGATTCAGTTGCAGGCGTGTTATTGGTATTCGAAGCAGCAGTCCCTGAGGTCGTATTACTTCCCGTCTCTTCCTTACATGCTGAAGTTGAAGCAGCCGTTGTGCTATTCAATTTTTTGACATCTTCAAGACCTATATTAGTCTTTCGTTCCGCTGCCTCTATAGCTTTGGTATCTATTTTAAATATATGTACAGTTTCGGTGTTGGAAGAAGCGCACAGAAAATCTCCCGTGGTAGAAAATACCAATGAAGCTATTCTTACACAACGTTTAACACCCCGTCTAAATTCCTGAACTTTTTGACCATTTTTCACACAAAATACTCTTATAACAGTGCCACGCTCTGATGCCGTCGCCAACATGGTACCATTTGGTGAAAAATTCAATGCCGACAATGCCGTATCATGAGCCTTAATTGTTAGTCCTGTTTTTAATTTGTTCGCATTGAAAATCCTTAATTCCCCACTGGTGGTACAGATTGGAAATGCCAAATGTGAATTCAGGGATAAAGAACATAAACCATATTCATTTGGTGCTATATTCTCAATGGAATGTAAAATTTTCATATCACGTATATCATGGATGTGAATACTTTCCGCCAGACATACCACTAGACGATATCGATTCATGCGCACACATAATATATCCGAGGGATAGACACAATTGCAAATATCTTGTTTCTTCTTGAAATGCAGCATCTTTAAGCAGTTGGGTTTTTGTTGTGTGACCAGCACTACTAGGGAACTATTGAATAGCCTCTCGACAATGCGTATCTGTTCGGTATTTTCTTTGGCGAAAATTTCATCGATTTTATCGCTTGCATTGATGGTGAACAAACGAAAACCATTTTTACTCAAGACCGAAATGGAACTAGAAAGAGAAGGAATATAAGAAAATTTATTAGTGATTAAAAGAAACATTATAAAATTCCGCAAGGAAGCGTTATCAAATGTACCGATCCTACTGCGCAAGGATGTCTTCACAGGAAAAAACCTCCATTGTAATCCTTTGAAGAACTGTCTGAACCTGTAAAACTTATAACAAAACGGAAGAAATGGAATTCATTTTTATTGAAACCCCAATGAATCTACTACAATCCAAAAATCTTCATAGATTGAGAAACTTCTAGAAATATGGGAACTTTCGCCAACAAAATAACCCCAAAATTCTTGATTAATAGCAAAATACAATTCTTAAAGAATAAATCACTCCAACCCTTGACCTGTGACTTTTCACTAAAAGTAACCTATATTTTCTAAAGATTCAGTAACTCCCTTAGAATATGGGGAGATCGATCTTCACCAACAAATGACCTTAAAGATCTAAAGAATAAAAGCAAATACCGTGTCATAGAAGTCACATCTATTCGGCATCACATCTATTAAACAACTCTTTGTTAACTCATTTGAAATTTATTTACATACAAGCCCTCTCGGGCTTCCAAAAATTGCCGTAGTGGACGGTATTTCACGTCCCCATGGCGGGGTATTGGTTAAAGTTTTCAACTAGCAATAATCGCACCTCGGTAGAACCTCATTGGTTACGATATCGCCTCTGCGCAAAGCTAACTCTAACATCCACAACCTAAACACTAAATACAATTACAAATATCAACTAAATGAGAATTATAAGCACAAAAAATGTTAATGCACACGCACATCAAATGGCTGGACAAACAAAGCGAAAAGAAACCTAAAACTAAAAATACACAAACAACAAAACCTAACATACTTTAGGGATGAAAAATATACACCACACAATAAGCAAAAACAAAACAAAGTTATGTTAAAAAGACACACAAACAAATGGTGTAAAACTCAACAAGAGGAAAAAACAGCTGTAAAAAAGAACAACAACAAATATCAGCTGACATTATTGAAAGTAAAAAACAACAGCAAAAAACAAAGCAAATCATAAACACAATAACAAAAAACAATTCTTACTAATGGAAAATAATTATGAAAAAGAGTATACATTTTATTACTGTTTGTGTGTATATATCTTGATTTTTTTCTGCACTAATTTGTATGAAAGCACAAACTGGTTTTCTAAGTATGATGTTGTTGTTTTTGTTATTTTATTATATTTACGTTGTTGTTTTCATGTAGTTGTTTGTGTAAATTTTTGCATGAGTTATATTTTCGCAGTAGAATTGTTTTTATTTTTCTGTTGATTTATCAAATTATTGTGTGTTTTTATTGTTGTTTTGTTAGAGACGTGATTTGTTTTGTAGTTTTATAAAGAATTTTTATTATTTAATTTTTGTTGTAGGTTTTTATGGAAACTCGTCGAAACAAGGGGGTCAATATGAAGGTTATCGTTGGGGGCTGTTTGATTATATGGGTAAGGAGGCCAATGTGCACGAGTTAGAAACGTTTACATTGCAGAACAAAATCATACGTACACAAACAAGAGATCATGTGTTTTTCAGGAAAGAAGTTTATTTTATAAATTTGCAAGCAAAATATTTTGTTCTCAACAGTTAAGAATGCTAAATCCGTCTATACCAAATCTTCAATACTTTCCAATACAAGTTTTTATGATGTAAATACGTTTTGTTTCGTACATACACTTACAGACCTGCACAATTATCAAATTTGTATCAAATTTTTCTCAAAATCAGTTATATTTTTGCTATAAGTTTTTTCCACTGAACCGATTTGGATCACTTTTGGAATGAAGTGCATATAGATTTATGATTGACAATTTTACGAAAGCTATTTGCTTGAACTTAGATGTTGCCTTAAATATCTGTCTATAGTTTTTAATGAACTGAACCGATTTTGCTGGTTTTAAATACAAAACTTCTCAGGACTACAACAAATACTCAGGCCAAATTTCAGTGAGCTCTGTAAGTTTTTGCGAAAGTGAGCGTGCAACAGACAGACGGACATAGCTAAATAGACTCAGATTTTAATTTGATGCAGGAATATACATATCATCACTATTTGTGGTGGTAGACGGTATAATAAAATTATAAATGAATGAATAAAGGTGGCTTTAGGAAACAGAAGTTTCATGGAATTAAAAATTTTAACTTGTATAGAAATCATCGGACCAGTCCTTCGAAGGCTCTGAATACTGCACTGAATCTTATCCCCATTGATCTGTATATAATAACCACATCTGCAAGTAACGGGTCAGTGGAGACTTGTTGGATTTTGGGTCAGATAACCTCATCATGCCATCGGATTGTGTTACACCATATATTAACTTTGATAAAATGTTCAAAATTAAAATAAAAAACAGAATTAAATGGAACAGGAGTAACTTAATGGGGGACCACAACACTAAGATCCTCACAGATGGTTCAAAAAGAGCTATGGCGTAGAGGCTGGTGTCTTTTCGGAAGATATATGCATTTCATATCGGCTTCCTGATAAATACATTGAAATTTTTACAATCTGTAAGGCATGCGATCTTTTAGAGGACAGAAAAATGTCTGGAAAGTGCAGTATATTTGTCGACAGTCATCTGGCACTTCTGTCACTGAAATCTCATGTAACTTACAAGGAAAAGTTAACTGGGATATTTGGGACATTTGAATTTTTAGTGATAAATATATTTGTTTGTAAAAAAATTCAATTCAACTTGATTTTTTTTTTTTTTGAAAAATTAAATTTTTAATGAAAATTGGAATTTTTAGTGAAAATTGGAATTTTCAGTGAAAATTGGAATTTTTAGTGAAAATTGGAATTTTTAATGAAAATTGGAATTTTTAGTGAAAATTGGAATTTTTAGTGAAAATTGGAATTTTCAGTGAAAATTGGAATTTTTAGTGAAAATTGGAATTTTCAGTGAGAATTTAAATTTTTAGTGAAAATTGGAATTTTTAGTGAAAATTGGAATTTTTAGTGAAAATTGGAATTTTTAGTGAATTTTAAGTTATTATTTTTTTGTACCTATTATTTTGTTGTAGAGTGTAACAGCTAATTATATTATTGATGGAGATGATGAGTTACCATTCATTGTTTAGAGATTTTTGTTGTCATTATTGGAATGAGTAAAAAAATAATTTAATTTTGTTTTGTAAAATGATTCACTTTGTTTATTTATTGTTTTTAATTTCATTTTCTTGTTTTTTATTTTCAGTGTCGCAAAAAATATTATGACGTAGATTTTTCGAAAGGGGCAAATACAACAACAACAAATTGTTGGAATTGCAATTTAATTATTATGTATGATGACATTTGGATAGAAAATTAATTTGAATACTCAAAGAGATAGATTTTTTCACTTTTCATTAGGGATTTAGATCAAAATATTCTTAACACACATCTGATTAAAATGAGTGATCAAGTGTGTACTAAAATTATTAAATATCTTCAAGAAAACCCAAATTGGTTCTACAAAAAAGTTGGCCAAGGGTCTGCCATCAAACTGTTTCCAAAATGATTAAAGAGTATCGGAAGAAATTGTCTGTTGATAAAAAATATAGTTAAGGTTGAAGGAATGGCCCATATGATGTGTCTAATGCTTAAGAACATAATGCCTTGTCAAAAGAGCTTCCATCACATCCGGTAGGAAAGCAGCCCAGCAACCAGGTAAGCTCACTACTCGAACTATTTTTTTTTACATAAGTTTCGTCATCCATTTTGCAGCAACTTCCTGGTCAAAAATTTTATGTTGCAGTCAAAATTTCCGATAAAATCATTAGTAAGGCAAGCATGCAGTTGCGACAAAAGAAGTCTATCATCTGCTACAACAGATTTTATAAATGTCAAAATACACATCCGGGAATGTTTGCAAAAAACTGCTTCCATTCATAAGACTTCATAATGTGTCCACTTATTTTTGAGCCAATTTGGCCTCCCCTCACTATAATGTGGTATTTATACCAAGAGAAGTCCGGAGCTCTGACGAGTGGAGAGACATTAGGTGCTAGTTAAAAGAGAATTCAAGAGCACGAAGGGAAGGTGGACTAACAGCAAGTAGTAAAGTGACAGAAAGTACTACAAACTTTAATGAACATCGAAACCACTAAACTGTTTAGTGATTTCACTTTTATTAACATATATGTATGTTTAGAATTTTTCAATCTCACTCTGTAATTGCGATCTACTTAAATCTGGCAATTTTTAGCCCTTTATATCTTCTACGTGGGTGTTAAATGTACATTTTTTTCTGATTTTTAGTTTTTTTGTATACGTGCGATCACTTATTTTACACATGATCAAGATCTGTATTAGACCAATGAAATATTTATATTTACAAATCACTTTAATTACAACAGTTGAAGATTTTAAAAACGAATATTGAAAAAAGTGAAATCAAGAACGTGATTTTTTGTTTAAAATTATTATTTAAACAAACTAAACAATTTGAGGTTAGATCACGTGTGCCTCTGCTATTTATTGAGATCAATTCAATCTTGGATTTTTTCCAGAAAAAATAATTTGAAACTAAACTCTTCCAGTTATTGAGATCTTTGCAAACCCAAAATATCTTTGGATTTTCCTGGACAAGGAGAAATTATTTTTATATGTAAAATTGAAGAAAATGTTTTTCGTATTAATATCAGAATTCAAAATCGACTAAATTCTTCACTTACCTCTCGTAATGGAGAATCGTCTTTAATCTAAATGTCAATCTACTCTTCCACTTCAAATTGAGTATAATAAAATGTTCGTTTATCAATTTAAAATAATGATCTCAAATTACATACAGAACACAAAGATATCGAATCGGTTCAAAATTTGTATAACTTTTGCGAATACAGATAACAAAAAAATTTTGAAATAATGATCATGATATCTTCTTCAGCAGTCATGAACGTGATGGGCCGGGAGTTAAGAAGCTTTCGACATTCGTCAACAACAATCTTTCGCGTAACGTTCGGGAATGGTGCGTTTCCCGATCTTATCAAGAGTAAACTGGATTTGGTGATTCTTGTCTTACTCCTTTTTTCATTTCTTCTTCTTTAGGTTATTTGACTTAATGTTCATTCAATTGAAAGGATTTTTTTGTGAAATGGTGATCAGCGACACAGAAGCTACATAGAATAATATGTTTAAAGTGTATCGCACGAAAAATTGCCTTTAATGTAAATGTGAAGAATCGAAATCAGGTGTTAAACGGACACTCTTACTTGAAACAACTACTAACAGTGGTCCAAGATCGGATAAATCATTAAGAAAGGACTTTATGGAGTTCTTCGTTTAGTGGTTTTGTTAATTAAGAATTCTTCATCTCTCCCTCCTTATGAACTGTTTTGTATATTTATACTCTATACCACCGTAAGTGGTTGTTCCGGCTGACTGTACATGTAAATGTTGTGAACACACCTGTTGAAAGTGAATGTGTTCGAACCATTGTTTCAGGTACCTCCCAAACAAATGTCTTCCGAAATGAGGTTCCAAATATAAAAATTTCGGTTAAAAAAATTGGTAGATATTAAGGTAATTGTAACTGACAAAATTAAGAAAATATATAACAAAGATTTGTACGTAGGTCGGTTCATAATTTCTTCCAGCTCCCATATAACCATTCAGCAAAATTCCTTTTAAAACATATAAACTTCACATAAATGTAAATGTCAAAATAATGTACTGCACAAAAAAGTATAAATTAAATTATACGAGGAATGTACATTAATTGTTCGTAACTACTTTTCATTGTCGTGTAGGGTATTACATAGACGAGTTTGATCGACTATAATATTCTTAATTGTTTTAATTTGTTTTTAATAACTAAAAGAAGAAAAAGGACTTATTTGAGTCCTTAAACTATATACATGATAGATGACGAATGACGGAGACTTTTGTACAGTGATTTCAAAGCTTTATTTTTGTAAATCTAGTTCTATCATTTTAGCAAAATTGATGAACAAAAAAAGTTCTCAATTAATTAAGCAAACTTTTTTAGACATTTTCTATATTGGAATGTCCGTGCTGCTGTTGATAAAAACAACTTGAAAAAATATTCAAAAAAAAAAAAAAACTACAAACGTGTTTTGCAAAAATAAATAATAAAATAAACTATTTCACAACAATTGTAAACGGCAAAAAAACAAGTCATAAAGATACGAAAAAAATATTTAGAAATCAACAAAAACAAAAAAACAAGTAAAATGTTATAGTCGATCAAACCCGACCATGTAATACCCGACACCACATTGTTGGCTGTAAGTAACTGCTACGAAAAATTTGTGAATGACCCTCGTATAAATTTTCTTTTCTTATTTATGCCGAACTTCTTCTAATTTCGCACAGTGTTTTCGGCTTATATTTATCATAATTTTACTAAATATTTTTACATACATACATATACGTACATACATTCATACATACATATACGTACATACATTCATACATACATAGATACATACATACATATACATACATACATACATACATACATACATACATACATAAATGCATGTATACATATACACATACATACATACATACATACATACATACATACATACATACATACATACATATGCGATTAATGAGTTTCAAAATGATATTTAGAAGGTTGGTTGTATGGGACCTATGAGAAATAATGAACCGATCCTCGTAAAGATGGAGACATCATAATAAAACATAATAAAGATATTGGTTTACATTATTTCTTATTTAGGAATTTTATGGACTAAAAACTTCATTTGCATAGGACCATTTTTAAATAACCAATTTCAATTGGTCCTTGGGCCAAAATAATAATACGTGCCAAATTTTTCCTAAGATATCTTCAAAACTGCGACCTGTACTTTGCGAACAAGCTTTACATGGACAGCCAGCCGGACGTACGAACGGACATGCTTAAATCGACTCAGGAAGTGAGTCTGAGTCGAGCGTTATACTTAAAAGTGGTGGTAGGACTATTTTTTTCTGCCCCTTACAAACATCTTTACAAACACATAATACCCCCAGCACCTATGATGGTGTAGGGTATAAAAACACAAATAAATAACTTAAATAATTCCTCAATAACAATGACAATGAAACGATTATTATTGAAGGTTATGATGGATGGATGAATGGACGGAGGGAGAATTATTTAACAGAAAAATATCAACAGCAAGAGAATTAATTGCCAAGACGTCAAAATGTCTAAGATTGTTTTCCCATCAAACAAATGGCGTGATAGTTAATAACTTTATTTTATTTTATTTTTTTATAAATTATTTATTATGGTATTTATGCTAGAAAGCATTACTATAGTGATTCAAAATTATTTGATTTCCGTTTTAACCTTTTCAAATTTTTATCTATATATAATAGGATGTATGTATGTATGTATGTATGTATAAATATATGTAACGTAAAGACTTCAAAACAGCTGGGCCAATTTTGATGAAATTTCCACAGAATGAAAGTAACATAGACTATAAACAATTACGATAGCACCAGGGGAAAGGGTACCCCTCATACAGAGGAAATATTGGTTATCGAATATCTAAAAAACTATAACAAAACTATACCCCTACTTTAAAGTTTCACTTCCTGAGTCGATGTAGCCATGTCCGTCCTTCCGTCCGGCTAGCGATTCGCAAAGTACAGGTCGCAGTATTGATACCTTAATGAAATTAGACACGCACTATTAATTTGGCCCAAATACGATGCCTATTAAAATTGGTTATGACCGGTCCATTATTTCATATATACCCCATCCAAACGTACCCCCGGAATGGGATTTTTTGCTCATAAAACTTCTAAATATAAAATGATATTAAACAAATTTTGCGGACATAAGTCCTATGATATTTTAAAATGATGTAACAAAATTTACGAGGATTTTTCTTCATAGGTCCCTTTTAACCACCTTTTCAAGATTCACTTTGAAACTTAGAAATCACACATGTACGTGGGTGTTGTAATAATATTTAGTCAAATTAGAATATAAAGAGCCATAAACGCTATGCCAAATTATACAATGAACGGTCCATAGTTTTTCCAACTCCCACATAACCCTCCAGAAAATTTCCTTTAAAACCCATAAATTTCACATAAATGTTAGTATTTATAAGAAAAGCAAATTATACGAGGGCCGTTCATAAATTTTTCGTAGCAGTCATTTGCAATTAACAATGTGGTGTAGGGTATTCCATAGTCGGTCTTAATTGACTATAACATTTTTGCTTGTTTTTTAATTAACTTTACTTTCATCATTCTTATCAATATCGGTCAATGTTTTTATAATCTAATAGAGGGAATAAAATAAATATTTCTTTATTAAAAAAATGTTTTTTTAACAAAAGCAGTTTTTTATTTAAATGTTTATTATGGGAACTTAACTGATAGAGAATAACTGTAGGAAATTTTCAGAAAAAAAACTAATTCGCTTTAGTTTTAGCGAATAAGTGGATTTGTCGTTCAAGATATAAATGTCACACTCAAGGTCTAGTTTACCATAGTAACTGGATTCCCAACCAGACCGAAATTAAGTGGACATATTATGAAGTTTAATGAATTCCTTGATGTAAATTTCCGTATTTACAGAGCCCGTAGTAACAAGTGATTGGCTTTTTTTCTAAAATTTCGAATGCTTTTGCATCATAAACTTTTCTTTTACATTCCCTCGTGCTTCAGCATTATAAAATTTTTGGCCAGGAAATTGCCAAAAATTTTATAATGCAGAACATACGGTTCATCGTCCAATATAGTCCGATTATTAAGCACCGAATACGTTGGGAGCTCTTTTGAAAATGATTTCTATTTTTAAGGCCTTAGAAACATCATGTGGACAATACCTTCTAGGTTTTCTAATAACGGACAAGTTCTTCCGCTACTGTTGAATAACATTAGAAACAATTTGATGGCAAATAGTGGTTCCATATAGTTTTTTTCTTAATAATAATTTTGTATCTTTGGAACAATTAAATTGCACATGAACATTCATAAGGTGTTTTCCAATAGATTTTCAGAAGGGCAATTTTTTCGTCATACTCGAGGTGACCAACTTTGGCGATTCACTTAACGACTCCAGAGCCTACTAGGAATATGTCCTTCTGTAAGTCAAACACCTCAAGAATGTCCATGTAAAATTTCGTTAAAAATATTTAAACATTTTAAAGTTACAGAATTAATAAAAAACAAGTAAGAATGCTATATTCGGCTATACCGAATCTTCTCTATCCACTATGAGCCACAAAAGCCTTACAAATAAATACATTATGTTTCGTACATGTTCGATACACTTTTACGAAAGTTTTTCACTTTAATTTAGAGGTTGTCTCAGATATCGGTCTATATCTTTTCACATACTGAACCGATTATGTGAGCGTGCTACAAACAGACAGATGGACGTATCTAAATCGTCTCAGATTTTGATTTAATGTAAAAATTTATATACATTATGGGGTCTAAGACGATTCCTTCTTAGAGTTACACACGGAATGACAAAGTTAATATTCTCTCTCTAACACTTGTGTTGGTGGAGAGTATAAAAATCAAACCTTTGTGTGTTAAAAATTTTTCGATGTCACTCTTTAATATCAATGAAAGCTTTAAGATTACGGGAGCCTGAAAATCTGGTTTAGTTACTCATTTAAATTAATTATTTAATTTAATTTAATTAATTTGAAATTAAATTATATAAACAGGATTTGTTATGCAGGTTATCAATTGCCAACTTAATTAATTTGACCCACTTGCACTGCACCCACTTTACCAGATAAATATGATTCAATCATAAATGAAATAAATATTTTTTTCAAAAAGATTTTGATAAAAGTTCATTGAACTTATGACAAACAAACAGATAATATGGATTTTTATTTCAGGCTCTTTTCGAAATTTATGGTTTGAATTTTTAATGATAACAATGAATTATTAAAAATAATACAAAATAATAATATTTATTGCAATATTGCAAAATTTTTATATAAAAAAGTTAAACATTAGATTATTGATGCAAACAAAGTTTAATGAACTTAAAATTGAAATTAGCAGGTAATGGAAAAGGAGGTGTTTTAGGAAATTCCCCCAGTTAAGTAATTTTTAATAAACCCTTCACCACGTGGTGAAGAGAGAACTTTGTCATTCCATGTGCAACGCTAAGAAGAAATAATCTCAGACCCCATAATTTATATATATATATTTAAATCAAATCAAAATCTGAATCGATTTTGCTATGTGCATGTATCTGCCTGTTATTGGCTCCCTCACATCCACAATAATTGATAGAACTCAATGAAATTTAGCCTGAGTATTCTTTGTTATTGTCCTGAGAAGTTTCCTATTTAAAACCAGTATATTATAAGATATAAACCGATATCTGATACAACTTCTATACACAAAGGAAGTACTTTCATAGAATAGTCACTTATAAATCGGCATATAAAAATTTTAATATGTCATAACATTTAACATTTTAAAATTTATTAAAATCAAAATCCAAAAATTATTAAAATCAAAATCGGTTCAGTAGAAAGAATGTTATAGCCAAGAATATAACTAATTTTAAGACTTATTAAGTGTTTCGTGTTACACTAAAAAAATACATCTGTGTGTGTACGTGTTAGTGTGTATAAGAGTATTCAATAGCCGAAACCGGTTAACTATTTTTTTGCATTTCAAAAAACCGACCGGTTTCGAATACATTCTATTGTTAAATTATTCGAAATGCCGTTTTTGTTCAGTCGGTTAATCGGTTTTAATTGAAGGCATATTCAGCTGCATTTTTGTGAATTCTCCACAAGCGATATATAATCGTATATATAAAATTTTTCATTCTGTGTGTAACACGAGCTAAATACTCTATGCAGTCTTAAACATCATATTCTGAATCGATTTTGCTATGTCAATTTTTTATTCATTATCTAGCAATAAAAAAAAGGTAAAAAGTTATTGACCTATGACTTAAGTAACTGTAGAATGTGTTTCTGTAAATGTAAAAGAAAAGTAATCGATATTAAATACGATACCGAAATCTACAAAAACAACTTTCTAACCCACCTTTTTAGGACATTAAAGAGTGCAAGGATAATGGATCTACACATTTTGATGGAATCATTATTTAATCTTCAGGCCATTTCAAGATTCAGGTTTTCCATAAATTAATAATAATGAAACAAAAACCGGTTAACCGATTGACATAAAACCGTTTTTGAATATGTTTTTGGAAAAGTTAATTTTTCAATTAAATCGAAAACCCGTTTTTTGAATACACACTAGTGTATGAAAGATTCATAACGTATTTACTTCACAAGCATTTGTGGGAGGATGGTTTTGAAGATTCGTCATAGCCGAATAAAGCATTTTTAATTGTTTTATGATTATTTTTTTCAATTTTGAGAAAAATAATTCCCTTGGAAGATTAACCTCAAAAAACGGAATATTTTAAAAGTCTTTCTAGAAAAAACACAAACTTTTCTTTATGGAAAGATGTTAAACCACCGGCGCGCAGTTCAGAGGAAAAAACTAACTTATTTGCGAACTAATTAAGTACAGCTTTTTAATCGAAGTGTCTTACTAACGAATTTGAGATTGGACGACATCCAAAGATGCTTTTGATAAAGTAAGCCATAAGGGCGTCTTGTACAAAATTAGAAATTTGAAATTTACCTAAAAATTATTAGAATCCTTTTTAGATGATCCATATTTCAGAGTAAAAATAATGCTTTTATTACTGGAAATTTTTGTATAAAGTCTGATGTTCCTGAAGAAAGTGTTCTAGGATCCACTCTTAACTTTGCTTTATGTGTAATCAGGCAATTCTCAGTACACACGATAACCTTAAATTAGCTTCTCTTACTCTGGAATTTTAGTTGACACGTTTGGAAACTGGGTTGATGAATTAAATAAAAAAGTAAACGAACTCTTAGAAAAGGAAACTATCCACCAGTTTCTCTTAATGCTGTTACATACCTCGGTATTCATTTGCATCGGCGACTAACATGGCGCCGCCACGAATCTAGTGTGTTCATATGAAGTTAATATCCTGTAGCTTACTTTAGTTTATTAACCCCCAGTCTAAATTAAGACTTAGCAGTAAAGACATCCTTCAAAAACCCGTTTTAATATTATGAACATTTGGTATCCAATTATGGGGAACAGCCTGCATTACGAGTATTGATATTATACAGGGGACAATCCAAAATGTTACGATAAAAAGAAAATATTCATTAATAATTTTCATAAAAGTTTGGACAAATAATGTGAGAGACATTTAACAAGGCAAGGGACTCATTATAATCCACTTGCCAGACGTCTTCTGAATGTGCAGACAGGTTCAAGACTCTGCTAGAATGATTAACCGTCTTCCAACGGCAATTGAAACGCCATCCGGAACGAGCCGAGTTACAATCGGTCAAATATTGTCAACCCCAGCTGTATCAAACGAAGTTTTTTTTCCCTAAGAAGGAAGGTTACAGCTGAACAGTTACAACAACAACCGACATTTTAATATATGAGATATGGACTTCGAAAGAAAAATCTAAATTAAGTTTTTAATTTTTCTTTACTTATTCTGAGGCATCAAAAGTGAGGCAAATTCAATAAATGAAATCTACATTATAAAAATAATTTGAATTGTTGCAATTTCACAACACCCTTTTTGTAACCTCCACCACCACAAGTGGTGAAGAGGTTATATTAATTTTGTCAATCCGTGTGTAACGCTAAAAAGGAATTATCTCAGACCCTATAATGTATATAAATTCTTCCAACAAATTAAAATCTGAGTCGATTTAGCTATGTCCTGTGTCTGCCTGTTGTTGGCAACCTCACACCCATATAAGTATATTTTTATAGTCCTGAGAAGTTTCTTAGTTAAAACCAGCAAAATTAGTATATTAAAATATGTAGACCGGTATCTAAGGCAAATTCTAAGCTCAAGAAAAACTTTTTAAGATTCGGCACAGCCGAAAAAAGCATTCTTACTAGTTATCAAATCATGTTCTTTACATTTTTCTAAACAAATTATTAGAAAATGTAAAATATTATTTTATTTTAATAATTATTGCTGATTTAGCGCCAAATACTACAAAATAAATATTATTTTTTAATAAGTTAGAAATCTCGTGATTTTTCAAATTATTTCATATTTTTTTTTGTTTATGTTAATAAAAAATCCTGCCTAACAACTTGTTAACTAATTAAATAATTAAACAGTTCCAAACAATCGTTACTTTTTTTTAAATGTTTACAATATAACCTTGAATTTAAGTTGAAAGATTAATATAAAGTCATTTACCTGTTTCTGAAATGTCTTGATTATTTAATCATCACTTTTAGCAATAATCAAGAAGTTTTTTTCAATATTTCCTTATAATTTATTTTTAGTGAAGAAGTGAACTGATTAGAAATATTAAGTACAGTCTATGTATTATAATTTTTTTGTAAATAAATTCTTTGTTCTTTGTTTTAGTGAGTTATAACGAATCTCAAATACCCTGAAACTGGTAATGTTAAACAAAAGCCATTATTGCAGATGAGAAAAGTCGATCAAGACTTCAAAGACAGTACAATTTTTTTTAGGTTTGTC
The DNA here is from genome assembly GCA_004302925.2 of Cochliomyia hominivorax. Classification (NCBI taxonomy): domain Eukaryota; kingdom Metazoa; phylum Arthropoda; class Insecta; order Diptera; family Calliphoridae; genus Cochliomyia; species Cochliomyia hominivorax. Next base: position 86,170,311 of record PYHX02000158.1, on the reverse strand, counting down.
AAATCATATCAGATTTCCCTTTTAATCGACACTATAGGGAATATTAGAAGTGAAATCAAAACATTCTTTACACACGTTTTTTATTAAAACTTTTAACCCAAGAATTATTTGATTTCTTTTTGGTCAAAATAGCTTTGTAAAATATGGCAGTTTTCAAAAAAGCTTCAAAAGCTCATCCAATAGGAAAGCAGCCCGTTAACCTCAGTGCTCAAGCCATTTGGTATGAAAAATTAAAGGTTTAAAATCATACAAGGCCCAAAATGTTTTTGATAGAAACGATGCCTAAAATTTAGAGTCCAAAACCAGAGAACTAAAGTAGATGTCCAGATTTCCAAAAAAAAAAAAATATTTTTGCTTTATAAGAGATGACGAAACGTATATTCTGGCAGATTTTTTGCTGCTTTCTGGTCAAACATTTTATGTTGCTAATGTTCGAGAGAATGTCGAAGAAAAGTTAAGGACCCAAAAATTTTCAAAATTTCCCAAAAAGTTCATGGTATGACAAGCAATATGCAGTTAAGGCACAAGAAGTCACTCATTTGTCACAAAGAGATCTATAAATACAAAAATTTACGGTAAAGAATGTTTGAAAAAAAGGCTGTGTCTACTTAATTTTGACTTAACTTGGCATCCTGTCACTATGGTTAATACTAGGAGAGGCGAATCCTCTAAACTAGCCGAAAACATCGAAATCAAAAAATTAATCAAATAAATGAATTAAAACTGTATGTTTCGTGGTTTCTATATTATTCACATATATGTATGTTAAGAATTTTTCAATGTCATTCTTTGTTCAATTTATAATATTTTTGGTTAATTTGTGAATTTTTCATTTCCATAATTCATAATACAAACAACATCCCACTCATTCCACCACAAAAAGAACATTAACTTCGTATTATGAATATAAGACTTCGTACTACTTTTTTGATTCTGGTTTAAATGCCCACATCTTCTGAATGGGTCCATAGTTCTATACTTCTGAGAGAGGTAGAATAGGCCAGACAGTTTAAAGTGTAATTATAGAATAAATAATATTGTGGATCGTTAGACAGTAATTTCCTATATTTTCCCGATAATATTTTGAATTCAGATTATAAGGCTTTAGTTTACCCGTTTTTTAACATTTAAACGAAGATTTAAAAGATTATATTTCATCGTTTTTCTATTTGCATACATGTATCCTGTAATTATCTGATCCATTTTCAAAATTCATAATACAAAACGGAGTTATGCACTATTGAATTGTGCTGCCATACATTCACATGACTATGACATACAAACGTTTGTTCCATCCCAATTACAAAAGTGGCATTATCAAATATCCCATTATCGTTCCTGTAACACTCAAAGATTTGTTTTGAATTATGAATACAAGTAGACTGTACTTTTACTTTACTATACTTAATGTAAATTTCGGTATTTAGAGCTTTGTATAGTCCTATCATTGAGCTAAGTGGTCTTCTTTCCTACCGGATGTGTCGGAGTTCTTTTGAAAATGCTTTATTTTTTGGGTTAAGAAACATACATAATGTGGACCATTCTTATTAATGAACTAGGTTTTCAATCATTGGATAAGTTCTCCCGGTACTGTTTAATAACGTTGGAAACAGTTTGACGGCAGACCTTTCAACTATTCAACTATTTGTAGGATCAAGATGGTTTTTGTTAAAAATATTTAATAATTTTAATTCGCACTTTTTTCCGGTCCTATTAATATTTTGATCAAGTTACAAAGGTAACATGATCAAAAATAGCGTGAGAATAGAATTTTTTCATCTCACTACTTTAACTAATTTTAAATATCATTTAGTTTATGGTTTCTTAAAGACAAATGACGATGACTGTCCATCTGTGTATTCAAGATGAACCAAACAAAGTAACCAAAATGAATCAAATTTGCTTTATCATCACAAAAACTCTAATTTTAAGTTAAAATAATTAATTTATTAACAAATTACGCTGTATTTTTATACTTAAAAAATAAAAATTATTTTTTATTTTTTTGACGCAAATAAATGACATCATACACACAAACATAAACAAGAAGAAGAAAAATAGCAAATTTTTTGTTATTGAAACTATAGCAAAAAAAAAACACACACTCATAAAAATACTAACAAAAATATTTAATTAATTTTTAAAACACAAAGAACTGTTTTATTATTTGTTTAAATAAATAAATAAAAAATGAACAAAACAAAACTAGAAAAACACAAAAATACAATAACAAAAATAACAACAACCAAGAAAAGTAAATGGTTTTTGGTAAACAAAGACAAAACCTCTTTCATTTGTAAAGAATAAGAAGAGAAACAGTAAATAAAAAAATAACAGCTGTTTTCTTGTTGTTTGTGTTTTTTCTAAAAATGAGTGGTGTATTTGTTTGTTTTTGATTGAGTGGGAAACAGAGGGGAATTTCAATAAATGTGTGTTATTAAAATTGCATAACAAAAATATTGTTGTTACTTTTAATGAAGAGCGAAGAGCGAAGAGAGGGGAATATAAATCAAAGAGAGCTAATTAAATAAGAGGGTGGTTAAGGTGAATAATAATGTATTAATAAAGGAATAATTATTTTTTAATGAGAAAGAAGGGAATTTTTAGAAAAATTGTTTAAAAGTTTTGATTATTTTAAAGAAAATTATTGGAAAAGGAATTTTGCTGACAAAAAGGGAATATTTTTGATAAATATTCTCCCACCTACACTGTTGCCAGATTTGACGACTTATTGTCACTTTAACGACTTTAAGAGGTAAAGTCGCGTTTTGAAGTTTTAAAATTTGACGATTTTTTCAAAGTTTTTATGTAAACAATGAGCAAAACTTGGATTAAGTTGAAATTTTCTGTCCGTCTATAATAAACTCAGTTCAAGTCTGTATAATAATGACTTTGGTATAAAATCAGCATAATCGTTTCAGTAACAATCAAGTTACACATCGGTTTCTTCGGGTAATACAAAATACAAAGAAAATGTAGTCAAACATTTTATTTTGCTGTTGCTCGAAGGTTTATAAAAACAGCTCAGGACCCAAAAGCAGAAAAATAAAAAATAAATGCCGAAAATTACACTAAAGAATAGCTGCCTCTATTCAACATATTTACAATTATTGTTAGCCCGACTTGACATCCTGCCACTATGGTAATCAAGACCTCGAATGGTACAAAAACTATAATGTGCTATTTGTACCAAGAGAGCTAAACCCAGTGAAGAGAAATGTAAGTTTAGCAGTTTCTTTTTTATTAACATATATGTATGTTAATAATTATTCAATCATACTCCTTAAACCTTATGAAATGAAGACAGAGAAACAAATTTTCTGAAAATTTTTCGGATCATAATTAGAGTTTTTCAAAACTCTTAGAATTTTCGTTACAATTGTTAAAATTTCATCTTTTTACTTTTTTGGGAAAACAACTATATTTACCTTTTTTACGTTGACGATTTCGAAAAGTAAATTTGACGTTTTCTTTTTTCCAAATTTATCTGGCAACTATTCTCACCTGTCTCTATAGAAAATTGTGTTTAATAAACAACCCTTTCCAATTGTTTATAGTTTTTAGAAAAAGGAAAGTTTAGAGTTTTCACCACCACCCCCGATTTTCTTATTGAAGTTAATAAATAAGATATTTCTATAATATTTTTGTTTAAATGAAAATGACCTTATATTTAGCATTTTTAAAAATGATTTTGTTCTTTATATTAAATTTCAAGGTCTTTTTCAAATAATATTACTATTTTGGTTTTAATAAATTATTACTAAAAATAATATAAAATTACTTACGTAAAATCTTGATTAAAATTCATGATATATCCTTCACTCATATTGCTTGACATTTTCCAATTTTTTTTGAAAAATAAAATTTTTCACTTTCAATTTTTTTATATATTTTGCACTTAAAACTTTTACGTATAAATTAATATTGTTTTCTTAAAAAAATATTTTTTCTTAGATTTCTTTATTTAATTTGTTTGTTGCTGTGTGTATGTATGTTTAAACTCGCTTCGATTTTTCTATAAATATTCGTTAACAAAAAAATCTATAAATTTTTTCGAAAAAAATATCTAATAGATTTTTCTATTACTAATTAACACTTTTTTAAATTTTTTGTAGCAGAAAATAATTGTTTATTTTGTTTCTATTCCGTTTTTCTCCACTTCTAAGTTTTCTGTATAACAACAATTATTAACTTTACTTTTCTGCTGCACTTTTGTTACTAACAAAAAATACCAAAATTATTATTTCTTATTTTGCTTATTGTTTTATTTTCTTTGCTAGTAAATTTGTTTTGGTTTTATTTTCTTCATATATATTTTTCTATATTCAGTATTTCGCTTTTTTTCTTGTTTAATCGTTAGTAGTTGTTGTTCTAGTTGTATATTCCCTTGTTTTCTATTGCGTATTCTCTTTAAGCTTTCTTATGGGAGATTTTTTCTTCATTTGTTTTTATTTTATTTTCCTATACACTTAGCAAAATGGTGTTAACAAATGTAAACTTATAATACATAAATAACATACCCGTAACAAACAATGCTTGTGAGCAAAACACAAATTGACAGCGGTTGATTTCACAACATTTTTTTTGAAACTTTTGCACACAACAACAAAATAAAGGAGATAAAAAAGAACCAACCAGTACTAGGAAAATTGTGATCATACTAGGAAAATTGTGATCATATGATATCGAACTACACAGGTGTAATTTTCGAATAATTTAAGCTTTTACGAAGTTCAGGGTCATGAATGGGAAATTTGCTTAAATGGAGAAGTTGGTTGCTGGTGAATAAAATTTGGAAACTGGTTAGATAAGCTAGTTGATATTAACATAAATGTCATTTTTGGAAAATTTCGACAAGTGGTAAAATTGGTTACTACTCAAATTTACATTGTTTCGCAAAATTATTTTTTTTTTTGCAAAGAACCAATATTTTTTTGTGGAAATATATCTTAAGATGTCATACTAAATTTTATGACTTACATGGAATAAGGTTCTGGAATTTTTGTGACTTCCGAAATTGAGACTAATTTTATCATTTTTGTTGCCATGCTTTGTTAACTTTTCGGGCACGTACACAATGATATTAAAAAAGTTGTAATAAAATTTGTTTTGTACACGACGGTGAAAAAAGAACACCTGTTTTGTTTTTGTTCTGCCAAAGAAAATGAACTCTTTGTGTTATTAAAGAGCAACTTTTTGATATAATTTTTAGTGTTAAAAACTGTAACAGTTTGTTTCCAGAAAACTCACCGACATATTTGTTTACACTAAGGTCTTGGTAGCTAGAAGTGAATTAGCTAGGCCACCTGTAGGTTTTTTGGAAAATTAAGAGTAATCTTAATTATCTTAATCATGCATGGGGCGAAAAGCCTGAATTTAGGGTGGCAAGAGCTTTGTGGCCACGGCTTAATCTCAATAGCTTGGATTTTATCATTGAGTGTGAGAGTAGGCATAGCATACACATATTGAATAAGAATATTTCTAGTTGAGGTAATTAACAATGTGGATCGCCTATTGGCAATGTTATTTTTTAAATTATTATTGATCATGACGTCTATCTTTTTTTAACCAAACATAAAGAACATTCCCTCTAATCTCTAATGGCATCCTTTGGTGATGTTTTTGATCAACTTCTTTAGTTGGAAAGCTTTCGAAAAATTTCGATACCGTTTCAATATACTATTTTTGATTGTATTTAACTATTCCTATACTAAAATAATTTATTCCGATTCTATTAATTATTAAAAAATATATAATTAAATGTTTATATTGGAAGTAAAAACTGTTTTATCAAAATTATTACAATTAAACACTACTTTACTTAACTTCGACTTTTTTATTAGAGAAAATACAACTCTATTATTAAAAATTAGTTGAACGGTCACTCTATTGAAAATACAACACTGTGCAAGTTAATAAGAAAGAAAACTGTCATTTTGTCATTCTTGAAAACGTCGTCGTCGACGCAACGAAATTTTAACATACGCAGCAAAAATTTTATTTTTTTGTGTTAAGTTTTATTTTTTTATAATTTTCTTTAAGTTTTATTTAATTTTTACAAACGAAATTTATTAAAAAAAAGAAACGAAATTTTAATAAGTGCCTGCTAACCATTATTTAACAAAAAAGGAGCGAATAATTTAGTGAGAATTTAAGGGAAATATAATTAAGAAAATTTTGAAGAAAAAAGTGTAAGAAAAAAATTAACACACTAAAACTCGATATAAAAAAAAATAAGGAAAAGAATTTAAATGCAAATGGAATTCTAAAGAATTTAAGAATTCAAGTTAGACGTTAACAGCAACAACAACAAAACACGGCATCTTATCTAATACAACAAAAAAGAGAAATATTTGAAAAAAATCGGTAAATGTAAGCGTGTTTGGGTGTTTTTTTTAACAAAAAAGTGTTTTTGTGAACATAAAAAATATTAAAACAACAACAGCTAACATAACAGAAAAACTGGAAGAAAATAATACTAAAATAACAAAAAATGCCATTAAAATTTCTAAAGAAATGTCGACAATATAATGTGACATCAAAAAGTCTATTCGTTATATCAGTGCATCATCTATTGGGTAAGTTTTTCTTTATTTTCTTTCTTTGCTGTTTGTTTGTATGTAATTGATAGCAAAATACTCTTAATATCATTAGCACAATGGTGCTTTTAATGTTTATAAAATTATGCGCTTTTCTTTATTGCCGCTGCTGCTGCTGCTGCTGTTATAAATGCACAGGGTATTGTTGTTTGTTTGTATTTTCTTCTGCACAAGTGTGGGGGTGTGATTGTGTGACGAATTCATCAAAGCATGATTAAAGTGTTTTTGTTGTTGTTGTTCAGATATAATATTTTTAATGGAGGGCTTCTTTCTGAGGAATAGAGTTTCTTTTAGTCCATTCAATGTGTATGAAAAATTATTAAAGAAAAGCTGTTGTATATTTGTGTTCGTGTGCATGTGATAATGCTAAGGAATGTTGTTTGATTTTTCTTTATTTTTTGTTTTACTCTATATTTTTGTTTTTGCTTTTCCAATTCCACTTGATTTTTTTTTAAGAAAAAAGAGTTAAATAAGTATTAACATGTGTGTGTGTGTTTGTTTCTGTGTTGAAAAAAGCAGTGTGAGAAAAAAGTGCAAGTGCGTTGACATTTTCATAATTCTCTTATCGTCTTTTACACTGGTGTATATTCTTATAAACACATACATCTTTTTACAAAAATTAAATAAGAAAATATTTGGTGTGAACAAATAAGGATTGAGATGGAAAAAATCATCTCACATGTCTCTCATTAAAACTCCTTTTTTTCCTTGATCTATTTACCTTTGCAAAGTTATTTAATATTTTAAACAAAAATCAAATTTTCCTACAAAAAGTGGCAGCAAAGGTCATTCTAATTATTATTATAATTTACAAAAACAAAAAAATGTTTTAATCACCAGTTTTGGACAAGTTTTTTGTGATCTTCAATTCCCTTTTAACAAGAGCCCAATATCTCTTGACTGGCCTTAAGTCCGATCATTTGGAGGATATGTCGCGCAAGGTAAAAATACCTCAAGAGCTTGTTTATCACAGTGGCAGGACGCCAAGTTTGACCAAAATTCATGTGACACATTATGAAGATTTATGAATGAATCAACAAAATAAATTTTTTGACCATGCAAAAAGTCTGCAATATGTTTTGTCATCCATTATGCAGCAAGAATATTTGTTTAAAAAAACTCTGCTTTAATTTTCGTGCTCTGTTTTTAGCCTTCTTCAAAAACTTCTTTAACCTTTTTTATTTTTAATCTGCATTAGCTTTAGCTTTTCGTACCAAATGGTCAAAACACTGAGCTAACCGGGCTGCTTTTCTATCGGATGTGTTATGAGCTCTTATGCAAAGGCGATTTTGGCTTTAGATACATGCTGTGGTCCACCCCTTCTTCTTGAACGGATAAGTTCTCTAATGGTTTTAACTCTGGACAATTTCCAGAATTGATCTCTCTTGGTACAAATATTGCAATATTGTCCTCGTACCACTCAAGAGCTTGTTTGCCATAGTGACAGGACGTCAAGTTTGTCGGAAATGAGTGGATACATTATGAAGTCTAATGAATGGAAGCAACTTTTTTCCTTGATGTAAATTTCGCTATTTATAGAACCAGTTATAAGAAAGAATTTTGACTACTTTTGGGTCCTAAAATTTTCTTAACATGCCTCGAACGTTTCGTCATCCATTACGCATCAAGATTATTTAAGAAAAACTTAAATTTTCGTGCTGTTTCTTGCCTCTTAGTTTTTTGAGCCTTGATTATTTTTATGCCTGCCGATGGCTGAGCTTAACTGGCTGCTTTCCTTCCGGATGTTTTCAGTACAAGTTCCCCCGGTACTGTTTTATAACATAGAGAACATTTTAAGTGCAGACCTTTGAATGCTTAACCAACTTTTTGTAAGACCCTGTTGGGTTTTGTTGAAAATATTTAATAATTTTGCTTATTTCAATGAGATTAACAATATTTTATTTTTTTTACATTAAACTATCATGTTTTTTGTTAATAAAATGTTTATACTTATGTTCATGACTGTACGTTTAATATATGATGTAGAAGTTTCTTTCTATTCCTTAATTGGTTATTTTTGATCTTCACTGTATCTGTTTTTTTATATAAAAAATTCAATACAACAAATAAAATATTCCTTTCATATGAATGAATGAATGCGCAAACGCCCCTTCGTGGAAATTTGATTGCATTTTTTATTTTATTTATTTTTATTGTAATTCCTTTATATGTTATCTATTATTCCGTTTAATATTTTGTTGTTTTTTTTTCAGTTGTTTATTTTTTTTGTAGAGTTATTTTAGTTATTGAGAGATTTTTGTTTATTTTTTAAAGATTCACTCAGTATTGAATTGTTTTTTGTTTAAAATATATAAAAATTCAAAATGATCGTCTAAATATCAAACACCTCAATGAACAACAAACAGTCACATTTCGCGCATTTCCCTTTTCGTATCATTTGTAATTCGATATTTAGTATGTTGTTTTTAACGATTTATACAGGTGCATTAAATTAAATACAAATATTTTTTAATTTTTATAAAAATAAACATGCAAACATTAAATTACACATAAATAAAATTAAAATAATAAATAGTTTTGTGAATTTTAAAATTAAATAAATAAATAAATAAATAAATAAATAAATAAATAATAAATATCTGTTAAATAACAGAGATATATAATAATGTGAGATATATAATAAAAGTTTTAGTTTATTTGTAATTCGGTTTCAATTCAGTTCTATTGCAGTTCTAGTTCAGATCAAGTTCTAGTTCAGTTGTAGTTAAACTCTAGTTCAGTTATATTTCAGTTATATTTCAGTTTTAGTTCAATTCTATTTCAGTTCTTGTTCTGTTCTAGTTCAGATCTAGTTCAGTTTTAGTTAAGTTCAGTTCTACTTTAGTTATACTTCAGTTCAGATTCAATTCTAGTTTAGTTCTAGTTCATTGTAGTTCATTTAAGTTTAGTTCTAGTTCAGTTCTAGTTCATTTTAAGTTCAGTTCTAGTTCAGTTATAGTTCATTTATAGTTCAGTTATAGTTCATTTATAGTTTAGTTCTAGTTCAGCTCGAGTTCAGTTCTAGTCCTTTTCAAGTTCCGATCTAGTACAGTTCTAGTTAAATCCTTCTTAAGTTCTAGTTCAGTTCTATTTCAGTTTTGGTTCAGTTCTACTTCAGTTCTAGTTCAATTCTATTTCAGTTCTGGTTCAGTTCTGATTCAGTTCTAGTTCAGTTCAGTTTAAGTTTCGTTCTGGTTTAGATCTAGTTCAGTTCGTGTTATTTCTATTCCGTTCAGTTATAGTTCATTAACTGTTTTGTTCTAGTTCAGTTATAGTTCAGCTTGAGCTTAGTTCTAGTTCTTTTCAAGTTCCGTTCTAGTACAGTTCTAGTTAAGTCCTAGTTTAGTTCTAGTTCAGTTCTATTTCAGTTCTGGTTCAGTTCCACTTCAGTTCTACTTCAGTTCCGTTCAGTTCTAGTTTCGTTCTGGTTTAATTCTAGTTCAGTTCGTGTTAGTTCCTATTCCGTTCAGTTCTAGTTACAAGTTAGTGTAGATATTTTGGTCTTAAATTTATCTCATAAACAATAAATTTCAACAACTTTTTTTGTCTATAATAAATAATAAAATTTAAATATGATTTTATGACGTACAGCTGCGTAAATTAAGGAAAAGGAAATAGATAAAATTGAATATTTGAATTATTCAAAAGAAATTTATGTTTGAAATTTCATTCATAAATACCAAAACAAAATGAAATTTATTTTTGAAAATTAATCAATAATTAACATAAAAAAATTAATTTGAATAAATAATTTTATTTAATTAAATTTATTTTTTTATTTATATTTGAAAATAAACATAAAATTTCTATTTTCAATTTTATTTTATTTAAATAAATTTTGAAAGTTTTTAAAAAAATGTGTGTTTGCAAAAACCAAAATCAAATAATAAAAAAGTAATAATAAACACAGGCCAAATTTGTACTAACTTTTTTTAGACATTGTATTGTGCCAAATAATGTCTTGACCACCTTAGTTTTTGTTTCCATTCATAGTTGTCATACGAATCTAATCTTTTATTTAATGACTTTTATGCCAAACAAAAACCACCAACAATAATTTGTAATCTTAACATTTTTTTTGGTTTAGAAAAATTGTGACTCAGTGCAAAAAAAAAAAAAAGACATAACATTCGGCACAGTTGGTTCTTAATTATCTTTTCAATCGTAATTCTTTAAATATAAAAGAATGGACATAAATGAATCTATATGCAAGCAACAGCAACAAAGTACTGCCGAAGCATTTTTAATATGGAGCTACTATTCCACCTACTGGATCTAGTCGTACTACCAAATAGGTCTTTAAAGTCATTATTGCAAATTAAATAAGAAAAATATTTATCAATAATTAAAATTTACTTTGGATGAAATCCACTTGTGAAATGGCTTCGATATCAAATCACCTCAAGACATATCTGTTCCAAAACCATGTAAGTTTACCACGAATATTTACTTCAAAAGAAATCTCATCACTCCAGTCCCAACGGAACACGAACAACTTGAAATTTAAAGATTGAATTAAAATCGAACTATAATATTGTTGAATACGGACAGAGATATTTGAATTAAAGAAAGGAGGAAGATAAAATGATATAGTAAGAAGTCCAATAAAAGTCTAATAGTATCGAGGAGTACAAATAGGCTATAAATTGTACTCATTATTTCAATTACTGAAAACCAAAGAGGAAGCAAAATATTTAACTAGAAAATGCCATTTACTTCAAGGAAATTTTGAAAAAAGTCATTGTGGGTGAATTATATTTTGGCTGGAGTACAAATATTCTCGCTATTATTTATCACATTGTGTGAATAACGATCAGTAAACTGAAACTAAACTAAAACGTATTGAATCTCTCTTTAAAGCTAAAACTTTTAAAGTTGATAAATTTTGACATCGTTTCTTCCTCACTGAATATTAAAAGCAGATCTGAATGTCAGTAACTGAAGAATTTTATGCCTTAAAACTTTAAACTAAATGAATGAAGTTTTTCAGATTGTATCAGATATCGGTCTTTAATAGTTTTTAAGTGAATCAATTTTAAATCGTTTTTTTTTTTTTGGAAATAAATCTACAACTTTGAAACTCTTGATACTTCTAAGATCGAGCAAAATTCGATCAAGTCATAAGTAAAATTTTGTGGATTTTTTACAAAAATTTCTTACACGAGGTGACCAATTTTGATGACCGACCTTCCGACTCTAGAAACCACCAGAAATATTTCCTTCTCCAAATTAATTGGACAATATTTCAATAATAAATAATATTAAATTGTCCCAAAGTTGCAGAATTATTTCCAAAAAAAGCAATTTGGGACCACTGTGCATTATAAGGAGTGAGATCGAAATATTCTTAACATACATATATGTTAATGAAAACGAAATTACTAAATTTACAGTTTTAGTTTGATTGAAATTATTATTATTAGTTTGAATCTTTAGGGATAAAATTTTGAATCTTTTTCTGAAACCCTTTAACAAGGGTTTCCATTAACAGTTATTCCATCCTCGTTTAAAATTTACCTCACTTTTGGACACCTCTTTTGTTCTCTTCAATTCTACATTATTGTAACATGACAAAAATATGTGGACACCTTATGAAGTCTTAAGAATGGAATCAACCTTTTTTGCAAACATTTCATGATGTAAATATCGGTATTTATAGAGTCCATTGTAACAAATTATTGGCTTCTTTTGCATTTGTCATACCAAGAACTTTTTACAAAGTTTTGAGTGCTTTTGGGCCCTAAACTTTTCTTCCTCGAGCAGTCGCAACAACATATCTTCTACCTGAACCAGGTTTTCTATCAAAAGATAAGTTCTCCATGTACCAGTAACAGTTTGACAGCAGACCTTTCAGTGTTTGGCCAACTTTTAGTTGGATCAAGTTGGATTTTGTTGAAAACTACACAAATGAATCAAGCTATATTGAATCAGAATTCGATAAGGATTAAGAATATTGTCTATGGTATCGTAAATAACACAAGGAAAGAAACATTAGATAGTATTGGTGGTGGAGCGTACAACAAACGAAGAAAATATGTCCCGACAAGTCATGTTAACTGAAAAAAGAATTTTTTTAAAGAACAAGAAAAAAACCGAATATTAAATTCAAAACAAAATTTTATCAATACAAAATTTATTTTTTTTATATTTTGTGTGCGGGAATGTATTTTTTGTACATTAGAGCCTCGACTTGCGTCGTTAATGGGACTGGAGGAATGCGGCGCAAATTGAAAGCACTGGAATTTAATTTATTGGGGAAAATATTCAAAACAGACAAAATTTTTTTCCAATTTTGATAAAAAACAAGTTAATCCAACCGTTGTGGGCTTCGAAATCATCAGAATTTTCTTTACTGCTAAAAGCCGTGTTTTTCTTAAGGTCGTAGTAAATTGAAAGAGCTTTATTTGTTTATCACGTCCTTTTCAGTGGCATTCTTCGTTTATTTTAATCATGTATCCAAATTGAAAGAAGGGATTCCATCTTAACTCGTAAGGGAAAGTATATTCTTTAGATTAGAGGAGTGTGACAATTTCATCTAATTGATTTGTATTATCACTTTGTTACTGTTGTAGGTTTTAGTCCCAAAGCTCGTCCTATATTAATAGTCTTTTCTTCCGATTTAAAACGTTTCATTCCAAATGTTTTACTTTGACTCATTTCTTACGTCTTTAATGTACTTTGGCGAATCACACACAACTCTAACCATAACCAGATACTTGTTCTTAGCTTAGCACTTCTATAACAATGAAGTGGGAATTCCCCTTATTTCACGGAATCTGAAAACTTAAAATACTAAAAATATTAATCGAAATCAAAACGACACAACTCGAAATTGCAACGACATAAATCGAATTTTTTCACTTCTTAAAAAGCGAGGCAAATCGGGATGACGCAAGTCGAGGCTCTAGTGTATTGTGAAAAAAATATATTGAAATAAAAAAAATTTTAAAATGTTTAGAATTCTCCAATAGTCAAGACAAGTCAACACAACTCAAACTCATTTGTATGCAAAATGGGTGGCAGCTGGCGTTTTTTTTATTTGTTTGTTGGTTTGTTTTTGCTGTTAACGTTTTTTGTTTTTGTTTTTGATTTTATTGGTTTTTGTTGTTTGTTTTATTTTTAATAATTTATTAATTTTTTCTTATTATTATTTTCAATTGTCTAGTAGGTTGCTGTAAGCTGTGTATGTGTTTATTTTAGTAAATAATATTGATATTTTTATACCCTACACGACCATAGGTAGTGGGGGTATTATGCGTTTATGCCGATATTTGTAACGGGCCGAAAAAATAGAACTATCGCCACTTTTAAGTATACCATTCGAATCAAAATTACTTTTTAAGTAGATTGAAGCATGTCTGTTTGTCATTTTAGCTGGCTGGCTCTCCATGTAAAGCTTGTTTGAAAAGTACAAGTCGCTGTTTTGAAAATAAATTAAAATAATTTAGGCACCAACTATTATTTTGTCTCAATGATTCAATGCCTATTGAAATTGGTTATGATCGGTCCATTATTTTATATAGGTTCTGTACAAATTCACCCATCCCCTCCCCAAAATGGCGTTTTTAGTCCGAAAAAAATCTTAATATATAAAACGATTTTAATCAAATTTATTAAAAATAAGTCTTATTATATTCTAAAATGATGTGCCAATTATACGAGGATCAGTTCATTATTTCTCATAGGTCCTTCGCATTCACCCTCCCAAATATCGCTTTCAAACTCATAAATCCCAAATATACATAAGTATCGAAAAGATATTTAGTCAAATTAAGATAAATATAACCCAAAAGCGATGTGTAAAATTAAACGAGGGTCTGTTAATATATTTTTTCTAATTCCCATATAATTCTCCAGATAAGAATTCCCTTTAAAATACATAAATTTCACATAAATGTTTGTATGAAATTAATGTCTTTAAAGGCACTAGAGATCTCATAGTTGGATGTAAAAAGTGCTGTTTTAAAAGATCGGAATATTTCGATTGTTATAAGGGCAAATCCATTATGAAAAATGATTCTATATGATTTGCCACATTCAGATTATATATAATACCATATTCCATGACGAAAATGAGGAATGAACCAATTTAAAACTATCAAAAGGTAAGTTTTAAGTAGGTAACCGTGCGAATTGACAGTAATATTAAACCTGTATATAATAAGTATATATGGAGAAGCATTTCCCATGAAAACTGACTATGGGTTAGATGTATCACTAGAATTCAACCCAAATTTGTTATGAAGATTGATATATTCTCCACCAAAAATTTAGGAGAGTTATCCCGCGCTTATTTCATATTAATGAGGTAATTAGTCACCAAGTGTGTTTCACTTATTGTGAATGCTGGGAAAACATTTTTCAGAAAAAAAAACTGATTTTTTGGAGTCTGAATTGGTGTTTGTTGGAATCTTTTTGGATTTTTCCTTTTCAGATAAGTTGCAGTGCTCTATGTTGGTTTACTAACTTCAATTTGTCCATTGTTATGACATAAGAGTACGATTGTTTTCCTAGCCACTGCTGTTAAACGTTTGAGATTTAGAACAGTTTCATTGGGCACATAACCTATTGTCCTTTTTCGCTGGAAGAGGAACTTTTTATGATCAACAGTTTTTAGAATATTGATTTCAATTCACAGAGCATCGTTCTTCAAACAACCTGTGAATGATTTTAATTCTGATCTTTCTACATTTTTGTCATTGTATATGGTTGAGTATGTAATACTGAATGTGGAATATCACATAGGATTGATTCCCATTATGAATTTGTCCTTATCATAATTGAAATGATTTAATGCTTTGAAACTCCCTTATAACAATTGAAATGCTCCAGTCCTTTGAAACTCTCTTTTAAAGCTCGTTTTAGATGGAATTAAAAGGTTACTTGTGACTTTAAAGACATTAATTTTACAAGGAACAATTTTTAAATTTGAAAATTGCATTTCATTTCAAAATAAAAAAGACATAAAAAATCGCCAAAAAAACCCCACATTTTCCATTTTTTCTTAATTTGTGCAAACATTTATATGACACTTTTCAAAATGTGTAATTTTTTTCTTTTAGTTGTTGTTGTAATCTGTCCATCTATTTGGAAAAAAATGATGTGTTTAGAAAAAAATTGGAAAATTAAAAGATTTTTACTTGAAAGTGATTTAAGAAATTGAAATTTTTCATATTTTTTCTTGTGTTTATACGAGGCCCATTAATAATTTTTTCTAGGCCGATTTTTACAACCAACAATGTAGTGTAATGTATTGTATAGTCGGGTTTCACCGACAATAACATTTTTATTTGTTTTATTATTAAAAATATTCTCTTCTATTTATGTCTTTAAGTTGGTTTTTTATTTATTTTTAGTTTAAAAATCCACATTTTTTATTATTTTTATAATTTTTTTTATATTTTTTCGTATTTAATTAAAAATTCTTGTTAAAATCATTTGCAATTGTAATCCATATTTGTATAAAACAAATAAAATTTATCTTTTCTATATAAAATTTTGAAAATGATAGAAAATAAGGAAATTTCAAGCGGAAAAGAACGACTAAAAAAGTACTCTATTATTTTGTTCAAGGTTCCTAAATGTCCAATATGGAACGACAGATGGAATCTTAAATGGGAAAATGTTTTATTAAACAAAATCAAATTTTTACTATAATATTTTTTGCCAAAAATTCGAGTTTTAGTGAACATTTTAAATTTTTAATATTTTTAATTTTTATTAAAAATCTATATTTTTTCTATAAAATTAAATTTTCTCAAAAATATTAAATTTTCAAAAAAAGCTAAAATTTTCGTAAAAAGATGAATTTTAAAAATTCTATTTTTTCATAAAAAATTTAAATTTTCAATACAAATTGAAATTTTTAACACAAATTTAAAATTTTTATTATAAAAATTCAAAATTTTTAATAATTGTGGTCGCTTCATCCAACTTGAAAACAGGGTTGGAATCCTGTAGAGAGAAATACATATCAAGATAGAAAAAGAGAGAAGAAAGAACAGGAAAAATCATGCGGGAATTAATTTACTGAATAAGAAAATGAAGAAAATTAGAGAAAAAGATGGAAGAAGAAAAGAGACAGATATGTATATACTTATGTATGTATGTATGTATGTATGTATGTATGTATGTATGTATGTATGTATGTATGTATGTTACATATAAGTTTTAGAACGGCTGATAAATTTGATGAATTTTTCACAGAATGAATAACACAGGCTATAAAAAATTCCGATAGGACCAAGGGGAGAAGTACCCCCATAGAAAGCAAATATTGATTAACAAATATCTAATGAACTGTAACAGCGATAATTCCCAAATTTGGTCCAAACAACTTTCTCAAGGAAATGTTTTACTGAACAAAACGTTAAACGGATAGGGAGAGGTTCCCTGTTTACAAAACTAATATTGATTATGGAACTATAACAGCGAATTTGGTCGCAAAGACTCTTTCAAGATAATATCAGGAGAAGGAATATCGCCCATACAAAGCAACACTTTTTTCGGGCTGTCGTTGGGTTCACAATCTTTGGCCGATTGCTACTCGGATCATTCCGGAACGAAGATCCTTGGGAAGGTTTTTAATATGCTTAATGTCATACAAATGAATATGTCTAATCTAATTAAATTAAGTTACCAGAAAACTGTACATACTAAAATTACTAAAAGTTGATCAAGCATTCAAAGGTTCACAATGTTATTAAACAAGGAGAACTTGTCCGTAGATAGAAAATCTGGTTCATGTAGAAGGAATGGTCTACATAATGTTTAGAAAGCCAAAAGAGAAGCATTTTTAAAAGAGCTCCCAACGGATGTGCTTGGACTATATGATACGAAAAGTTAAAGATAATGCAGATTTAAAAACATAAAAGGCTCAAAAAGTTTCTAACAGGAACACAGCTAAAAATTTATAGCCCAAACACAGAAAAAAGAAATTGAAGTCAAGTTTTCTAAAAAAAATTATTCTTGCTGCCCAATGGACGACGAAGGAATGTCTGTCTGTGCGACATTTTTCGAAATTTCCTGGTCAAAAATTGTATGTTGCCTGATATACCCTCACCACTAGTGGTGGTGGAGGGTAAAAAATATATATTTTTGTAAATTGTAATAATAATTTCAATTAAATAAAAAAAATTAAAACTTTCAGTTTAGTGATTTCGTTAACATATATGTCAGTTAAGAATATCTCGATTTAACTCCTTAATTAAATTTTTTTTAAATTCTGAAACTTTCTTTTGACTGACCTTTTACACATTAAAGAAGTTGTGTGTTTAGAAAGACTATAAAAATGGTCTTAGTGTAGGTCACGTTAAACAGCATAGAAATCGGCAAACCAAAAGTGATTTATACATAATTGTAGCGCACACTCAGTTGTTGTTTTAGAGTCAAATTTAAAAAAAAAAATAACAAAAATATTTATTCGAATATGAATATTCAGGTTTCATATTTACGATTTACTATATTTGGCTTAGAGATTATAGACAATTTAATTATGGAATTAACAATTAATTTACTGCTGCTTTGTAACTTTATAATGGATTTTTAACTATTAAATATTTTTCTATAATTTCTACTAAAGAAAAAAAAAAACAAAATAAAAAAATAATTAAGAATGACATATTAGGAGGTGTCGAAAGGTATATAAATTACAAGCTTTTACCCGGTGCCCATTGCTGCACGAAAATTCTTCTCAGTCCAAGAATTCAAAAGAAATATCACAAATCACGATGTGTATTTAAAAAAAATTGAGAAAGTGACTGGGACCAAATTTGAGAACTCTCGCTGTAATAGTTTTTAAGATATTCGATAGTCATTATTTGTTTTGAAATGGTTCTATATTTTGTCCAATGAGAGAAATGATTGAGACTAAATTTGAAAACTCTCTCTTTCTCTCTCTCTGTTAAAATTTTTTGATATTCGTTAAGTAAATCTGAAATTTCATTCAGAAATAAACTCTCTCGTATATTTTTCTTTAGACAGTTCGGTTACCGGAATTTTAAACAATTTTTTCATTACCAATAATCATTATTAATCTAATCAAAATTCTGAATTTTATGAAATTTAAAAAATTTTTCTTAAGATTTCTTATCATTTTTTTTGTTTGTTCGTATGAAATAAAAAACCATACGATAGAAATTTAATAAAATTATTGATTTTTGAACTTAACATCTGTTTGAAATTATTTATTAACAAATGTTTTTTGTTTTTACTCTTTTCCTCCACACAAAGTTACTGGAATTTTAAGAAATTCTAGAATGGAAAACTTTTATTGTTTCAATTTTTTTTTCTCATTTTTTTTCTTAATTTAATTTAAAAGAATTTCAAAAAGTTTCTAATTTTTTGTTTTTATTACAATAAAGTCATGATGAAACAGTTAACATTCAGTTAACGGCTTGTGTTTGTTTTAATTGACACGACAACTGGATTTTATATGACGGGGGAAGAGGGTAATTAAAATTCTTGGCTTACTAAACTATAAAGAATTTTATTTTAAAATTATTCATGGGAATTTGTAAAGTTTTACAAAGATTTTGTAATAATTTATAAGACGATAATGGGATTGAATTTTAACATGTGAATGTGGAAAAGCTTTTCTTCGGCCAAGATTTTGAACTTAACAAGAACTGAAGTAGAGCAATACTAGAAATGAACTAGAACTGAATTTGAACTGAACTAAAATTAGAACTTAGGAAGAATTGAACACGAACTGAACAGGAAATGAACTAGAACTGAACTAGAACTGAACTAAAACTGAACTAAAACTGAAGTAGAACTGAACTAGAAATAGAACTGAACAGGAACTGAAGTAGAACTGAACTAGAACTGAACTAGAAATAGAACTAAACTAGAACTGAACTAAAACTAAACTAGAAATAGAACTGAACAGGAACTGAACTAGAACTGAACTAGAAATAAAACTGAACAGGAACTGAAGTAGAATTAAACTAGAACTGAACTAAAACTGAACTAGAACTGAACTAGAAATAGAACTGAACAGGAACTGAACTAGTAATAGAACTGAACTAAAACTGAACTAGAAATAGAACTGAACAAGAGCTGAACTAGAAATAGAACTAAACTAGAACTGAACTAAAACTGAACTAAAACTGAACTAGAAATAAAACTGAACAGGAACTGAACTAGAACTGAACTAAAACTGAGTTAAAACTGAAGTAGAACTGAACTAGAACTGAACTAAAACTGAACTAGAACTGAAGTAGAACCGAACTAAAACTGAACTAGAACTGAAATTGAACTGAACTAGAACTGAACTAGAACTGAAGTGGAACTGAACTAGAACTGAACTAAATCTGAACTAGAACTGAAGTAGAACCGAACTAGAACTGAACTAAAACTGAGTTAAAACTGAAGTAGAACTGAACTAGAACTGAAGTAGAACTGAAGTAGAACTGAAGTAGAACTGAACTAGAACTGAAGTGGAACTGAACTAGAACTGAAGTGGAACTGAACTAGAACTGAACTAAATCTGAACTAGAACTGAAGTAGAACCGTACTAGAACTGAACTAGAACTGAACTAAAACTGAACTAGAACTGAAGTAGAACCGAACTAAAACTGAACTAGAACTGAAATTGAACTGAACTAGAACTGAACTAGAACTGAAGTGGAACTGAACTAGAACTGAACTAAATCTGAACTAGAACTGAAGTAGAACCGAACTAGAACTGAACTAAAACTAAGTTAAAACTGAAGTAGAACTGAACTAGAACTGAAGTAGGACTGAAGTAGAACTGAAGTAGAACTGAAGTAGAACTGGACTAGAACTGGACTAGAACTGGACTAGAACCGAACTAGAACTGGACTAAGACCGAACTAGAACTGGACTAAAACCGAACTAGAACTGAACTAAAATGAAATAGTACTGAACTATGAATGAACTAAAATCACCTAGAACTGAATTAGAACTAAACTGGAATTCAAAAATAAAAAAAATGAATTGCGAATTCTGAAAAAAATCTCAAATGAGTATAGAAAATTCAAAAAAATTGATAAAGTAAATCCGAAATAATTTAAGTTTTTAATTTTTTTCATAAAAGATTTCTGAAAATATTTCACATACATAAACACACACACATGTTCAAATAATACAAAACATTAATATCTCGATTAAATATTCTAATAAAATTAAATCATTTATTTGACTTTAACATTAGAATTAAGTTCCATTCAAAATGGGTATAATTTTCATTTATCTTGAAATTCATATTTGTTATTCTTTTGTTAGAATCAGATGAAAAAGGTATATAATTTGTCATAATATGTTGCGTTGTCTTGTCGTTGGATTTATTTCTTTTATACTTTTTTTTATAATTTTTTTTATTTATTTTTTCTGACTTTTTTTCTCTTTTTTTAATCAATTTAAGATAAAATTTAGTTAAGACAACTTTCTATGTGTTGGTGTGTGTGTGTATTACATTAGTATTATGTTGATATTTTAGTTTTATTTTTTATATTTTTATAATATTTTTTTTTGTTTATCTGCCGACTTAAGCGCTACAAGTTTTTTTCGTATAATTTTTTATATAAATTGTTTGCATTTTATTTATTCAACCGTTTAACACACTCAAAAAATGATAAACATTTTTAGTTAAAACTAGCTAAGACCCGGTGCGCTTTGCCGTCCTTATAAAGTGGGTGGTGGGTCCTACATTTCAGCCAGTAAAAAAAGAACCTTGTGAAAGTAATTAAAACCAATTTGTATGTTACCACTTTTACAGTTCTTTATTCGATAATTAATAGTTGCTTTGAATGGGGATACCTTTCCCCTTGATCCTACCCGTCCTATATTTTAATCAGTAAAACAAATTCTTGAGAAAGAGATTGGGTTGGAATTTGAGAACTATTGCTGTTATAGTTTTTAAGATATTCGATAGTCAATATTTCCATTGTATGGGGGACACCTTTCAACGTTCATCATTCTGTCCAGTAAAACAGTTACTTTATTGGGACCAAATTTGAAAATTCTCGGTGTAGTGATTCTTTAGATATTTGGTAATCTATATTTCCTTTTTTTGGGGACACCTCTCACCATGATCCCATTCGTCCTACATTCTGTCCAGTAAAATAGTTTCTTTATTAAGACCAAATTTAAAAATTCTCGGTGTAGTAGTTCTTTAGATATTCAATTATCAACATTTTCTTTTTGTGGAGGCTACCTCTCCTTCTGATCCTATCCGTTCTTCATTTTGTCGAGTAAAACAGTTCCTTGATAAAGTTGTTGGGAGCAAATTCGAATATTCTCGCTGTTATAGTTCTTTAAACATTCGATGATCAATATTTGCTTTATATGAGAGCTACCTCTTCCCCTGATCCTATCCATCTCACATTTTACCTCATAAGAAAGTTCCTTCCCCTGATCCTATCCATCTCACATTTTACCTCATAAGAAAGTTCCTTGAATTATTGTAAATTAACAGAATAGAACTGGTTCAAATTTAAGAGTTTTATAAGCTATAAATTATATTCCGGGAAGGGGCCTTATATGGGAGCTGGTTCAATTAATGATCCCAGAACAATATAACTTCTTTAGATGTATTATTGTATCAAAATAAGTATATGTGACAAATTTCAGTAAATTATCTTTAAAATTGTGGGAGTTTGGGGTGTATCAAAATTTTGCATATTATAGCCTATAACTTTTTACCTGTTAGTCAGATTTTGATGATCTTTTGCACGATAATGGAGTATGCTAAAATTAATTTTTTGTTTAAGTTCAATTACATTTTTAGAAGAAATTAGAGGAGTTCATTTTCGAAATTTTGAGGTTGTTTCAGATATCGGTCTACAACTTCCTTGCTTATAAACCGATATAGCTAGTTTTAAATAGCAAACTGCTTAGGACAATAACAAACGATGTGGCTAAGTTTCATTGAATTCGGACAATTATTCTAGGTGTGAGAATGTTTCCAACAGACAGGCAGACGGACATAGCTAAATCGACTCAGTTTTTGATTTGATGCAATAATATATATACATTGTAGGATCTGAGATGATTCCCTCTTGGCGTTACAGAGGGAATGACAAACTTAATATACCCTCAACACATGTGGTGGTGGAGGGTATAAAAATATATATTTTTGTAAATTGTTTTAAAAATTTTTAGATATTCGATGATCAAAATTTGCTTTGCATGGGGACTAAATCTCGCCCTGATTCTATTCGCCCCAAATTTTATTTTGTAAAATAGTTCCTTAAGAAAGTTATTGGGACCAAATTTGAAAATCTCGTTGTTATAATTATTCAAAACAATACTGATTATTGTATATCTCTCCCTGCGCCTATCGAAATATTTTATAGCCTATGTTACTTTCGGGTACATGGGGATTTTTCTATGAAAGATGGGTACAGTAGTTTAGCTGTCTATAAGTTCCAAACAAATAAACAAACAAACATAGATTCTATTATATATAAATAGATAAATAAATAATTAAATAAATAAATAAATAAATAAATAAATAAATAAATAAATAAATAAATAATTAAATAAATATAACATGATCAACTTGTTCACCGAAAAAGTTAAAAATAAATAAAAATTAATTTTGTTATTTTTTTAGTTAAGCGCCAAAATTAATGGCTTTAAATAAATATTAAATGTAAATTGTTTTGAAGTTTTGAACTTTTTTCGAATTTCCTTATTCTTTTCTGTCATTTTGCTCGAACAGGTATCTATCTTTCTATCTCCCTTCATTGGTCTGAACTCCTGGCAATTTGAAAGATTTGCCTTTCTTGATGCAAATTCTTATTCTACTCAAGGACTTGTTTACCTTAATGACAAAATGCCAAGTCAGGCCAAAAATATGTGAACACATTGTGAAGTCTTATGAATGGAAGCAGCCTTTTTTGTAAATATTCCTTGATTATAGTTCTTATTCTACTCAAGAACTTGTTTACCATAGTGACAAGATGCCAAATTAAGCTAAAAATAAGTGAACACATTGTGAAGTCTTATGAATGTAATTATAGAGGTTCTATAATTACCTTTGTAACAAATGATTGACTTCTCATGCCGCATATTAAGAAGTTTTTGAAAAATGTTGACTGCTTTTGTATCCTTTATTTTTCTAAAACATTCTTTTGCGCATCAACAGAAAGTTCCGACAAATGTGCCAGAACAGACATTTCTTTGTCATCCCTTATGCAACAAGAATATTTTTTTTTCAGAAAACTTCTCTGCTCTACTTTTGTCCTCTAAGTTTTAAGCAGCGTTCCTTTAGGGAACTCTTTTGAGCCTTGTATTTTTTTCAACCTGCATTAGCTTAAATTTTTATATCAGTTTCTCTATCAAGGGACAAGTTGTTCTTGTACTGTTTAACAACATTGGAAATAGTTTGTCGGCAAAGCTTAGAACGCTTGTCTAGCATTTTGAAGGACTAAGTTTGGTTTTGTGGAAAATATTAATTATTTTAGAGGGCATTTTTTAACCAGATTAACAATATATTCATTAAACATATTAATTGAGAACCGTATGTGTTTGATGTGAATGATTTTTGACTTTAGAGAGATCATGTGAACCATTTCGTTTCATTTTTCGACCTCTTAGTCCTTAGTGTAATACTAGTTTATATGAATTAAATTTCAATGGAATCTAGATCTGAAGTCGACTTTTCTTTCCATAACTTATTATTTCCATAACTTATTATTATTAATTCGATTTATTTTTTATTAACTTCATTTTATTTATTTATTTATTTATTTATTTATTTATTTATTTATTTAATTTTTGTCTTACAGACATCACTACTACAGTAGATTGTACCATCAGTTCCGAAAGTAAGGGTCAAGAATGTCTCGACAATGTCTGCCAACGTTTACTCATACAACAGCCCGAATTCTTTGGCCTGCGTTATATGGTCAAGGGAAAAGAAGATGAAATGAAATGGGTGGACTTAGAACGTTCACTAAGTCGTCAATTGGAAAAATATGCAGCTGGTACTAAGATTTTCTTACGTGTACGTCATTATGTTACAACTGGCGTACGACATTTAAGCGATGAGGTGACACGTTATTATTATTTTTTACAATTAAAAAATGATATAAATGAAGGAAAAATTGCATGTGATATACGTACAGCCATATTATTGGCATTATATTGTCGACAAGCTGAATATGATAGTTATCAAAGTGATAAACAAACAAAGGATTATTTAAAGAAATCTCTAGTATTACCAAAAAATCTACAGGGTAAGTGACAAGTTTTTAATTATTATTATTCATTATTATACCCTACACCAACGAAAGTTGAAGTTTGAATATTAAGCATTTGTGTGGATGTTTGTAACATATAGAAAAAATGGTGTTACATTCACCTTTAAGTATACCGTTCGAGTCAGAATCACTTTCTGAGTCGATTTAACGATATCCGTACGTCCGTCTGTCTGTTTATACGGCTGGATGTCATGCAAACATTGTAACCACTCTTCAGTTTTCAAAATATCACGATGAAATTTGATACATATCATTATTGTGGCCTAAGGACGAAGCCTATTGAAATTGTGCATGTTCGGTACAATATTTCAGGTACCTCTTATATAAATGTTCTTTACGGAATGGGGTTTTAAGGTCATAAATGTTGTAAATACAAATAAATAGTGTCACAATAATGTACTAAACGCTTAAGAATAAATCAGAAAATCTAATTATACGAGTGTCGTTTTTTTCTTAACAAACATTTTTAACCGATGATGGTTGTAGGGTATTAGATAGTCGGGTATGTATCTATGTATATATGTATGTATGTATGTATGTATGTATGTATGTATGTATGTATGTATGTATATATATGTATGTATTTATGTATGTGTGTATGTATGTATGTATGTATGTATGTATATATGTATGTATGTATGTATGTATGTATGTATGTATGTATGTATGTATGTATGTATGTATGTATAACGTATGTATAACGTATATACTCTAAAACGGCTGGGCCAATTTTGCTGAAATTTTTACAGAATGATCCCCATGTACCTCAAAGCAACATAGTCTATAAAAATTTCCGATAGAGCCAGAGGGAAGGGTACTCCCATATAAAACAAATGTTGATTATCGAATATCTAGCGAGAGTTCTCAAATTTGGTCCCAACAACTTTTTCTAGTAACTGTTTTACTGGACAAAACGAAGGACGAAGAAAACCAGGGAAAGGGGCACCTCCTTTACAAAGCAAATATTGATTTTCGAAAATCTAAAGAACTATAGCAGCGAAAGTTCTCAAATTTTGGTCCCAACTTGCTTAACAAACGGTGTTACTTGTACAAAACGTTAGGCGTGTAGGTCTAGAGGGAGGGAGGGGTACACCCTAAAGGACTATAACAGCGAGAGTCTTAAAATTTTTCAGTGTTTATGCTACTAGTGTATGAACCGAAACCGGAAACCGTTTTTTTTGCATTTCAGCAAGCCGATCGGTTTCGAATAATTTCTATTGTCAAATTAATCGAAATGCATATTCAGCTGCATTTTTGTAAATTCCGCCATAAACGAGAATATATAAAACTGTTCGTGTGTTACACGAGCAAAGTACTGTATGCATTCTTAGATATCATATCCTAAATCGATTTCGCTATGCTCGTTTGTTTTAGACATCATCACATCCATAAAATTAATCCGTAACTAAAGAAGGAGTCTCTAGAAATGTAAAAGATAAATAATCGATTTATATAAACCGATAATATCTACACATTTTATATTAAATACAATATCAAAAACTACAAAAACAACTTTCACCTATTTAGGACATTAAAGAGTGCAAGGATAATTGACCTAGACATTTTGATTTTGAAGGAATCATTATTTAATCTTCAGGCCATTTCACGATATAGGTTTTTATTCGTTGGTCCAAAATTTCTTATAAATAAAGTGTTTTTCATAAATTTTTAATAATCAAAATTTATAAAAATCAATTTATAATAATCAAACTGTTTTTTTTTTTTTTTTTTTTTTTTTTTTTTTTTTTGAAAAGACCATTTTTCGAATAACTAGAAAACCGGTTTTTTGAAAATGCCGCCCTGAATTTTTTTTTAATTTAGCAAAACTAAGTTTTGCCGGGTCTTCTAGTTTAATATAAATTAAAAATTGTGTTAAATGTTTTGAAATTAATTTCACATAAAAAAGTCAATTTTAATTTAATTTTACCATTTAAGGAATTTCTTAAAAATGTTGTTTATACTAAATTAAAAATAAACCTACATTTTATATTATTATTATTATTTTTTTTCAAACGATAAAAACGATAAGATATTTTTGCTAATAAATAATTTATTTTACGATTATTTATTAACATTTTAGTTAGTGATTCACTACCGGTTAATGTTACTTTAATTCTGTTCATTATTAACTGACGTCAAAATAATTTTAATATGTATGAGTCAATTTGTCTAGTACGAAATATGTACGACAAAAAATTCTTATTTATTTTTTTGTTAAAAAAAATATTCAATATTGTGGGAAATTAATGAATTTTTTGAAAGATTTTTTAAAAATATTTGAAATATTTATGTGGTTTTAAATAAAATTGGAAAAAAATATAAAATTTTGATATTATTCATAACTAACAGACCCGACAAACTTCATTTTGTCAAAAAAAAAAAAAAGAAAAATGTTGCCTTGTATGGGCGATACCCCTCCCCCTGATCCTATCCGTCCTAGGTTTTGTCCCAAAATTTTCGCTGACAAGTTCTTTAGATATTCTATAACAAATATTTGCTTTTAATTGGCGATACTCCTCCCCTGGTCTTCTCCGTCTTACGTTTTGTCCAATAAAACAGCTCCTTGAGAAAGTTGACGTGACCAAATTTTAAAACTGTTGCTGTGATAGTTCTTTAAAATTTCGATAGTCACAATTTGCTTTGTACTGGCGATACCCCTCTCCCTGGTCTTATCTGTCCTACTTTTTACCCAGTAAAACAATTCCTTGAGAAAGTTGTTGGGACCAAATTTGAGAACTTTCGCTATTATAGTTCTTCAAATATTCGATAATCAATATTTGCTTTGTATTAGCGATACTCCTCCCCCTGGTCTTATCTGTCCTACGTTTTATCCAGTAAAACAGTTCCTTGAGAAAGTTGTCGGGACCAAATTTAAGAACTTTCGCTATCATAGTTCTTTAGATATTCGATAATCAATATTTGCTTTCTATGGAGGCTACTTATCCCTCTGGTCCTACCGAAATTTTTTATAGCCTGTAATACTTTCAGGTATATTGGGATCATTCTGTGAAAATTTCGTAAACTTTGGTCCAGTCGTTTTATAGTCTATGCGTTACATACATACATACATACATACATATATACATACATATATACAAAAATACATACATACATACATACACACATACATACATATATACATACATATGTACATACATATATACATACATATATACAAAAATACATACATACATACATACATACATTCATACACACATAATTACATATATACGTAAATATATACAGGAAGTGTGTATATATTTTATATAAATAGATCCTTTTTTATCAAATATGGGATCAATAATATCGCTTTAAGCAAAAAATCGGCAAGTATTGCCCAACATATCTGCATTTGAAGAAGCGATTCGTCTAAGTGTTTCCTTTTCTTGTAACGACATTTTACAATTTCTCATGATTCGAACAGTATTTTATTCATCTTCAGTGCAGCGGTGATTTTGTTAATTTTCTTAACATAATTTTCAAATTATGGCTGCTAAATAACAGATCCATCTCTGTTAAAAATCTATCACGATTTTATGTACTTTCTGTGCTCTTCAATTCTTATTTAACAAGATCTGTTCACAGGATATGCAAATACCACATAATTGTTCTTGTACCAATCTGATGGCTTGTTAACCACAGTGGCAGGAGGCCAAGTTAGGACAAAAATAGGTGAACACATTATGAAGTCTTATGAATGGAAGTGGTACTTTTTATAAACTCTCCTTTCGGTATTTATAGAGCAGGTTATTTTGCCGCAACTATATATTGCTTAACATTGCCTCTAGCATCAGCAACATAAAATATTTGACCAAGTTGCCACAATATGCGTTTCGTCATCCATTATGTGGCAAGAATATTTTTTTACAAAACTTGATTTCAATTTTTGTGCTCTGTTTTTGGCCTCTACTTTTTGCGCCTTTTATGATTAACTTTAATTTTTCGCACCAATCACTAAGCTAACCGTGCTGTTTTCCTACCGGTGATGTTGGGAGCTCTTTTGAAAATGCTTTCTATTTTTTGGCTTTAAAAACATCACCATTCACTCTGCCTGAACCAGGTTTTCCATTAACGGACAAGTTCTATCGTTACTGTTTAATAATATTACAAACAGTTTACGGGCAGACCTTAGAATACTTGGCCAACTTTTTGCAAAACCAGAGTGTGACGGGTGTTATATCATTGTCCTGTTGGAAGAAATAGTTTGATTCAGTGCTCAGTGTTTTTGAACACTTTTGTGCAAGTTATCCTTAAGGATCTTCAAATAACTATTTTCTTCTATTACTTCATAAATAAATTCTAGTTCTCCAATCCCAGCCACCGACATCATGACACCAGCACCACCATGTTTGACTGTTGACTAAATGCGTTTTTTCTGCAAAGCCTCCCCCTCTTTCTCCATGTGAAAATACTTCCCTCTGCTTAAATATATGAAAAATTTACTTTCTAAAAAAGTCTATTTCTTTATTGACGTGCTCTTTTGAGAGAGAAAAATAAACTCTGACATTATATCAGGCAGAATTTGGCACACGATGTTTAGTATGGGCATGAACAACTATACCAGTGTTTTCCTTTAGAAATTTTAGACGATGAAGTTTAAGGGTCTTTCTCAATTATTTTTACTATTTTCCTCTTTTCCCGAAAATATAGAAAAGACGTTTTATAATTTTAGTAATGATGGTACGTGGAGAGCTAACCAATGTGCATATTTTACAGATTGTTCAATTCGATTGTAGATTCCTTTCTTTATTTAAATCATTTTTAATAGAAGAGGCGTTTGTAAATTTTGAAAGTTGAGTACCGTTTTAAATGTAGGTGACGGTGACAATGACGGTGACGGTGACTTTTGCCCACAAGAAATATGAACCTCTAATAATAAATGTTTAACTAAAAACCATTTGAAATAAAAAATGTTTAATGTAGAATTCACCTATTTTTATGTATCCTTCGCAGACGCATGACTTTTGTTCATCTGTGTACATCTTATTGAAATATAATGTTTAAATATATTAATTATAATTTTCAAACAGAAGCGAAAAATCGATTTTTTAAGTTTTTCAAAAATTTTTGTTCCATTCCGTGACGGAGATCGAATTGTCGTGGGAACGAGCCAAATTACGTTATTCCTTCTGGTTGTTGCGGTTGCCTACTAATGTAGGCAAAATTAGAGTTGTCACATTGTCTCTAGTTAGACTTGAATTAAGGCAGAAGTTAGGTTTTCCAGGTCTTTTTAGAAAAAAACTCGAATTCGAATTTTTTCGAAATTAAACCATTAATTAAGTATCGAACATAATTTGAAAATAATATTTATAAATTAATCTTTATATCTTGTTGTTTTCCCTCCAATCCACTCCAGGTTTGGTCAACGATGATAATTTTTTGGACAGTTTAATACTTGAAGTATTACAACAACATTCGGGCATACAACATTTAACCATTTCACAGGCTGAAGAAATGTACATACAATGTTGCCAACAACTGGAAGGTTATGGTGAAGAACGTTTTCAAGCTAAAGATAATTTAGGCAACGATATTAATCTTGGTTTAGCCATTAACGGTATGGTGGTGACGGCGGAAAATGGTCGTCAATATTTTCCATGGAAAGATTTTCACACAGTGACCATAGAGAAACGAGCCATACGAATAGTACAAAACAAAGCAGATGGTTCACAATTTTTGGGTTCATTTATATTTTCCGAAACGGATACCGCCAGATATTTTTGGAAATTATGTATAACACAACATAAATTCTTTAAACGTTATATAGATGAAGATTCAGCGTCAAGTATGGGTGATGTGGAAAGTGCTAATGGTATTTCAATAGGTGGCGGTGCGGAGGCTATAAATGCTTCAGCTTATAGTGGTTATGATTTAAGTGATTCTCGTGAGGATTTACTATTAGAACATCATGCAACTTATGTGCCAGGTGCAGGAGGAAATTCGGTAACAATTGGTGGCAATCATTATCAGCCGTCAGTACAACAACAGTCACAAGAATATTTGTCATCAGCACAATCATTACATCATCAATCTTCCACGCAATTGCCGCCTCATGGTCTGATATCAACCGCTAATTCTTCATCAGCTCTAATGTCTTCGAATATATCTTTGGCAGCTAGTCATCAATCGGGTAGTGGACGAGCGGATGGTAATGGTATGAATGGTAGTGCTTTACAAATGGCTCATCACAGTAGTGGGGGAGGAGGAGGAGGACAAATGGGTCAGAGTTGGCTAAGCAAGGTGAGTTGTGATATATTGGTTTAAATCAAGTAATTTTTAAATCTTTTCACTTTCATTGCTTCCAGGAATACTCACATGATTATGTATCCTCTTCGCAACATCTTTCCAATAGTATTTTAGATACGCGACTGCAAAGCAGCTCCTGCCAAGATTTAAGCAATAATAATTTACATAGTAGTTCCAGTTTTTTGGGTCACAATAATAACAATCATATTTTAGCCGCTGATGCTCATGAAAGGGAACGCCTTAAAGCCATGTTGCCGACTTATAGGCCTGCTCCAGATTATGAAACTGCCATACAGTTGAAATATAGAACACCCTCGAATGAATTATATAATCACAATCAATTGCAATATCAAGCAGCTGCTTTGGCAGCTCATAATTCAGCAGCTGCTTATTACGCTGGTTCTCAGCCTGATGTACATCAAGCGGGTGAGGGTTTATTGTTGGGTCATATGGCCACACATCGTTATCCGGATGTGGCTCAACCGGCTCAGGCTATGCATGCTCAATATAATTTATCCGCAGCCACGGCAGCAGCCTCTGGTTTGGCGGCAGCAACACAAAATAATGTTTATGTAGATTTGCCACATCGTTTGCAAATGATAAGAACAAAACCGCCTCCTCCCTATCCGGTGAATCGTTTAAGTTCTTCATCAACACCCGATTTAGCCGTAGCTTCTCATCGTCCTTTATTGGGTTATAGAGCCTATGTTTCTGGTTCTTCACCAGATTTGGTATCGAATAGAAATCTTTTGAATTCCCAATATCCATATGCTGGTCAGCATGGGGGCTTAGGGAATCCAGGACAAATTACGACGTCATCGGGAGCTACCATGTTACATCAATATCCCTATATGGGACACATGGGTCATTCGCAGTCTTATCTGCCACCTCATGGTACTTTTGAAAATCTTAATATGATTGAAGAACAACCCTCTATTATGTCGCAATTAAGACAATCGGCCTTAAGTCAAGCGGCTGCTTCTCATGCTGCCAATAGTACTCAAAGTTATGAACAAAACTCACCTACTTTACCACCATCGGGTTATCGAACATCGGCCAATATGCAAACCTCCCAGCCGGCTGCATTGCAACGAAATGCCATGAATGGTTCCATAGAACCCATCTATGAAAATGTGCCACTGCCTCAATATACATCATCCTCCTCGGTTACGCCTCAACGCAATACCGATCAACGGTCATCGGGGTCTTCTACCCAAAATGTGGAAATAAGGAATCGCACCTCATCCATACAATCCGCACCAGGCGGTATGCCAAATCAACAACCACCAGTGCCAGCCACAAGGCATCATCATATTCAACATAGGGAACCGGCAGCGCCTCCCACACAGCAGCAGCAGTTAGCCCAACAACAAATACAACAATATTTACAGGCTCAAGATGAACCTGATGAAATTTCCATGAATATTAAAAAGTTTAATCATCAAACTCAACCTGATCGGGCAGCTAGCACTGATGTACAACTCTTAGAACCCACACCTCCACAAAGAACAGTTCGAGCAGCCTCAGCAGCACCCGCAATAGGAGGACAATCATCTCCTCTAATAGATCCCACTCCTATAAAAATGACTCCTCCGCCCCGGCATCATAAGAATATGAAAAGTGCTTCTTCTGTGTCAGCTGTGGATGTCATACAAGCCGCATCCACACCCACAGCACCTTCAGGAAATACCGCATTAAATTCCACACGTATTGCCTCATCTAATTCTCATGATGATTCCTTAAGTCATCATTTCTCAGCCATGAATTTATCTTCCACATCCTCTTCCATGTACAATACCACTTTAGATACTACAACGCAAAGCTCAAGCACAGCGGGAGGTAATACTTCTACATCAAAAGAAAAACGTAAAAAACGTTGGAATTTCTTGGGAAGAAGTAAAACACCAGATAAACAAAAATCCGCCACACTGGGTAGGGAAAAGGCAGCGAATACCACTAAGTTACAGAAAATAAAATTAGCACAAGATGATCTGAATTTGCATCATAGATGGTCCACTGGAGTACCCAAATTACAACCTATATCGGGACAGTATTCCAAAGATAAATTGGTAAGTTCTAATAAAAATTATTGATCAAAACATAGACAAGAAACTAACTTCCTTTGTTCTCCTTAAATTAGTGTCAAATACTCACTGACAAACTAAATGACCCCCAGTTGTTTATGGAATTTGAGGCTATACCAAAACGACGAGAAATGGCACGTTATGATTGTGCCTTGAAAGAAGAAAATGCCATGAAAAATTCAGATCCTAATTTTCTACCCTACGATGATAATCGTGTGCGTTAACACCCACTATGGAGAACCGTCATGGTTATGTTAATGCTTCACATATTTCGGTAAGTACAATACGGTTTCATTAAGATATTAAATGTTTATCCAATTTCACCAATTTCATTTTAGTCGACTGTGGGTAACAAACAACGTTTCTATATTGTGGCTCAGTCACCACATGAAGAGTTAACCACACGTATCTTTTGGCAATGCGTTTGGGAGGCTGATGTTTATTTAATTGTACAATTATCGGAGGATTTGAATTATATACCACCCAATACAAATCAGCGCATGGAGTTTGGACAGGTAAAAAAAAAATTACTTGGTATATAACACTTATACTGCATCATAGGGGAGTCCAAGGGCTATCAATTCCACCTAGTTTCATAAGTGAGCCGTTTTCCTATATCCAGAAATTTTCATTAATCCTGTTTAGATTTGAATTTTCCGAAAAACTGAATTGTTTCAAGTTGAAAAATTATTGGGAATAGACGATTCCAAGGGCTATCATCTCCATCTAGTCTTATATATGAGTCCATTTTATAACTCCAGAAATTTCCAATTTTAGAAAAATACAAGTTCCAAAATTATTTGGAACAGAATGGTATACTGATGGACTCCAAAAGCTGTCATCAGCAATTAGTACCATATGTGAGCCCTTTTTCTAACTCTTAAAATTTTCAAAAATCTTTTCCAGATTTGAAGTTTCAGAGAAATTGAAATTTTTAAAGTTCCAAACTTATTGGGAATGCACAGGATCTACTATACCACGTAGGGCGATCATCTCAACCTACTGTTATATGTAAACCTTTTTCCTAACTAAAAAAATTCCATTAATCCTGTCCAGATTTGAATTTTTTGAAAAATTTATTTTTTTAAAGTTCCAAAATTATTTGGAACTATCATATCCACCTAGTCCCTTAGTAACTTTTCCACTGATCCCTTTTTATAACTTTAGAAATTTCCATTCATCCTGTCTAAATTTGAATTTTAGCAGGTTCCAAAACTTTCAGAAATATGATACTTTTACTGTTCTGTAGAGTGGAAACTACTATTTCACCTCGCTCCATAGATGAGCCTATTGTAAAATCCTTGTGGTCCTTGGTCACATGATTCATGCTTTGCTTTGACATCAGGTCAAGAAATTGTACCACCTCCATAGTATTAGTCCATAGATCTAATTGGACTACGAGTGGTAGGATTTGCTTGGTAGTTAACAAATGTGTATCATGTGGTACTTGGCTATATGGTATACCTCCGTTTGAGACAGCTCTATTCCGATATAAAACTACTTTTGTAGACCGCTAATTCTGTTCTATCCAGGGTCGATCCATATTTAGTCTTGGCTGCGTCATGATGTTTCTTTGTTTTCTTCATAAATAATAATTGAAATTTATTTTATTCATTCCATTTTATTTTCTTTCTTTAGTTCCAAGTATATCAGGAATTTTCACAAACCACCGATCGTTGTATTACCAGCAAACTGCGTCTTTATCACATACAATCAAGACGTTATCGTTCTGTTTGGCATCTAAACTACACCGATTGGGCTGAACAAAATTGTCCACGCGATGTTAATCATTTCTTAGACTTTTTGGAAGAGCTCAATTCAGTGCGTATGGCTTCCATAAATGAAGTACCACCCGGTCACAATACAAATCCCCCAGTATTGTTGCATTGTCTAGAAGGAGGCGGTAGATCTGGAGTAACATTAACAGCAGATTTATTACTTTATACTTTGGATCACAATGAGGTTTGTTAATACTTCTCCAGCTGGATTATGGATTAAATAAAAATTAATTTTTGATTTTTTTTGTTTTAAATTTGATTTTAGGATTTGGACATACCTAGAGTTATTGGTAATTTACGTCATCAAAGAGACAGCATTATACCTTCTTTGGCTCAATATAAATTTATTTATAGTCTTTTAATTACATATCTAAAACGAACGAGATTAATTTGAATAACGTACAAACGTTCTCATTTGTTTTGTTATTATTATTTTTTTTATCGAAAGCTGAAACTTAACGTCCATTTGACTGTTTATAGACGTAATTTTTTTAATTTATGACCCTTCTGAATATATTTTTTTATTATTTAACAAGTATTTTATGTCTAATACCCTCCTCCTCTTTCTCCTGCTCCTCTTGTTGCTATTATTTGGCAATTAAATTGCTTTAATTTAGTTTAATTTATACTTTTCCTTCTTCTTTTTTTAAACCATAAACGAACAATTGTATTTTCTACATATTTTATATACAGGGTGCTTTATTTTTCTTTTTATTTTAACTATTTTTTATATATAAAATATTTGATTTAATCTATAACTTTTTGTAGTTTAGTTTTAATTTCATATTTCTAATTTCTTAAAAGTATTCTTTTCTTTTCTTTTTCTGAAATCTGTATCTAATTCTATTTAAATTAATTTTTTCATACATAATTTCTCTTGTATATAGAAATCATTATGCGTTAAAATATCAAATCAATTTTTTTTATAACTTTTTTTTATATAATATTTATTTTTATATAATATTAAAAAGAAGAAAGAACGAAAGAAAGTAAGAAAACGAAATTAAGTTTTAGATTGTTTTGCAATTTTAAATATCAACTATAATATTATCTTCCATTAATCATTAATTGTTGAAATTTATATATATATTTTTTCATTTATTCATCAAGTCTTCTTGTTGTTAGTATTTAAGTTGTAAGACAAATTATATATCAATTGTGCCTTGTATTTAAAGCAATAAAAGAAAACAAAACTTAAAGTTAACAATGAAAAGAAATTTTATATAAATAAAGTAAAGAATATTAAGAAATATTGAAAACAAATTTAAAATCAAGTGTTTATTTTTTTAACTAGCAGATCCGGCAGATACTTCCTTTTGCAAAAAGTTGTTGGGACCAAATTTGATAACTTTTGCTTATATTCGAAAATCAAAAATTGCTTTGTATTGGCGATACCCCTCCCCATGGTCTTATCCCCGTCCTACATTTTCTCCAGTAAAACAGTTCCTTGATAAAGTTGTGGAGACCAAATTTGATAACTCTCGCTGTGATACTTCTTTAGATATTCGATAATCAATATTTGCTTTGTATGGGAGGTACTTCTCCTGCTGGTCTTATCCGTCCTACATTTACTCCGGTACAACAGTTCCTTGATAAAGTTGTGGAGACCAAATTTGATAACTTTCGCTGTTGTAGTTCTTTATATATTCGATAATCAATATTTGCTTTGTATGGGAGGTACTTCTCCCCCGGTCCTATCAAAGTTTTTTGTTATTCTGTAAAATTTTCGTCAAATTTGACCCAGCCGTTTTAGAGTACATGCGTTACATTCATACATACTTCCTATTCTATATATATAGATTGCTAAGCACACATTTTTCACTAAAACTTTCAGGTTGTTGTTCTTCTGGACTTAGAACTGTAGTATTGATTTGGCAGTTAAACATAAGTCTTATATCATGTGGTCTTTGGCCATATTCTGGACAAATATTAGGGATGAAACAATCAATACAAAACTAGTAGACATTCAACCTATTGCTCTATTGCGAACGTAGTTGTGTCAAAATAATTCTTGTTGACCTCTGCAGATTTCGTTCCATGTTTGCAATGTGAATTAGGCGTCCTCCAAGTACGTCAACTTGAAACCATGAAATTTATGAAGTCGTTCAAAGCTGCTATATATGAATCCTGATCAGAAGGAGCAAGTACCTAGCGATGTATGCTCTGTTCATATATTCGAAAATCTTTTCCAACATGACACGGGGAAAACTTTAATTGTGTTATATTGCAGTTAGGAGAATGCCGCCGATGACATCAATGAAGGAAATGTTTACTGACCAATTAATTAAGTTTCCTTGAGACAGCATTTTGACATCTTTGAATATTTCTCCATTGCGTATCACTAAGCAAAGAAGTTTGCACTGGTGCAGCATAATTTATCACTGATCAGTCAATTGTTTTGTAATTAGCTAATAAAGTGTCGTTATCCATACTCCTTTTATTGTTGGCTAGTGCTTTGAGGGCCTCATTCCTGCTACGCAATTTTTGCGTGAGTGCAGTGGAATGAGCTGAAGAGGTTTTTAGGCTATAAAATGTAACTCGTAGGATTTAGAGGTGGTTAACAGTCTGAATTTGGATTCCATTGATTACGATCCCTAAATTTTTTATTTACCTCTTTAGTCCAGGTTTACCTCTTACTTCTCTGTTGCAATCAACTTCGCTGATGAAAGTTTCAAGTTACGTGAAGTGAAGAAGTTGTGAAATTCGGTGAGATAAGCATTTATCGAACCGCATGTCAGGTATTATGTTTAATGTCAAACAAATGGATATATTCTTTATCTGATTATAATGAGTGACCAGAAAAAAATGTGAATACCCAAATTAGAAGGTCTGCCATCAATTTGTTTCCAATTTTATTAAACAGTATCGGGAGAACTTGTCCATTAGGAATAGTTCACATGATGTTTCTAAAGCCAAAAAAGTAGAAAGAATTTTCAAAAGAACTCTCAACACATCCATTAGAAAAGCAGCCCCGTTAGCTCAGTGCTCTGACTATTTGGTACGATAATTTAAAGGTTTAAAAACATACAGAAAGTTCCAAACAGGAACGCTGCAAAGAAATGTAGAAGGCAAAAACAGTGCATTAATATTGAAGTCAAGTTTTCTAAAAAGTTATTCCTGCTGCATAATGGAGTAAATTGCTCGCTCTCTAGCGTTATTAAAGGTTTGGCTAATTACAGATTTCTTCTTTAGCTGAAGTACTTATATTATAATAAAGGTACTTTTTGACGATTCTGTCTATAATATTTTTTTGCTCAGAAAACTAAAGAAAAATATTTGAAAATTAACGAAATTCCAATAGGGCAACCGGGGAAATAGTTTCTTTTACTGTCCTCGGATTTGCTTTATATGCATTCTATTCATATTTATTTAGAATCCAGACAATACTATAGAATATTTTTTTGGGCCCGAATAAATCCCGCCAAGTTCAAAAAACTAAAAAAAAACCTGCCCAAAAACCGATTCAAATTTTTACTTTGGTCTAAACATCTCTTCAATTATAAGAGATATCTAAATCAATTTGAGAACACCTTGAGAATGTCCATGTGAAATTTTATTAAAAAATATTCAATGGTTCTGCAGGTATAGAATTATTAAAAAAACGTTTGAGGTCCACTGTACACTGGTTTAAATAAAAGATTTAAATTATATCGACAAAAGTTAATAGAAATTTTAAATTGGCATCTCTGTGCGACATTCTGTTATATAAGATATTCTGTTATAAAAGTTTTTCTGTTAACATAACAGTTTCTATAATTAGAATTCGATTTGGAAGTACCCTGTAAAAAATATTTGTAAATAGAACCCTTAAAAGTAGGCAACAGTTTTCGTTCGTAACAGATAATTGTTTAGAGTACTGTTGACTAACAGTATATTAACATGCAGCGGTACAGTTTAACATTATATGAAAATGTTGCCACATTGAATACAAATTTAAATTGGCCCTGATTTTTTCGCTTTACAAGAAAAAAAAAAACAACAATTTTGAAATTTTCAATACCCTCCGAAAGAAATGGAATTGCAGTGATTTGGAGAGCGGCCAATTGGTTAAGGTTTATACGATTTATGCAATATCTGTGGATTAATTTGAACTTGCGGATCTTTTCCAAGGCTACAGATCTTTCTGTGAAACTGGTTGGTTATAGCAATTTAATCTAGTCTGATTACGTGCTTTTATGGTTAATGGAACTAAACCTAACAAATATTTAGGAACCGGAGTTTAGGTCACGATCAAGACGACGATTTATAACTTGTAAGGATTAAATGAAATTCTTCAGGATCACGCAGATGATATTTGCGATATGCAAATGGTTCAAAGAAAGAAGTCAAATAAGAGTGTTGATGCTTCAATAAGCTTTCTAAACAAGATGGTGGAAAGTGATCCCGCACTATTCTCGGTTACAGAGAAGCATATAATAAGGAAGCATAGGAAGGACATGAATAGATTATCTAAACCCAAAGGCCTGCTATATAAATGGTGGAACATTAACCCTTCGTAAGATTTGAGATCCTCCATCGTGACTTTGAGATCACGACTAATGGTGTACATGTACATTCTCACGAGAACTGAATCTCCGTTCTTGAACGATTCGAATCACACTCGATCAAACATTTTCAATCCAGCAACAGCTGTATCAATCGGAAGTCCGAACTTTTACAACAACAACGAGAGGTGTAAGACAAAAAACTATTTAGCGCTTAAGCTAGCTGGATCCATTAGTGCACTTCAAAAAAAAAATGGTATAGAATTCAGATGAAGGCAGACTTGTATTACAACTTGTAAGGACGAATTTAGTGAATTCCAAATGGGGCACATAAGACAAACTGGATAATGACCATTCAGGTGAGACCGAGAGCTTTAATATGAGATCTTAGGAAGAATTATGAAGAGAAAAGTTCTGGAGAAGTACACAAAACTGGCAGGGTTATACGCCGATCTCAGTCAATTCTGCCCATCTAAAGCCTTAATTAGGGTGTCATTAAGAGGATTAGATTTGCAGATGATTAGTCTCCTTCTGCTGCTAAGAGGGCAGATCTACGTCCTAATTGTATTGTATTTAAATTTCAATAATTTGTCTCAAATGGAGTGGATTTCGAACGACTTTGGAACGAATTGTCGATACAATGCTAAAGGAGAATATATCAAATGAAAGGTTAAGATTCATTGGAAAAATCCCTGCACGAATTAACCCTTTACATAGAAGAGTCCTTCAACGATTGACGTTGAGGGAACATTTAATAATGTCATCGAAACAATTATCCAATTCTTTGCCGAGTTTGGGGTAGACAGACACTAATCATCTGGATCGACCATATGCTTAGGAATAGATGGATAATTTGCAGCGAGTATGATATAAAAGTAAGAGACAATGTCTAAAGAGCCACCTCACAGGGGGCCTTACCGATGGCAAATTTTAAACAGTCTGTTATTCGGACGATGTATTAGCACTTCTGAAGGAAAACAAACCAAATCAACTGTGAAGAAAAACAAACAAGGCTTAAAACATGGAGTTAGGACAGGACTGAGTCCTTATATAGAGTAACCGAAAACCAGAACAACCCTGCACCCATCGAACCACAATACAGTTTTAGGTGCGTGCGAATAAGTAATCTATTATCTGAATCAAGCTTAATCAGGCAAATCTGCGATATAAGGATCCAAATATAGCCAAACGGCTATTTCATCCAAGGATACCAAGGTTATGACTATACTGGATACTCCAAGGTTGGTAGAGTTCTCATAATATGTGTACCTGAACACCAAATAATGACTGGAGGCGTATAATTTAGCAATCATTGCTAGAGGGATCCAAGATCTAAGACTGCGGAATTCAATGTCTTTTAATGAATTGAGGGCGTTGCTAAAAAAGTGGCCGAAAGCAACAGACAGGTCACTGTGGAACAACGAAACAGTTGGTAGCATTACAAAGATACCTTCGAGAGTCCCAGATGGGGGGAAAATCATAAGTAATTTAGAATTGTATATTGGTGAGCTAAGTAAGATGATGGGTATCGTAGTAGGACGCATTGCTTTTATGGCATATTTAAAAGGCATTGGAGCAGTCGATGACAATGAACACAGGATATCCCAAAATTTTATGAACGAGACCTTAACGGACATATCCCAATTAAAGGGGAGTGGAATAGATGATATTGAGGAAGTTCGAACATGATACGAAATACTACTGATTATGAGGTATGAAATGATTTTTTTTGACACTGGAAACGCACAACAATCGAAATTGGGGATTGGGTGTATGAAGGATGGATATTAGACATCCTTATGGGGTTTGTTTTCCTGTCTTCAACATAACCTAAATAAAAACATACAGGTCACTGTAGAACAACGAAACAGTTGCCAATATTACAAAGAGACTTTGGAGACTTTAAAAGGCATTGGAGCAGTCGATGGCAATAAACACAGGACATGTGTGGAAAAGCTTCTCAGATATCCCACAATTTTATGGATGAGTCCTTAAGGGACATAACCTAACTAAGGCAAGTAGACTGGAGGATATTGGGGAAGTTCGTAAATGATACGAAATCCTACTGATTATGAGGTATGAAACGTTTTTTGACACTGGAAGCACACAACAAGCAAAATTGGGTATTGGGTGTATGAAGGATGGATATTAGACATCCTTATGGGGTTTGTTCTCCTGTCTTCAACATAACCTAAAATAAAACACATTCTCAGGTTTCTTTCTCATATATTTTTCATTTTTATAAATATTTTGTTT
The DNA here is from genome assembly GCA_004302925.2 of Cochliomyia hominivorax. NCBI lineage: Eukaryota > Metazoa > Arthropoda > Insecta > Diptera > Calliphoridae > Cochliomyia > Cochliomyia hominivorax. The sequence continues at coordinate 86,128,634 of PYHX02000158.1, read as the reverse complement.
TTCTTTTATAACTTTTACTACATTTGACCATCAATAAAATTTTTATTTTTAATTATTTTTTTGTTTCATTTTAAAATACGACTTTTTAATTTTTATTAAAAATATAATTTGATTTTTTTAAATACATAATTTAAATACAATTATTTATATATTTAAACAGGGATTAATAAATTTCTTTGTAATGGATTTTTTTTAAAGTTCTATAATTTTTTTCTGGAGAGATTTTACCATTTAACATGAATCATAAATAACATTTACAACGTTTTTATATAAATTTTCTTTATTTAAAATTTATTTTATTAAAAAAAAAATATTTTATTTCAAATTTTTTTTTATTTTAAAAAATTTATTTTATTTCAAAATTTAATTAATGAATCTTTTTTTAATAACAAATGGATTTGGCAGCTTTTTGTATACTATTTGGGGGGGGGGTGGTGTGGTAGAAAAGTAAAGGAATTAAATCCAACTAGTTCCAAAACGATTTTCTTAAAAATAATTCTCTAACATTTGAACCGTTAGGGTTTATCTCCATAACATTTAATATAATTATAGTTGAGGTCTTTTCGAATTGATTTGGTCAGATTTCCACTTTTTCATTCAAAAATACCAAAAATCCTAAGATTTTCCTCTGAAATAATTTCCCTGTTTATACCACAAGGGTTGTAGGATTTTTGAGTACATACATATCTATGCAGATGGACAAAAGTCACCGTCATTTTCCTTCATGTAAGTTTGAAGAGACACTGTGCCCATAAAACAAACTAAGAAAGAAACTTCGTTCTTACCCACATTTCTGTTTCATGCTTTAAGACTGATCTGGCAAAATTTTATAACGGTACTTAATTTTAGGGATTTACTAATATTGGTTAAACCCTCCTTGGTGGTACCAATGCTGAAATTATAAAATCTTTTAAAGACGGCACACCATATAAAGCTTTCTCCCTGATTTCTGATTGCAGCAAAATTTCAAGACTCTTGATTTAATAGTTCATTAGATATTTTATTATCAACATTTGATTTGTATGGGGGCTACCTGTCCCCTGATCCTTTACGGCCTAGCATGATCACTACAAAATTTTAAGTTCATCGCTATTATAGTTCTTAAGATTTCATATTTTTTATGTTTGTTTCATATGGGGAGTACTACTCCCTCCCCCCTGATTCTATCCATCTTATATTTTTTCCTGTGATGTGTCTCATAGACTCTGCCTCTGTAAACAGATCTTTCGAATTCATTATTTTATATTTAATTTGCATACGGGTACCCCTTCCCCTGATCCTCGAATTTTTCGTACTTTCCGGATACCATTGGTGATCATTCTATAAACATTTCATCAAAATTGGACCAGGCGGGTTTAGAGGTCATTATGTATACATACATACATACATACATGACATACTACATACATACATACATACATTACATATATACCCTATATTACTATATACATACATGCATACACATACATCCCTATATTATGTCTACAACAGACTTGGCAAAATTGTTTTGTCAAAACAAATTTTAAAGCCTTTCAGATCATTAAAAACCTATATTTTTTTATCTTTAGGTGGTCTTGAAATCTCTTTTGTTTACCTCAAAAATCCGCTTTATAAGGTAGTGACGTTATAAAAACTGTCACTGATCCTTGTAGACTTCGAATTGGAAATCTATGAAAGTGACAAATCATCGCATGAAATCTTATTCCCAACGAATATTGACAAAATAATCCAAATAATTCTGTCATTCTAAGAGAGTTGAGAGTTGTAGTCAATATGTTGATCACACGCACCCAATGCTTAATAATTTAAGTCCATGGCTATAATTTATAGCATTTGGGATCTTGTTTATTCTATTCATAGTAAAAATAACTGCTGAAAATTTTTATGACTTATTAATTCTATGAAAATTTCAGCCGTTTAGAGGCCCATACATTACATAAGTCCATGACTATAATATATTACATTCAGTATCTTGTTTATTGTATAATTGTTGAGCAAATTTGTCGGATGAAGAAGTTTTCATTGGGAATTTAGTCGGTTGAAAAAGTTTTCTTTAGGAAATTTGTCGGTTGAAAAGGTTTTCAATGGAATATTTGTTGGATGAATAAGTTTTCGCTGTTATTGTTTTTAGGATATTCGAAAATCTGTAAAGGGGTACCCCTATTTCTATCCGTCTTACGTTCATTGTGAAAGTATTTGGGATCAAAATTAAGAACTCTTGCTGTTCTTTAGATACTCCATAAACAATATTTGATTTGTATGGGTGGTACCGCTTCCCTTGGTCCTATCGACAATTTTTATATATGTCAAAATTTTATCAAAATTGGTTTAGTCGTTTTGGAGTCTATACGTTTCACACATATTTATAAACATACATATATTCATACATCCAACTTTATATAAGGGATATAGATAAGAAAAGGGAGTTATTTTGAGTTTAAGTTACCCACTTTTATATATAAATTGTTATCTGAACAATGAAGAGCCTTTAAACATTATACATGATAGATGGCGGTGACTTTTGCTGATGTGTGTGTAGTTAACTCAAACTTGAAAATACCCACTACAATCAGGTCTTTATCATTTTGGAGAACTGCTGAGATATGGACCATTTTCTTTTTTAATTTATTATTTGATGAAAATATTAAGATGTTGTTTAAATGATTAAAAAGGAGAAAACTATAAATATTGTACATGATACGTTTTATATAGAGAAATTTATTAATTAAATTATTTTTAATAAAAATTTACAGATTTGTTTTTAATTAACAAACAAGTAAGAATGCTATAATCGGCTATGCCGAATTTTCAATACCCTTCACCACAAATGCGCTCCACTCTACCATGTATACAATATATAAACGTTTTCTTTAATAGAAGAAGCTTGAAGTTAGAGGTTGGTTCAGATATCGGACTCTATATACTTTAATATATTAAACCGATTTTGCTGTTTTTATATAGAAACTTCTCAGCATAATTATAAATATGCAGGCCAAATTTCATTGAGCTCTGTCAATTATTGTGTATGTCAGTGAGTCAACAACAGGCAGTCAGACGGACGGACATAGCTAAATGGAGATTTTAATTTGATGCAAGAATATATACACATTAAGGAGTCTGAAATGATTTTTTCAGCGTTACACACGTAATGTTATAGTTAATATACCCTCTTCAACACTTGTTGTGGTGGAGGATATAAAAAGAGAAAGTGTTTTTTCATAATATTCTCTCTCCCTCTCTTCTATTATACCCTACACCACCGTTTGTGCTGATGTTTATAACATACAAAAATAACATAGAAAAAAATGCTGTTAAATCCACTTTAAATATACCGTGCGACTCAGAATCTCTCCATGAGTCGATTTGAAGATGTCCGTCCAGCTGTCTGTCCATGTAAACGTTGTGAAATCTTTACAGGTCGCAAATTTTGAGATATCTTGATGAAATTTGGTAAATACTATTATTTTCGGCTAAGGACGAAACCGTGTTTGGTCTAATATTTTAGTTACCTCCCATATAAATGTCTTCCCGGAATAAGGATTTAAACTTATAAAAATTCTAAATATAAAGTGATTTAAATGAGTTTTATACCCTACACCACTGAAGGTGGGTGTAATAGTATACCGTTCGACTCAGAATCACTTTTTGAGTCGATTTAATGATATCTGTCTGTCTGACTGGCTGATCCATGTAAACGTTGTGAACAGTCTACAGGTGAAAATTTTTGAAATGTCGTAATGTCGTGATTTGGCGTAAAGACGAAGCCTATTGAAATTAAAATGTTCGGTCCAATTTTTCAGGTACCTCCCATACAAATGTTCTTTCCGGAATGGAGGGTTTCAGGACATAAAAGTCCTTAAACACAGCAATTTTGAACGAAACTTGGCACAAGTAAGACTTATAATAATCTAAAACGAATTGTCAAAATATGCGAGGGTCGGTTCATTATTTAGGTCCTATACACACCCCTGAAATTTTGGTATCGGTTCAAAATTTCTTGTAGCCCCTATAAAAGGCCTCAAAAAATTTCATTTTAAATCCACCATAATGAACAACACACTTAAGAATATATTAGAAAATCAAATTATACGAGGGTCGTTCAAGCAAAAACTGATACACGAATTTATACGAGGATCGATCAATAATTTCTTCTAGCTTCCATATAACCGCCCAATAAAAATTTTTTCAAATGCTTTAATTTCACATAAATGTTAGTGTCACAATAAAGTACTGTACACTAAATATAAATCAAATTATACGAGGGTCGTTTATTAATTTTCGTAACTACTATTTTAAACTGATGATTTGGTGTAGGGTATTAGATTGGTTGGGCTTGATCGACTATAAATTCTTACTGGTTTTTTTGTTTCGCAAAAGTAAGTCTTATGATATTCTAAGACTATGAACCAAATTAAATGAGGATCGGTCCATTATTTCTTATAGGACCCATGCAACATTCTGGCCAAATATCACTTTGAAGTGCATAAATCTTGGTCAAATATATAAACTGATGCAGGAAGTTATACGAGGGTCGATCAATAATTTCTTCTAGCTCCCATATAACCGCCAAGAAAAAAAATAATTTTTCAAATGTATAAATTTCACATAAATGTTAGTGTCACAATGAGGTACTGTACACTTAATATAAATCAAATTATACGAGGGTCGTTTATTAATTTTTTCATAAGTACATTTTTAATCAACATTGTGGTGTAGGGTATTATATGAATTTCTTACTTGGTTTTTGATAAAATTATGAAAAAAAAATTGTTTGACTAAATAAAATTATGTTTATTATTAATTTTAAAAATTATATTTTATTTAAATGAAATTAATTTTTTAATATATGTTTTTTTATTTATTATTATAAATAAATTAATGATATTTGTTTTCTTAATATTGAAACAATAAAGAATTCAATTCCTTTATTGATATTTTAAAATCTATTTTTTTGTTTCTTATTTTTGTTTTTGTATTTTTTTGTTTTAATTAATTAATAAAAAATAACTTATTAATGTAAGTAATAAGAATTTATAATTAATTTGTTTTAAATTTGTTTAATAATGAAAACCATTTTCAATTTGTTCATAAAATTTATTAATTTTTTTTTACATAAATTTTATCATTTACATTCAAATTGTTTATTTTTTATTTATATTTTTTTTAATTTCTTTGATTTCTTTTAAATAAATATTTATAATAAATATATTTTTATATATAAAATTAAATATTTCTTTTGTATTTGTTGTTGTTGTTTTTAATAAAAAAATGTACATTTTTTTATGATTTTTATAACATTTTTTTTAATTAACACAATTAACTTTTTCATTAAAAATATTTTCTTGTTCATATTTTGGCTGCAATTTCTTTTTTAAAATTTTGTTTTGTTAAAAACTTTGTTTTTGCTTTTTTTTGTTAAATATTTATTATTTTTTTGATAAAAACAAATTTTAATTTGTTAAATATTTGTATGTTTCTTTGTCACATTAAGTTGCTTTAAATTTATTATAACGAATTCATAATCCAAAAACTTGAAATCAATTGAGGTTAAAGACGATTTAGTGTGAAGTATTATTGTTTAGAAAAGACATAATTTAAAGTGATATTTAAACATTTTAAGTACAGTGGGGCCTCGATTTTTCTCTATTGACAAATTTACGATTTTCCATAATGTGTTATCGATTTTCCCAATAAATTTGCTTTTAAAAAGGATCCTGTTAGGATCCATTGTAAAATGTATTGCACACTTAAGCAGAAAAAAAAATTATCTCAGAGCCGCCTTGTTTCGTTGCTGGGATATGGGAGGGCTCTCGTACCTATTCTCTTCTATCACCACTTACAAAGACCTTTGAGGCTTTTCTGCTCTCCCAGCTAAAATGTCATCTCATAGCAGCTTGTCACCAGTGCAGATTCGGCTAAATGTCGTATCCCCTTAAATAGCACATTGTTTAAACCAAAAGAGACAGACAATGCGATAGAATGTTCCTATCAAAAACCTTTAATATTGTCAACCAGAAAGATGAAGAAGGAATGGATCGTGCATAACTCGAGTGAACGTCAATCATTCTTAGAGTTTTGCGGCCAAAAATCAAACAAGAATTGTACAGGTTGGCGTTTTGTCTTCACTCTGGTTTAATTTTTGCCTTTCGAACTCCCAGTGCCTTCATTAGGAATTGATAAATTATATGGACGACTGTACAATAACGGTGTCGGGCCATAGAGTTGATGACCTATGCGGTTTCATAAATGGTTATCTCACCGATATCCATATTTTCTTCACTGTACGTAACCTCAAATTTAGACATCACACTTGATGGAGTACAAATTCTGAATATCAACCAACCGAAGATCCCAGGGGTTACATTTTATAGTCTCTTCACCTCTTCAGCTTATGCCACTACAATCGTGCAAAAATTCGGAAGGAAAAATATAAGATCCTCAAAGCTCTTTACGGCAGTATTTAGGATATGGATAAGGAAACTTTATTAGACAAATTATGTTAATCCGGTGTGACCTCCTTCGCTAAGCTGTACGCAATGAAGAAATATTGAAAGTTGCCAAAATGCAAATTTGTTACCTGCTGTATACAAATATCCTCAATGCAACATCTACATAATGTAATGTTCAGTAAACAGTTCCATCTTCATGGAGGTCACCGGAAGAATCGTTCTAACTTCAATATAATCCAATGGGAGTTATTCCCGAGGTATGTTCGAAAAGATCTTTGAATCTATGAAAGAACAAAGCATACGCAGGTATGTGCAAGACCCAATTGATCTGGATTCCAATATTACAGCTTTGAAAGACATTCAGAGAAACATCACATAATACGTGGTTTCAAGTAACCGTATGATACACAACATTAGTTCAGAAGATCTATGGATTTATTTTATAGAAGTAAGACAATTTCTTAGCCTGAAGTTAAACCAGAACCTGAAAAATAACAATTAGCTAATTTCCTTTAACAGCTGTTACAACGACGGTGCCGTCCTGTAATTCGTATTAAATATTATGTTTTGAGATAATTTTATTCAAGCCGTATAATCGAGGTCCCACTGTAGATTGGGTGTGAATAGAAGTTAAGATGCTTAATAACCGAATATCCTAACACCTCCACTCGGAGACCCTTATGGTCCATGGTAATCAATTCAAAAGGAAATTATAGTCTATTTATAGGGATCTATAATTATAGGAAATTACAGGTCCCATTGTATCGCGTGTAGACATAATTTTTAGAGATATTTTTCGTTCCAAGTGAAACAGCGAAATGTAGTTGGAATTTTCAGAAAAATAAAATCTTTCAAAAAATACAAAATAAAATTTTTTGAAAAAGAATATTTATCGTAAACAATTGTTTTCGAAATTTAAAAATTCGAATATTTTTAAAATTCGAATTTAAGATTGAAAATACTCTTAATTGAAATGAGGAAATTGATTTAAAATAAAAACTGGCTTCACATTTAATACTGTAGAATTTCACAAATTAGAACTTGTAAAAATCCGAAATTGGAACCCAACTGTGATTCTACTCGGATCATTTGAGTCGATTTATGATGTCGTCCATCTATACGCCTGGCTGGTTGTCCATGTGAATGTTGTGAACACTATTTAGGTCGGAAATTTTTGAGATATCTTGATGAAATTTGGTACATATTATAATTTTAGCCCAAGGACCAAGGCATGTTTGGTCCGATATTTCTGGTATCTGCCATACAAATGTCATCTCAGAATGAGATTTTTAGCTCATAAAAGTCATAAATATAAAGCGATCTTAAGGAAATTTGGCAAAAATAATACTTATAATATTTTAAAATGATGTACCAAATTATGTGAGGGTCGGAACATTTTTTATCATAGGTCCCATATAAATCCCCTTTCAAATATTATTTTTAAGGGCAAAAATCTCACATACACATTGGTATTGTAATAATAACAAGACAAATTAATAAAATAAGCAAAAATTTATGTGCAATATTATGCGAGGGTCGGCTTGTAATTCCTTGTAGTTTCCGTATAACCACCCAGAAAAAAAAATCATTTTAAAACGTATAAATGTTAGTGTAACATTAATGTACTGCACACTTAATAATAAATCAGAAAATCAAATTATACGAGGGTCGTTTTTCGTAACTACCATTTATAGCCAACATTGTGGTGTATGATGTTAGAAAGTCGGACTTACTTGTCTTTTAATATTTTTTTAAAATAAAAAAATTAAGATTTCAAATTTTGAAATTTTAATTTTTTTTATAATTTTTTTTTTTTAAATTCGAACTTAAGTCCGAAAATTTTCGATATTAATATTTTTTGCAATTTATAACAAATTTATTGTTTTCTAAATGAATTATTAAAAAAATTCATCAATTTCGAATATTTTCACAAAATCGATTTTATCAAATCCGAAAATTTTCAAAATTCGTATGTTTCGGCAACTAATTTGTGTGAAAAATGTTAAATTCTCATTTTGATTAGTTTAATATCTTTAAAAATTACATCTCAATTGTTGATAAAAAATATTTTAAAAAATATATTTCAATATTTTTATCTTCTTTTAGCAAATTAAGCGATAATAAAAATCGCATGTATTTTTACAAGAAAATTTAATCAATTTTTTCAATTGTGTTTAAATATCAGTGAAAATTACGTCTTTATTATTTAAAAAAATTAAATAAACAATAAATTATAAAAGAATAAAGAAAATAGAAGAGTGAAAAGAAAAACAGATTTCAATTATTAAATGGAAACTGTACAATAAAGAACGATATGGAAATCGTAATGAAAAAGATAAAAAGCAAAAATAAAATATGTTTTTGAGGAAACAGCTGCAGCCTTAAATGTATGGAAATCAGAAAAACTTTAATTCTATTTTATTCATAAAATAAACTTTTTTTAAAAGCTGCCTTGGAATTCTGAAAGTAAAATAATTGAAATCATTTTTTTTTTCAATATTTCGATTGGAGTGGTTCCAAAATGAATTTATTGGAAATAAAGCTGTAACTTTTGAATGATTGGACATGTCTAAATGAACTATGACATGGTTTCAGTAGAATTCTTTTCGAATCGATTTGAAACAGTACAAGTTCCTATGTGGTCAGAGGCGTAGCCGGAGTTGCATCAAAATTGACCAATTAAAAAAATATAAATTTTTATTTTTTTAACTTTTATGTAGTGCTTTTTGTCACTTTGCTCGAACATGTAGTCCATCTCCCACACCACACTTTGAAACACTTTTTTTGTGCTCTTCAAATTTCCTTTAAAAAGAGCCCAATATCTCTCCACTGACCTTAGTTCCAGGAAGTATCACTTTATTGTTCTTATACCACCCAACAAGAGCTTGTTAACCATAGAGACAGTTTGGCAAGTGACCACATTATGAAGTCTTTAATTGCAAATATTTCTCGATTATAAATTCTGGTTCTTTTGTCGCAACTGTAAATCGCTTGCCATAAAAAGAACTGCATGAGCAATATAAACTTTTTGACCAGGAAGTTGCGAAAATCTGTATGTACATTTCTCTAGTTGCGGCAAAAGAAGCGTATTAACATTAAGAAATGTTTAGAAAAAAGCTGCTTCCATTCATAAGACTTCATAATGTGTGCACTAATTTTTGGTATTATTTTACATACCGTCCCTGAGTGATATAAGAACAATAATGTCGTATTTGTACTAAGAGTAGCAAATCCTCCAAACTGCTAGGAGCTAAGACTCGTGGAGAGATTTTAGGCTCTTGTTAAAGAGAATTGAAGATCCGTAAAAAAGTGTGCAAAAGTTTTGCTGTATTGCTGGAAAGACGTCGTGTATATTCTACGAGATGCCCATCATAATGAAAGAGTGATTATTTTAAAGATTAAAGAAAAATTTTTAAACGTTGTTACGATTTGGGATTTCTGGAATTTCCATATGTAAATGTAGGAACTTTATTGATACACTCATTTGCTGACAAATTTTTATATATTATTTTGAAATTTGAAATAAATATTGTTTGTTTTAATTTGATTAAATTTTAAATATTAATGTTTATTGAAAAAAATAATAGAAATTCGAAATCTTAAGTTCTGTATCAAATATCTTTTTATTAATTTTTTCCTAAAGCAAATTTAGCTATTTTCCCATTATTTCCAAAAAATCATTTTCGAACCACTGTGCATTCTTTATTAAACATTTTAAATGAATTTAAAATAATTTATTTTCAAAAAAAATTCTTTTAAATATATTTTTTATTCATTTTTTGTTTAAAATTAATTAATTTTTTTTTTGTACAGCTTAAATCAATTATTAAACTGATTAACTTAAAATATTATATTATAAGATATTGGTCCACTTAAATTAGTATGTAAAAAGAAGGATAATGAAATATAAATATACATAAAACAACAATTACAAGAAAAAGTATTTCGTATAAATGGAAATGAAGAATGAGAATTAAATGAAATTTATTTAAGAAGAATTTGTTCAATATTGAAATGAATGTTTTGGTGATTGATTGAAATATAATTAATATACATTTTAAAGAATAAATTTTAAACAGAAATTCATAATATTTTTACTAGATAAATGAAATTCTTAAAATCAATGATTAACATTATAAATACTTTTATTTTCATTTTAATATGAAGATTTATAAGTTTTTGCTTTGTTTTGTTTTTGTAATATTAAGAGAATATTTGGAAAATTGCTTTCATTTTCTTTTGTGGGGGAACTTAAATTAATACTTGTCTTTAATTTTTTTGTTTTAATTTCATTTAAAATATAATAATTATAGCCTGATTCGAGTTGATTTCATTTTTTGTTTTGTTTTTTCTTTTTTGAACATTTCGCTCAATTGCTGCAAGATTGTCATAACTCAAAAGGACACATGTATCAGACAAAATTTTGGCAAAAATAGTTAATACCAATATGACAATATTACAAAACGATATTTTAATAATTCTATAACATTTGAGTTTTTGGAGATTTTTTAAAGAAAATTTCAGATGGTTAGAGCTGAAATCGACCAGCCGTTCAGGTGGCCTTCCAAAGTTGACCATCTCGGGTATATATAATTATTTTTCTAATAAAAATATCAATATCTTTACCCGGTTTAAAAATAATCAATTTCGAAAAAGTCCCTTCACTTATTTTCATCTAAAATATTTTTGTCAAATTATATATAAAATTTTGTATCGGAAAACTCTATAGGATAAAGTGCAGGTTAGAGCCAATCAGGGAGCCTTCCTAAGTTGACAATCTCGGGTAAATTAATATTTCTAATACAAAATATCTATCTATTGATTGAGGTCAATATCTCTACCCAGTTCAAAAATAATCAATTTCGAAAAAGTAGTTTCATCAAAATTTACAATTTTCTTCAAAATGTTTATAAAATTTATATTTTTCTGAAATAAATGTTTCCAATGATCTACTTTAAATTTTTAATCGGAAAACCCTATAGAACAAAGTCTAGACCCGAATAATGTTGACCTTCTCCGGTATATTGATATTTCTAATACAAAATATATTTAAATTTTTTCATCAAAATTACCACCTTTTTTAGTTTTGTGATTTGAGAAAATTGACCAAGTTTGTGTAAGACCTGATTTCTATAATATCTATTCAAAGCTACAATTGTAAAAGTATTTGTTTAATAGGAATTTACAAGGACTTTCTATATACAAAGTTTTATTTTTATAATTTATAATTTGAATTATTCTTTATTAATTAAATTAACAAACCCGAGGTGGCCAATTAAGAGGATTACCGACTACGCATCCCCATTGGTTAGGAAATCTAATCATATAAATTAGCTCAAAATAAATAAAAAGTTAAAGTCGGCCAAGCCTGATTATTTAATACACTTCACCACAATGTTGGTTAAAAATGACAGTTAAGTTTATAGAGGAACTAGAAGAAATTATTTCTCACATCGATTTTTGCTTAAGTTTCTTCTAATTTGGCTAGTTCTTATTACAATACCAAAAAATGAGATTTAAACCCTTCAAAGTGATATTTGGAAGAGGATTGTATGTATGGGAAGTATAAGAAATAATAGATCGATCCTCGTATAATTTGGCACATCGTTTTTAGAATATTATTTGTCATTGATTTATGTTGCTTTATATTAAGGATTTTTATGGGTTTAAAACTCCATTACGGGAGGAATATTTGTATATGGGGCTAAGTGAAATTATGTACAATTTCAATAGGCATCGTAGGCAAAGTTTCATTAAGATAAGTTTGTTCACAAGGTTTTCATCGATTCAGAAAGTGATTCTGAGTGGAATGGTGGCGAAGGGTAAACAATATGAATAATTGATATACAATTTTTCGATTAATTATTCTTATTTCGATTGTTTTAGTCGATTAATCACATCTGATAATTGATTTTTAATCGAATAAAATAATCGAAATAAATTTCTATTTTTTAAATTTTACTTTTTCATTCCAAAAAACTTTACACTTTTCGATTAATCGACCACTATGTATCGATTTCAGTATAAAGTTTACAGTGTAGAATCTTTGTGATCGATCGATAATCGTTTTTTTACGTAAAGAATAGATTTCTAAACCATAATCTAAATCGAATCTCTATCGATCACAAAATAATCGTTTTTTATTTTTACATAAAGAATAGATTTCTAAACCATAATCGAAATCGAATCTCTTATCACTGTAGGGTATAATCACCTTAACTCTAACCGTATGAAATTGAATGAATGAGAACAGTTCAAAAGTTATAGAATTATTATACTTTTTGGAATCACAAACAGTTCAGTGTGAAAAATTTTACATAAATTTCAAGTTTTCATTAATTTGTTCTGTGGAAAATGATGTTTTTCTTTTGTGGATTATTTTCGTTTTTGAGTTACAACCGAAATTGCAGCAAAATAGTGGATTTCAAAAATTTGCTTTTCAGTTTAATTTACAGTAAGCAACAATAGTAAATAAGTTTTTGAATTCATTTTTAAATTATTTTTTAAAAAAAAGTTGTACATTTTGTAAGTCTTTTTAAAGTTTTCTTGGTAAATTTTAAGTAGTTTTGTTTTAAAATGATTTTCTTTTTTTGTTATTTTGTAAATTTGGCTGATATTTTTTTTAGTTTTGATTTTTTCATTATTTTGTAATAAAACTTATGTCTAGAGAGAAAATATATATATTTTACATTATTAATATCCCAAAATTAATATATAAAAATTAAATTATAATTAAATATAACTAATAAGCATTATAAAGTATAAAGTTGTATTAAAATATTTGAATAAAGAGTATAAGAATTGTATAAGATCATTTAAAAAAAATAATAAAATAGAATAAAAACTTGTCTGAGGACAAAGGTCCGCCTGCAGATTTATGTTTTTTTAGAGTTTTAAGCGCAAAAATTTTAAATATTTATATATCCTTCATATTTCATATATTAACATTATCATTTATGCGTTTTTCATTTATACATTTTAATAACTCCACAACCTTAATTATTATTATTATTATTATTATTAATATAATATATTTCTTTTCCTTCAAATTAAAAACATCAATTTGGCATATTTATTTTTTGTTTTTGTTCAATTAACTGAAATTTAAAATTTATAATTAATAAAATTTATAATAAAATTAATTAATTTAGAATTATTAACTCACCATTTTATATTTATTTTTATTGTATTTAAAAAAAATGTTTGATTAAATTTGTTTATTGGTTCATTGGTGGCATAGGACACATGGGACAACCAGGAGCACCTTTAAAGGGGGTGAAAGAAAAGAAATTCAGAAGAATAGTTCTAATAAATAAAGAAAAGTTAATTAATCAAATTAAAAAAAATAATAATAAAAATAAAAAATTAAACTAAAAATATTAAATAATAAAATAATAAATAAATTTAACTTCAATTTAACGAAATAATTAAAAATATTAAAAAAAATTGTCAGTATCGCAATTCCGTAACTTATAAACGACAAAAAATTGTCGTTAAGTAACGAAAATTCATTAATAAAAAATTTTATCGCTAAACTGGAAAAAATATTTTATTTTGTCGTTAAGAATTCGTAAGTTAATGATATTTTTTTCGGAAAGCGAACTACATATAAAAATTTTTGTTGTAAAATTATAACAATTAAGAATAATTGATCGAAAAATTGTGAATCGATTATTTATTTTGTTTATCATTCACTAATTGGTATTGGTATTGTTTTAAATATATATCGTTCGACTGAAAATCACTTTCTGACTCGAACGATATCCGTCCGGCTGTCTGGCTGTTCACGAAAACCTTGTAAACAAAATGCAGGTCACAATTTCATATTAATTTATATCTTATGAAACTTAGCGTGTGTCATGTTTTTTGGCTCAAGGACAAGGCCTATTGAAATTGGTGATGATGGGTCTGTTATTTCACCCATCCGCCATAAAAATTTTCCTCTCGAAATGGGGTTTTAAGCCTATAAAATAATAAGTTTGTTTCTACAATATTCAACTAATATTTACCATTTGTGGATCTGATAAAAGGAAGACACTAAATTCGGTCACAAGAATAAAAAGTATTTGCTAAATGGAAGATTGATCCTTTTTTGGTGATAATAAAATTCCCTTTCTAAGCATCACCCTAATACAATCAATCATTTCAACTTCATCAAAGTCACGTAAGAATTCAGTGATTGAGCAATTGTCCTCTACGACCCCCAAATTGATAGTAAAGTTAATAAGACTAAATGAGTTTAATCACTTGATCACCACAATCTTTATCATGGGGAGACATTAGGTGCCTACAATTGACGCTAACAATCACCAAAAATTGTTGGTAGTGTGGAAGGTACGTGGTCGTCATCACAAGAAAAATGTCAATTACAAAATGCTACCACAAAAAGCAGTTTTATAATTTGAATATCATCAACGAATAGAAATATGCACTCTTCTTCATTTTTGAGTTCAAATAATTCCCGTTGAATCCACTTTGGAAAAGATAGCATTTTTGGAAAATATATAAGTTAGCAAAAAGCTGATGTTTTCATTCATAAATCTTAAAAAAATTATTTCGAATAAATAATAAAATCTTACTTTATTTGAAAACTAACAGACCCGGCAAACTTCATTTTACAAAAACAAATTTTTAGGGCGTCGCCTAGTCCTATATATTTTTTTAGCGATGGTGTCTTGCAGTAGCATAATTGCTACAAAATTTTAAGACTTCGCTGTTATAGTTTTTTTTCGATATTCGAAAATCAATTTGTGCTTTATAAAGGGGGTACCTTCCCCATGGTCCTATCCGTCCTTCGTTTTGTCTAGTAAAACAGTTCTTTGTGTCAATTTTCTACCGATTTTCATCGTTAAAAGAACCGACATTTTTCGTTACTTAGCGATACCGGTAGTAAACTTAAAAAAGTTACGGAATTGCTGTACTGGAGTTAATTATTTTTTCATTCCTAATTTTATTGAAAACAATGACATAAAGGAAACCATTAAAATTATGTCTTTAATCTTAATTAATTGATTAGAATTATTATTAAAATTTCCAAAAAATTATAGTTTTAACCACAAGTGATGAAATTTTGAACACTTTTCCGAAACCCTTCCATTAAAGAAAACACTATTTCTTTAACTGTGCTCGAATAGGCAGTCCATCTTCTTTTTAAGTCTACGACACTTTTAGACACGTTTTTTGTGTTCCAAATTCTTTTTTAACAAGTGCCCAATATCTCTCCATTTTCATTAGATCTGAGCAGTTTTATTATTACCATATTGACAGGATGCCAAGTCAGTCCAAAATTAAGTGGACACATTATAAAGTGTTATAAAACAACTTTGTGTAAACATTTCTTGATGTTAATTTCGACAAAGTTAAAGCCCCGACTTGTGCCGTTGGATTGGGATCGAAGAAAAGCGACGCAAATTGAAACGACGCAAAACGAATAAGATTTTTCTATATAAATGGACTGAAATATAATTAATTAGGGAAAATAATCAAAACAAGCTATTTTTTAACAATCGTTGCTGTCTTCGTTATTATTAGAATTTCCGTTACTACTAAATGCAGTACTTCGTCAAGGTCGGAATAAATAGAAAGAATTTTATTTTTTAGTACGTGAACGCTTAAAGGAATTTCTTCGCTTATTTGGATCATGTATTTAAATTGAAAGAAAGGACTTCATCTTATTCATTAAACGATTTCTTGTTATAGTTTCATGTTTAGAATCCTTTCTTTCTCTCTCTTCCACTTTCTTTACAGGATTCCAACCCTGTTGGAAGAAGGGATCACAATGGATCACAAGGTCACCGAGGTCACTCTTCCCTACCTTCCTACCTATCTTGTTTAGATTTTCAGCTAATTATTCTTTTTTTTTCAACTGTCTCTTTTGAAAATGATTCTTACTGTTGTAGGTGCTAGTCCAAGTGCTATTTCTATATTAACAGCCTTTTCTTACGATTTAAAACGTTTTATTACATTTAATTTTAATTTCAAACTTATTACTTTTCTTTTACTTTGTCTCATTTCTTTCGTCCTTAATGTACTTGGCGAATAACACACAGTATTCTTATCATAACCATACACTTGTTGTTGGAACCACTTATAATACAAAGAATATGGAATTCTCCTTATTTTACCAAATTTGAAAACTTAACGTACAGGTTACGATTAGTGTTATCAGTAATCCAAATCCAAAATGTTGCAGTAAAAAATTCAACTGTATTTGGCAATGCACATCGATATCAAAAGGACGCAAATCGCACCGACGACACTTGAGGTCAAAACTACGCAAATCGGACGCAACTTTAAATAGCGTCGATATAAATCGAATGCGAGGCAAATCTAAACGATGAAAATCGCGATGACGTAAGTCTGGGCTCTAGTGTATTTACAGAGCCCATTGCATATTGCTTGCCATGCCAAGAAATTCAAGAAAATTTTACTACTTTTGGTCTTAAACTTTTCTTCAACATTCTCTCGCACATCACCTTGATAAAATTTTTGACATGGAATTTGCGAAAAATCTACAAGAATATTTTTTTTAGAAAACTTGACTTCAAGTTTTTGGACTCTAAAATTTTAGCAGCGTTTCTGTTAGGAACTTTATGAGGAACTTCGTATATTTTTAAACTTTTATTAGCTTTAAACGTAGATTGGACTATAAAAACATTAATGGAAGGAATTCCGAAAAAGATTCAAAATTTTCTAATTAGAGATTAAAAGTATAAAAATTATACTTTTTTGTAATTTGTATTAATAATTTCAATCCAATAAAGACTAAAACTGTAAGTTAAGTTGGTTAGTTTTTATTAACATATATGTATGTTAAGAATTTTTAGATCTCACTCCTTAGACTTTCATGTTTTTTTTACAAATGTTTAACTATTTCAGGCACAAAATGGTTCAAAGATGTTTTTTTTATAATTCTGTAACTTTTAAACGGTTAAAATAAATTAAATTACCAAATGTGTCTTCTAGTTGATTTGGAGTATTGCACACTCCTGCTGATCACGGGGAAGTGCCATTAATATTTTCAAATGAAAATATTGTTGAATTTTTCATTAAAACTATTTGCATAAGTCTTCTTGTGTGTTTTACTTATAAACACCAATGGACAAAAGTCACCATCATTAGATTTTATGTAAGTTTGAAGGGCCTTTGCGCCCATAAAATATGATATATAAAAATAGTATAACTCTGCTTCAAATATGGTTTATTTAAAATGATTTCAGGTTCAGGAAGAAGTATTGGTTCACATGATGTTTCTAAAGCCAAAAAATTGCATTTTTAAAAATGCTCTCAAAAGATCCGGTAGGAAACCCTATAATTATCAAAAAGTTCCTGACAGGAACGCTGCTAAACATTTTGAGCACAGAAATTGAAGTCAAGTTCTCTTAAAAATATTCTGAAATGGATGACGAAACGTATAAACGTATCTCCTGGTCACAAATTTTTTGTTGCTAATGCTCAAGGACATGTTGAAGAAACGTTTAGGGCTCAGAAGCAGTAGAAAATTCTCAAAAAAATTTTTGGTATGACAAGCAATATGCAGTTGTCAAAATTTATTTATTAATTCAAAAAGCCCTTGAGTGGTACAAAAAACAAATGTGGTATTTGTACCACACGAGAGGAGAATTCTCCAAAATGCCTAGAATAAAGGTCAGTGAAGAGTTTAATGCTCGTGTTAAATAAGATTTGAGAACTTGACAAATTTTTATTTTTCAACTTTCAATTTACTTTTTACATTTCAAATTTTGAAAGTCCAACCACTAGCCTCTTGACTGCTTAGCCGATCACCCGTTGTCAGTCATCCAATAGCAGTTTAAAATTTACAGAATTATTTCCAAAGCATCAATTTGAAACCTCCGTGAGTTAGAAATGAATTTAATTGGAATGTTGTTAAATTAGATTATTTACTCAGGGTATTGTACAGTGTGGATGTAATAAGTATAAAATAAATGTCAATTTAAATCCTTAAGGATGAAAAAGATTTTTTTCTAAAATACATTTATCATAAACTTAACCAATTAGAGACCAAAAAAAATTACCATCAATAAAGTTAAATGGAAAACCTTTAAAAAAATTATATACCTTTATTTCATCTTCAATCGCTTTAAATAAAATTCCACCAATTTTTTTTTCATGTCCTGTATAAATCCCATAATACATAGATATGTAATTAAAGTGTGTCCGTCCAAACCTTAAAACTTACCATGCATATTGGAATGTCTATGATTATGATGTAACATAGCAGCTGCAGTGGCATATGGTGGTGGCATATTTGGTTGTTGTAATGGTGGCGATAAAGGTCTATTATGAAGATGTGGAGGCGGTGGTGGTGGTGTTTGATTTGGATTACCACCGTTTGTCATAAACATTTGTAAATTTTGGCCACGCATTAGATATGGCGGAGGTGTTGGTGTCATAGTTGAAGGCGGTGGTGGTGTTGATAGTTGTTGTGATTGTAATTGTGGCAATAGTTGTTGTTGTTGTTGTGAGGGTGCATTCATAGTTGTAGGGTGTAGGGTATGTGGTGATAAAGCTCTGGTATTACATTGAGAATTTAAATTACGTGTTGCTGCCGTATTGGAAATCTGTTGCAACAAACGACAATCAGCTGCTGTATAGACAGATGATGAAGAGCTATTATCATGTTGGGCATATGAGCAAAGCCCACTATCATTCGATGATATTGATCCTAGACGTACACATTTAGGAATAAAATCGAAAATTCGTAAATTTGTACAATCAAATTGTATGATTTGATAATCTTCAACTAATTTTTGTTTGTTTATTTGTATTTAGATTTTCATTGATCCAAATTAATTAATTAATTAGTGTTTTAGTTGATAGATTTTTTTTGAAGAAAGTATAAAAGATATTTTGCAGTAGACAATCATTTTGCAATTTGTGCAGATATTTTTTTTTTTGAGTGTATTTAAGTGAAGATAGTGGAAGTTGATGTGTGAGAGAGTAAATGTAGAGAGTGAAGAAATAATAGAAGAAAGTATTGAAAATATATTTAGTTGTGAAGTTAAAGTTAGCACCACACCATTAGAGTAATAAAAAACAAAATATTGTTTTCTATTATTATTATTATTATTATTATTTTGATAGCAAAAATTTATAGCCAATATTGCTACTACCAACCAAAGCCATTCCAATATGCATAATTTTGTTTTAGTTAGGATTTCCGATTTCGCTTATTAATTAATTTTTTTATTTTACTAATATTCCAAAAAAATTAGTTTTTATAACTAATTTTATTTAAAGCTTAATATAATCTACAAGTTCTTAAAGGTTGTAAGACAATTAGCAATCGACTAAATTAAAAATATTTTATATTATATGGATGAATATATATTCCCTTACTTAGTGCTTACTAAAATTATTAAATACTAGTGGACCCGGAAAACTTCGTTTTACCAAAAAAGAAGTTCACTTCGTATAGGCGATATCCCTCCTCTTGATATTACCCCTCCTACATTTTGTCCAGTAAAACAGTACCTTAAGAAAGTTGTTGGGACCAAATTTAAGAACTCTCGCCGTTACAGATTTTTAATTATTCGATAATCAATATTTGCCTTGTATGGGCGATACCCCTCCTCCTGGTCTCATCCATCCTATGTTTTGAACAGTAAAACAGTTCCCTAAGAATGTTGTTGGGATAAAATTTGAAAACTCTCTCTGATAGTTTGAGTTTTTAGATATTGCATAATCAATATTTGCTTTGTATGGGAGGTAGCCCTTCCCCTGGTCCTATCGAAATTTTTTATAGCCTATGTTACTTTCAGGTATATTGGGATCATTATTTGAAAATTTCATCAAAATTGTTCCTAATTTATATAAAGATAGTAAAGATTTTCAACAAAACCCCACTTAGTCCTACAAAAAATTGGCCAAGCATTCAAAATTCAGCCGTTAAACTGTTTCTAATATTATTCAAGTGTCACGGGAGAACATGTCCGTTGATAGAAAACCTGGTTCAGGTCCGAATAATGTTTTTAACGACAAAAAAATAGAAAACAATTTCAAAAGAGCTTTAAAAGTTCTGGTAGTAATGCAGAACGGTAAACTCAGTGCTCGGGCTACTAATGCAGGTTTCAAATCATACAAGGCTCAAAAAGTTCCTGACACGAACGCTGCTAAAAATTTCGAGGCCACAAACCGAGTACTGAAATTGAAGACAAGTTTTGTAAAAAAAAATATTCTTGCTTCATAATGGATGACCAAGCGTATCATCTGACATAATTTTCAAATGATCTTCCAACACATTTGATACGAAAAGTTAAATCTTATGCAGGTTTTAAAACAATACTTATGTTACTAAGGCTAGAGGGAATGTTCGAGAAAGCTTGGGACCCAAAGCAATCAGAATGTCCCAAAAAGGTCCTTATTGGTACGAAAAGTTGAAGCTGCAGGTTTATAAATATACAAAGCTCAAAACTTTCCTGGCAGGAAAGACACAAATTAGAGCACAGAAATGGAAGTCAAGTTTTGGCAAAAAATAATTTTGCTTCATAATGAATGACGAAACGTATCATCTTGTAGTTTTTTTGCAACTTCCTAGTCACACATTTTATGTTTCTGACGCTCAAAGGAATGTTGAAGAAGAGTTTAGGACCCAAAATGCAGTTAAAATTTCTTAAAATGTTCTTGGTATGGCAAGCAATATGCAGTTGGGGTAAAAGAATCCAATTATTTGTTACATGGGGCTCTTTAATATAGAAATTTACTTCAAGGAATGTTATAAAAGGGCTGCTTCCTTTTATAAGACTTTATAATGTAGCCGGACTTGGCAGCCGGTCTGAATGGTAAACAAGCTCTTGAGTGCTACATAATGCATTCAATTATTTTTGGCTTTAATTCGCATACTGTCACTATGGTAAAGAAGCTCTTGAAGCTGAGTTTTCAAAATACCAGAAAGCACTATAAAAACGTTAATGGCAGAATTCCGAAAAGAGTTTAAAATTTCATCGCTAGTGATTAAAACTATAAAAATATATTTTATCACTCCTTACATATGCAAGGAACACAATGTTTCCAAATCGATTTTAGGGTAATAATTCTGTAATCCTGTAAGTGCGGTAAACATGTATGGAGAATAATCATATTTTACTGATGCCTTGTTTAGATTGGATTTTTGGCCAGGATATAAACTCCTTGGTAGCTATGACTGTGGACTTTGGATAGGACTGTTGGGCAGATCATTACCCTAAGTTCATCCAAATTAAGTTTACATGCATTTCCTTTAAGATTTCTTTCATTTCTTTGCTCACAATTCATAAATGAATTTATGGGGAATTAACAAAAAACTAAACTACTTGGAATGATCAATTTCGGAGGAGCACCGACCACGCCCCAGACCAGATAGAGGTGTGTGAAGCTCTTAATGTTTTCATTGAGATATCTCTAATAGTTCGAAAATTCCAGTATCATTTCCTAATACACTGTGCATTGCTGAGTACTAAAAAAATCTTGAATTCTTGATTATATTTTCAAAACCAATATCACATACACCTGACACTGTTAAGACCTTTAAACGTAACACAAACACAGACAGTTGTTTACGTTTGCACTAATTTTAGCGTAGTTTAAATGTGCACCCAACATTAATTATAGATATAAAGTTGACTACAGCAACAGCTATTGACTTTTGAATGTCAACGTAATAAGTTTGCAAACTTTAGACTTAGTCTTTTTATAGTTTAATTATAGCAAATAAAAATAAAACTAAGTATTTTTTTCTTATAATTTTAAAAATAAAACAAATTAAAAAAAGTTCACTTAAACCGTTCTCCCCCTCCCCTTTAGCATAAGAGAACAAAATAAAAAAAGATAGAAAAAATAATAATAATGAATGAAACAAAAACTACTTAAGATGTTTTAGCTAAATAGCAATTAAATTATAATTAATTATTAATAATAAAAAATGTTAGTAAGCCTAAAATGAAACTAAACTACAGTTTGAATGTACTATAAAGAAATTAAATTTCAAATAAACTACATAATTAAAATATAATGATAATATAAGAGATAAAAGGAAATTATAAGTTAAACTTACCAGAGGTAACAGATTTCCTTAATGGTAAATCACGAAATGTGGTAACACTACTACTTTCTAAATTTAAATCCACCGAAGGCAAAGGAGGCGGTGGTGCTGGAGTATCAGAATGTGAACGTTCATGTATGGAACGTGGTGGAGGGATCATAGAAGCTACAGTTTAAATAAAACATTAAAATTAGTTTTTTAATAAAACAAGTTATAAGTTATATTCGGTTGTACCGAATTTTATATACTCTCTTGAAATAATATTCACTCTACGACCATCATTAAAAGAGAGATGTCTCTCCTGGGTCACAATGTTTTGTTGTTTTATTACTTTTAAAAGTTAAAAAAATAATAATTTGCCCTTTTTTCACCAAATCACATTGCCCAGACTGACTTCTAATTTTGGTATTTTTAAAGAGTGAGATCGAAAAATTCTTAACATAATACACGTTAATAAAAACGAAACCACAAAACTTACACTTTTGATTCTTTTTAGAAAAAATGAGAATTTGCCTTTCTTTGTACAAATACCACATTATTGTTCTTGTACCATCTTGACCTTGTTTACCTTAGTGACAGGAAGCAAAGACAGGATACAAATAAGTGTACACATTAAGAAGTTTTATGAATGAAAGCAGCCTTTTTGTAAACATTTCTTGGTGGAAATTTCGACATTTATAGAACCCATTGTAACAAATGACCGTATTATTTCGCCGCAACTGTATATTGCTTGTTATATCAGGAACTTTTTGGGACATTTTGTCTGCTTTGGGTCCCAAGCTTTTCTTAAACATCCCCTCCAGCCTCAGTTACATAAATATGGTTGCTAAACCTGCATTAGATTTAACTTTTCGTAGTCCAAAAACTGAGCTAACCGGGGTGCTTTCCTGCCGGATATGTTGGGAGCTATTTTAAAAAGGCTTTCTATTTTTTGGCTTTAGAAACATCATGTGGTGCATTCCTGAATTAGTTTCCTATCAACGGACAAGTTCTCGCGTAACTGTTTTATAACATTGGAAACAGTTTGACGGCAGACCTTTGAATGCTTGCTAAACTTTTTGTAGGACCAAGTTTTTTTCTGGTCACCCATTTTAATTGGATTAACAATATATTTATTTGTTTGACTTTAAAACTGACATATTTTGCAAAGGTAACTTGACCAAAAAAATTAAGTAAAAGTTTAAATGTAAAATGTGTGTTAAGAAATTTTCGACTTCACTCCTTATATTTGGCCAATTAAAAGATAAATACTGTGAATGAGTCCTTACGTCCATAATTACATGTATTTTATGAGTTATTTAATGATATTTCACGCAAAGGGAAATGATGATAAAAAAATGTTAACTTACCGGGCATTGAATTACTACCAGAAGCTAAACGTCTATGCGAGCAGGGACTTGGTGTAGGAGTAGAGGCGGCTGCCAAGGCCGCAGTGGCAGCAGGATTGAAACCATGACCATGTAAATGATGTGGCTGTGCCAATAATGGAATATTACCCGGTAAAGTAGCTGCCGGCCGGGGAAAAGGTTGATGAGGTCTTATTTTTGTTGATTCCGATAATGATAGTATTTTACGCACTGCTTGCGGTGAAGCTGTACCAAATTTCGGACAATTTGGATTCATATTATTACGACGATTGTCAGATGTGGATGAGGTAGAAGAAGTGGTCGAGAGGGTGGGTGAAGAGGGATGTCTTCTTCTTAATGATAGTGAAGAATTTGGTGCTGATGAGGAATTGGATGTATGAGAATAAATGCTTAATTGATCACCTCCTGTACGCGAAGAATTGCCACCATGTTGTGATGATGTGGAATTCGTATTAGTATGGGCAGGTTCACATTCCAGAGAAAATTTATGTAAAATATCCTCATCATTAATGATTTTCAAATTGTTGAGATAAGCCTTCACCCGTCTAACCATTTGAGCCTCTTCAAACATTTTCTTAGGATTTGGGGCAGCTGTAGATTTTTTCCGCCTTTTAATGGTGGCATTACCCGCATTAGCTGCTATTATGGTGGGTCCTTGATTAGAGCCTCCCTGTGATGTGGACATTTGATTTAATGAGAACATAGCATTAGAGGGTGATTGTCCCTTTAGTTCCAATATGGCTAATAAATCATAGGGAGAAGAACACATATGAGACAACAGCCTCACTTCTTTGGCTATCATACGTAGTTTTTCAAAATTGATTAGATCCTCTACCATAGTGTCATTACCCAAATGTATAAAGGTTAAATCTTTACGTACTATGGGATAGAAAGGTAAAATAGGATGTTGATTGAGCAATTCCGATGAGACCAATTGCCGGTATTTGGACATGTTGCGTGAGGGATCCATTAGATCTTGTAGATCTGAGAATAGTCTTTGATATTTTGAAGGTAGTTTTTCCCAAGTCTGCCTTAGGCGGGAAACAGCAGCATGACCCAGACCAGATATAATGGCAAACATTGAATTGAAATTACGACATTCCTTACAATGGCGTGCTATTTTAATGAATTGTTTAACAATTTTCATCCGCCGCACTATATTGTGTTCGCCACAAATTTCGGTGACCACCCAGAACATTTCACGATTAACCAATTCGGAAAATTTACTCAGCATTGGTACGCCATATTTGGTTTTTAAATTGAAAAGATCATCAACATATTCGGTAGATTCAATCTGCCGGAATATGCTAAAGTCTTGTAATGTCAATTGTATGGCCAACTCATAGGCATTAAGTTGTAGGAAATGGACATTCGATTCCCTAACCAATTCCAAGGCTAATTCATCGGGTACCAGAGTTTCAGAAATGCCATTGGTTTTCAAATAATATCTTGAAGCAAAACCTATACGTTCCGCTAAATTTTGCAATTGATCGGGTAATCTACGTTGTTTCACCATGCCTCCCTCTCCCACACTAACCTCACACAACGAAAAATTTGAACTAGGATCGTGTATGCCAAATTCTTGAAGAGCCAACATAACCACTTCGTGGGCTGTAGTTTCTTTATTAATTAATAAATATTTACAGGTTTGATCGGCTTTGAAAACCTTCAAAACATGTTCCGGATAATCAGGAACTAAACTGCCGGTTGTTGAAACCGCTGAGGGTCGATGAACAGAAGCTGAGAGATAATTACCCGGATTGCAGATATTCAAAGCATTATTATTTGGTTGTGAAGTTTCTTCATATTGTAGTGATGTTAAATCAGGATTGGATTGTGATTGATATAGTCTGCCGCCATTACCATGCGAAGAAGAACTGGCACTACTTAAAGATCCAGATTTTTGTTTTTCACTGCAACCCACATTTAACAGAGCATCGCTGGAATCATTTAAATTGGAAGCTTGTAATCCTGTAACATTTTTATGCAAAAGATTCATTTTGGCCAGCGCTATCTTAAGTCTCCTCTTCGGAGCCAAAGTCATAAAGCCTCCCCCTTTAGAGTCTCCCTGCATGCCATTCGGATCCTTTTTGCCGGAAGCATTAACACTTTGTAGAAGATTGTTCATGAAATTAGAAGCCATATTGCCCGAGGATGGTGTTTGTATGGGTGTGCCAGGACTTTGTACTCCCCTATCGGTTTGATCTTCTCCTGGCGTTGAATGCAAGAGCATATCTACTGAACTTAATCGTACGATATGTGCGCGATTAGCAGCTGCTGCAGATAATTCATCTGTTGTGGAATCAGCTCTTCCATGTAATTTAGCCACATCATTGGCACAAATACGACGAGGACTTCTTAACGATTTGCTACCCAAGCCGGCTACATTACCATTGGCTGAATTCATACCTCCGTTAGCGGTTAATTCCACTGCCTGCATCATTTCTTTGAAACCTAAAAGATTGCTTTTGACCGTAATACTTAAATGGGTGCTGCCCATTAGAATTTCCAAAGCACGTTTACTGGTAACATGTTCAAAACTTTGGCCATTAACTTCGTGTATTTGATCTCCACGCTTTAAACCTGCTTCTTGAGCTTTGGAACCTTTTTCAACATGAGAAATGTAAATGCCACATCCTCCTGTAGCCACACAAGCTCCTCGCATTTCATAGCCTCCAATAATTTTAAAATTTAATGATTCATCTCTAGAGCTTCTTGTCAATATACAAGATCTCATGCGTGCTTTGGCTGCACAGGCTATGTGCAGTAAACGCAACTGACTCAGCAGCTTTTTTCTTTCTAAACCAGCCTCAAAAATTTCTAAAAATTCCATCATTTCATGATCAGCCTCAAAATCGGTAAAGTGATTATTTACCCATAATAACACCACCCGGGTAACACGATCTCTAATTTCCTGAGCCGTAGAATGACTAGCAAATTTGGGCACTGTTTCACCACCATTCGCGTCGGCCTCAAACCAAGATAACAGCTTATCCGTTACCTCTTGTGAATTTTTTATAAAAATTCTATGCGTTAATAGAAAATCTTCTACATAAAATGGATCTGTCATGGAATTTTCCTCAACCAATTGTTGTAGTAAACGTTCAGGTGTACCCCTTATTACCACATGACCGCGTTTAGCATTACTACCCGCTGTCGCTGCATTACTACCCGCCGTTCCGGGTGCATCATTTGTTCCTATTTGTCTTAATTCTGTGACCATCACTACACGTCCCTCTTCATCTTCATGTCGCCGAATATTTTCCTCTCCTTGATGTTGTATACGATAGTAATCGGTTTGTGTTATACACACAAATTGACAATCATCACATTTTGTACGCATAACACCTTTGTGATAGAGTTTATCCATTGTGGGTAAAATACCAAATGAATCACCAACTTGTAGCTCTTCACGTTCGCCATTTGCATGTTCGATTTCAACAACACCATTGATTAAAACTGACCAAGAATCTAATTCCTCACCATCGGACATAACAACAGTGCCAGCTTTATCGACAACGGCAAACACCATAACGGAACAGAGGGCTCGCCGCACGGCCAGTGTGATATTTGTGAAGGCTTTAAGACCTTGTGTAAATTCCAACAGAATCTCCACATCTTCTTCGGTACGTTCAGAGGGATCTTTTTCGAGACAATCACGTACTGCATCGCGGACATTGAGACTCTGAAAAGGGGGAAAAATACGAAACATTAAAAGTGATTATTTTTTAAAAGTGATGATTTTTTCAGTAAAATAATACAATTTTGCAATAATCATAGATGTGATATTGGCAATGTTCACTTTGATTGTCTAAAATATGGGTGTTGCAAAAACGAAAAAATTGTATTTTCGCTTTTTTGCATGGGTGTATCGTAGAATTGGTTGTTTAAAATTTAGTTAATGTTCTCTAGCATTTTGTATTGTAGTTTATTTTCGTTCAAAGTCATGGGAAATTAAAATATAATTATTATTTTTATTTTAAACTTGAGATTCATGATGATTGAACAAAAGTGTACTACACTTTTTATGCTCTTCAATTCTTAATAAGATTCTAATATCTGTCCATTGGCCTTAGCCATGGGCTGTTTAGAGGAATTGACTCTATTGTTGCAAATACAGCATTATTTTTGTACCACTCAAGAGGTCTTGTTTACCTTAGTGGCAGGATGCCAAAACAGGCCAAAAGTAAGGGAGCAAGTTATGACGTCTTATGAAGGTAAACATTCCCTAATAAAAATTTCAATATTTATAGAGCCCAGAGAAACAAATGAATGGCTTCTTTCACCGCAACTGCATATTACTTGTCATATCAAGAACGTCTTAAAGATTTTGTCTGCTTTTGGGTTCTAAACTTTTTTCAACATTCCTCGATCATCAGCAATATGAAATTTTTGCCAGGAAGTTTTAAGAAAATCTTCCCGTACATACATTTTATCATCCATTATGCAGCAATATTATTTTTAATTTGACTTCAATTTGGCTTTTAATTTTTTTTCCAGCTTTCAAGGTCAGATAATTTTGGAGACTTGTTAGTTTTTAAACCAGCATTAGCTTTAACTTTTCCTCAGATCTTTTGAAAATGGTGTCTATTAGTTTGCTTTAGAAACATCATCCTTCTACCTGAATCAGGTTTTCTGTTTAATAACATTGGAAAATTGATTGAACAATTGAATAATTCTTGTTGTGTTAAAGGTTTTAATGAAAAATATGTGTTAAGAATTTTTCGATCCCACTCCTTATAAGAAAAACGAGTTATATTAAGTGAAATATTATTTGAATAAAATATACATTTAGTTTGATTTAACCATTTTTATATTTTTTTAAGTTGGAAGTCTTTAAACATTGTATATATAATAAATGACGGTGACTTTTGTCCATGTGTGTATGTAAAATTTTATAAAAATAATAAAAATAACAATTTTAAAGATTATATATCTCAAAAAAAGTTTCCATACAATGCAAAATTTATTTTCACTAGACAAAATCCAATTTATATTCGGTAGCTTTCATAAGCGATTAAAATTAATAAATATTTTCAACTAAACCCAACTTGGTACTACAAAAAAGTTGGTCAAGTATTCAAAGATGTGCCGTCAAACTTTTCCAAATGTTAATAAACAGTTCA
The DNA here is from genome assembly GCA_004302925.2 of Cochliomyia hominivorax. Classification (NCBI taxonomy): domain Eukaryota; kingdom Metazoa; phylum Arthropoda; class Insecta; order Diptera; family Calliphoridae; genus Cochliomyia; species Cochliomyia hominivorax. The sequence continues at coordinate 86,099,653 of PYHX02000158.1, read as the reverse complement.
GGTAAAAGGATTGGTCCACAAGGATTTTCAAAAGAGCTCCTAACATATCCGGTGGGAAAGAAGCCCGGTTAGATCACTGCTTGGATTATTTGGTACGAAGAGTTAAACCTTATGCAAGTTTAAAGGCTCAGAAACTTCCTGACAGGAATACTGCTAAAAATTGAGTGACAATTGGCATTGAAGTCTAGTTTTCTACAAAAAAATACAATTATAAATTTTTGCCTATTCCAGACAATGAACAGATTTTGCCGCGATCCACAAAATTAGTTCTGGCTCAACCGAGATCGGGATGGAGCCTTTTGGCCACGTATTGACCGTGCCGTCCCAAACATATGTCCTGCATGTGGTCAAAGACCACATGATACACGGAATCTATTCAACTGCCAGTCCAATTCAACCTCATTCTGTCCTGAAGATTTATGGAATCAACCAATCGGGGGTGACAGATTACTTGGCCCGGAGATGAACAACAACATGAACCTAAATTGATAAATGTACTTATTCTTTTCAGCTTTTACATAAAAAATGAATTGTATGTTTTGATAGATTTTTCGAAACTTCCTGGTCAAAAATTTTATGTTGCTTATGCTCAAGGGAATGTTGCAGAAAATAAGAGCAAGTCAAATGTTGCAAAAATTTCTTTTTGTTGCAAGAATTAAGCAATGGCGGCATAAGAAACGCATCATTTGTTACAACGGGCTCCATAAATACCGAAATTTACATGAAAGAATGTTTACGAAAAGGCTGCTTCCATGCCTAAGTTGGCATTCTGTCACTATTGTGGTACAAAAACAAGAATGTGAAATTTCTATCCTCCAAATTGCACAGAGTTAAAGCCAGTAGAGAGATATTGGGCCGTTGTTACAAAAAAGAACTGCAGAGCACAAAAAACAAACCCAAAAGTAGAAACGAAAATGGACTACCTATTCCAGTCATATGACAGAAAGCACTATAAAAATCTTAAAGAAAGGAATGTTCAAAATTTTATCACTTTCGATTTAAACTTTATATTTTTTTTGTAAATTGTAATAATGATTTCAACTAAATAAACTGTAAGTTTAGAGGTTTCGTTATTAATCTGTATGATGTATGTTAATCATTTGTCGATCTTACTCCTTATAAACGGTAGTCTTTATAAATGACAACCGTTTTTTCTTTATTATTTAAAAATCATAAAAAAATTATATTTTTGCTTATTTGACATAATTTTTTTATTTCCCTTTTTAAAATTTTTTGTAAAACTAAATTAAAACTATAATTTTTTTGCAAAAATATATTATTATTATTATTTTCATATATTATTTTTCATAATTTGCGTTTTATTTATTTACGGTTCCATATGGAAGCTTTGGCATAATAAATAAACAAATAAAAATTTTAAATAAAAAAATAAATGAAAATTGATTTAAATAATCACGTGTATCTTTTATAAAATTAGATGTCTATATATATATCTGTCTACTATTTGTTTCGTGACAAACAAAAATATTTTATTTATTTAAAATTCCAAAATTGTTATGGTTTTTATTTTGTATTATTAAAGTGATTTTGTGATTTTTTTTATATAATCATCATAATCATCATCATTAACATAATCATTAGCACTCAACAGTATGTTTTGTAAAATGAAACAAAAACCCTAAATTATAAAATAAATTGTATAAATTGCAACTAAAATGAATGAATGAATGAATGAATGAAGGAAGGAATGAATGAATGATAATAATAGTAGTAATGATAATGATAATGATGATTATGTTTTTAACGATAATGTTGTTTTACGTTTTGGTTGATATGTTTAACTATGTTAAGTTGATTTAACGAATGGATGGATAAGTAACTGGAAAAAGTATTATTATGAATCAAATATTGGGAGGGTTAATAAGTTATCCTTTGCATCAAATTATGAATTTTTATTCAACGTTTTCATGGATAAGTAGTTCTTTATCTTTCTTTCTTTCTTTATCTTTCTTTTTCTCTTTATTCTCCTTGTTTGACTTTTCCTTTACTTTTCTTCTAATTCCGCTTTCCTCTTTCTTTTTCTTCTCATTTCATACTTCAATCCTGCTGAAATTGGAAGAAGGGATCACAATGGGCCACTATGGCCTCTGGATGAAAATGTGCATGTAGGTAGACTGTTACATATACATCACCCCTCCTTCCCCACCTACTTACATTGGAAAATTCTACATACACTTTAATAAAAAACCAAATTATTATTAGAATTTTCAAAAAAAAAAAAAAAAAAAATTAAGTTTTAATCACCAACAATGATACTTTGAATCTTATTCGGAAATCCCTCCATTAATGGTTTTAATGTGCTTTCTGGTAATACATCTCCGATTAAAATCCGCCATACATTTGGGCACCTTTTTGTACTTCTCTAAATACAATTTAATCAAGAGCCCGATATCTATACACTGACTTCAGTTGCAGGCAGTTTGTAGGATTTGCCTCTCTGGATACAAGTATAGTGATAGCAAACGGTACCAAGTCAAGCTAAAAATGAGTGGACACATTATGAAGGCTTATGAATGGAATCAGCCTTTTTTGTAAACATTTCTTGTTGTATATTTCGATATTTATAGAGCCCGTTATAACTAATGATTGGCCTCTTTTGCCGCAACTGCATATTGCTTGTCATACGAATAACTTTTTGTGTTGTAAAAGCTTGGCTGTATCCGATAACTCTTTCTTGGCCAAGAACTGTTGTTTGATACAACTTCAGCAGGGTTGAAAATTTTAGCCGATTGTGACTCGGGTCGATCCCGAACGGAGATTCAATTGTTGTGGGAACTTTTTGTGTAATATTCACTTGTTTTGGGTCCAAAAGTTTATCTTCAACATACCTTCGGCCATTAACAAGATAAAATTTTTGACCTGGAAATTGCGAAAAATCTGCCAGAGCACATGTTTCGTCATCCATTAACCAGCACTAATATTTTAAGGGGAAAGAACTTTGCTTTGAAATAGCTGCCGCTGGTTTGACAATCTTTGGCCGAGTATTACTCGAGACGTTCCGGAACGGAGATTCAATTGTTGTGGAGACTTTTTGTGTAACATTTACTGATTTTGGGTCCTAAAATATTCTTCAACATTCGCTCAAGCGTCAGCAACATATACGTTTCGTTATCCATTAAGCGGCACGAGTATTTTTGTAGAAAATGTCTCTTCAATTTCCTTGCTCTGTTTTGGTCTCTAAATTTTTTAGCGTTGTTCCTGTCAAGAACTTTTTGAGCCTCCATTAGAGCTTTAACTTTTTGTATCAAATAGTTCAAACACTGAGCAAAACGGGCCGATTTAAAACCTAAAGTGTTGGAAGCTCTTTTGAAAATGATTTCAATTTTTCGGTTCTAAACCATTTATGTGGACCATTGGACTTCTGTCTGAACCATATTTTCTATCAAAGAACAACTTCTCCCGACACTATTTAATAACATTGGAAATAGTTTGACAGCAGACCTTTGAATGGGTGTTCAATTTTTGTAAGTACCAAGTTGGATTTTTGTTGCAAAAATATTTAATAATTTTAGTACGCATTTTTTTGATCACTAATTTTAATCAGTTTAATAATTTATATACATTTGTTTGACATTAAACACAATAATTGACATATTTAACAAAGGAAATTTGATAAAGAAAAAGTAATTACGGAGTTAAAAATTTTAATGTTAAGAATTCGACGATTTCTTAATATCTCTGAAACTATAAGAGACTAATCTTCACATATATGTGTACCCTGACTACATAGATCTTTGTACACTCTTCAACCCCAAAATTTTTTATTTCTAACCATGTGGATTTTTCTTCCAAAAAAATCATTTTAGACACAACTTATGAAAGCCACTAATTAGTTGGGAGGGGTGTATTTCGCCAAATCAACTAGAAAACACATCACCCATAGAGATGTTAATAAGATCATTTCGCAACCGGATAATAGACACATTTATAGCTCAGACTATAAGCTGATAGAAACTTATTTATACCTCTAATAATTTGAAGCATATTTTAGTTTGACTTTTATTTCAAATAGCAAATAGATGTTACGGACTGTCTTTTCATGCAGACATTAAAGTAACAGCAACAACAAGAAACATTAAAAAAATTGTATAAAATAAAAACGAATAATAATAGACAAAAAGACAATAACATTAAAAACAGCCAACCAACTATAATAATAACAACAACAACATGCAACAGCAACCAATGACAACAAAAACAACAATAAAGTAGCAATAATAATAAATGATGTAAAAAAATATATTTTGTATAAAATACAAATGTACTCGTCGGTACAAGATTAACCTAAAGTGGGACAATGAACGAAATAAGTATATATATAAATATATATGTATTATATACATATAGAAAAAACAACAACAAAAATATTATAAAGCGAAAAATCATAAAAAAATAGTAACTGTATTAAACTGTAGGTATGAAAAGAAACCGATCAAAAAAAATACATGTATATAACTCACACTCACTTAATTTTTAAACATAGATACACTAGAGCCCCGACATGCGACGTTAATGAGAAACGGAGAAACGCGACTCAAATCGAATCAAATGTTTTCTATATAAATGTACTAAAATTTAATTTATTAGCGAAAAAATATTCAAAACAAAAAACAAAAAGCAAAAAAAAAAAAATATTTTTGATAAAAAAATAATTAATCCAACCGTTAAAGGCTTCGATATCATGAGAATTTTCGTTACTATTAGAAGCAGTATTTTTCTTAAGATCGGAGTAAACATATACACCTCCTTGCACAGTGGCATTTCCAAATTGAAACAAAGAACTCCATCTTAACAAATAAGGAATTTCATTTTTAAGTATCCCGTTTAGATTTTAGTGGTGTGAACTAGAGAATGGTAAACAAAATGAAATATCCATTCACCAATATTCATTTTCGATTAATCGTACCCCATTATTTGATTTCTTAATCGACTAAAATAATCGAAAAAATTAACAAACTTTTAAAAATAAAAATCGATTTTTCTATTTTTCACACTTTTTGATTCAGATAAAGAGAAAATTCTTCTCAATTAATCGGCCACTAAGAAAAGATTTTAGTATAAAATTGACAGTGTAGAATCGATCACAAAATAATCATTTTGTACACAAGAAATCGACTCTCAACCATAATCTCAATCACTAATCTCTAATCACTAGTGTGACAATTTCAGCTAATTATTTTTTCCACAGTCTCTGTTGCTAATTGTTCTTACTGTTATAGGCGCAAGTCCAAGAGCTCTTCTTATATTAACAGCTTTTTCCCCCCGTTTAAAATGTTTTATTACATCTAATTTAAATTCCAAACTTTTCTTTTACTTTGACTCATTTTTAACGTTCCTAATATACTTTGGCGAATCATACACTATATTTTTACCATAACCAGACGCTGGTTCTTATTCTTAGCAGCACTAATATATAAAAATTCGCCTTATTTCAGGCAATCTGAAAACTTTGGGGAAAAATTTCGGAACGTTCCGGGATGGAGATCCAATTGTTGTGGAAACGAATAAAGTCTAAATATAAAAGTCACACACACACACACTAAAACTGTAAAACCACAATTTTGCAGTAAAAAATTTAACCTCAAATTAATTAATTTCACGCAATCTGAAAACTTAACGTACAGGTGACGATAAGTATTATCAGTGATGCTAAAAAATTTTTTGTTGTTGTAACCGCTCATCTAAATTCGATAATTCTTTCTTGGGAAAACAGCTTTCGTTTGATGCAGCTGTTGCTGGGTTGACAATATTTGGCCGAGTACGACTCGGGTCATTCCGGAATGGAGATCCAATTGTCGTGGAAGCGAACAAAGTCGAAAAACGCAAGACGTTAAAAAATGGTAATTCGCAATGCTGCAGTAAAAGATTTAACCGCAAATTGAATTCAAAACGACGTATAACCAGACACTTGTTCTTATAAAAAAGAGAATCCGACTTATTTCACGTAATCTAAAAACTTAACGTACATGTGACGATAAGTGTTATCAGTGATGCTAAAAATGTTTGTTCTAACAGCTCGTCTAGATCCGATAGTTCTTTCTTGGGAAACTTTCGTTTATTACAACTATCGCTGGGTTGACAACATTTGGCCGAGTACGACTGGGGTCGTTCCGGAATGGAGATCCAATTGTCGTGGAAGCGAAAAAAGTTGAAATATGGAAGAAACAAATCGAATTCAAAACGATGGAAATCGAACCGGCGTAAATCGGGATCAAGACCATGCAACTCGGATTTTGAAATTGTAACGACCCAAATCGAATTTTTTCAGTTCTTAACAAGCGAAGCAAAACGAAACGACGCAAGTCGAGGCTCTAGTGCACTAAATAACATGCAAAAGAAATTATATGTATATATTTTTTATTATTTGTTATTATTGTTATTTTTGTAGACCTTTTAGATAGATTTATGTTTTATAAAAATAAAGTAGTATGAGAAAACTGAAAAATGTTTTGTTAATTTAGTTAAATTAGTTAACAAAAAAATACAAAACAAAACAAATCAAAATAAGATAAAATAAACTGTGAAAAAGACTTGATTGTTGGCGACGACAACCACAATAACTACTTAATATTGAAGTGAGTTTAGCAAAAATAATAATAATAATGGAATTAAATGCATTTTAAATGAAAAGAAAGTTACAATAATGTTGGATTCAGTGACAACTGTAATTTCTATGACAATAAACTTAAAAAGATTATGTTTAATGCAACAATGGAGGAAAATTAAAAAAGGAATGAAGAAAAATTATTGCATTTTTTATAGACACTTCAACTTTCTAGGGGAATTAAATTTAAAATTTAGTAACACCTTTTTAAGGTCCAGGGTTGGTAGGGGAAAACATAGAGAAAGCAGAAGAATACCAAAAATTTATATTGATAGCAAGGCAGCACTGAAGGCATTGAAATTTCAAATGGTTCATTCATTATTTATTAATGAAGACAAAATAAGACCGGGTACCGTGACACTGCAACATCGTTGATGTTGAAATTGCCAATGAACCATTTAAGCAGTTATAGAAGCGACTTAAATACCTTATGGCCAGTTTTTGAACAATATGAGCACTGATATACTCCGGAGTGTAAATGGAACATGTGTGAGATATATTGTGGGTTTTAAGACCGATCATCAAGCTTTTTCTTAAGGCAAGCAGGCTACTAAAGTTATGTAGTTGACAATAATCAATACTATTATATGGCTTTCATATATTTGTCCGTTTAAAGTAAGGATTGAGGTCGAAAAAATCTTAACAAATGTTTTTCATTAAAACTTTAAGCCAAGTATTGTTTGATTTCTTTTGAATCATTTAAGACCCCATAATGTATATATATATTCTTGCATGAAATCAACCATCTGTCTGCCTGTCTGTTGATGTCACGTTCACATCCACAATTATCGACAGAGCTCAAACTTTCACCAGCGAAGTCGACGACAACACTCTTCACCACCAGGACTAAAGAGTAAAAACAAATTCAGGCATCATAGTCGAAGGAATCCAAATTCCGACTGTTAACCAACCAATCTTATGGGTTACATTTGACAGCCTTTTTACTGTCATCACCCAAAAACTGCGTAGTAGGAAAAAGCACTAGCCGGCAGTACTTGGAATATGGACTAAAAGCCTTAGAAAACGATTGGCCGATCAGTGATGAATTATGCTGCTTCAGTGTGATCTTCTTAGCTAAGTGAAACGCATTGGAGAAATATTCAAATTTACCGAAATGCAACCTTAAGAACTGTATACAAATGTCCTCTATACAACATCTACATGAGGAGATAAAGATCTTACCAGTTAAGGAACACAATGAAATGCTTAATAGACAGTTCCTTTTTGGATGTCATCGGAGGCATCATCCTAACTTCAGTTTCAATTGGAGTTATCCCCGAGACATGTTAGATAAGATCTTCATGTTACCCTTGCATTACATGTAATATGCAGTTGCAGCAAAAGAAGCCATAACGGTCTCTTAAAATACTTAAAAGTTTACAAAACAGGCTGCTTCCACCCATAAGACTTCATAATGTGTCCACTTATATTGTCCCTCACTTGGCATCTGTCACTATGGTAAACAAGTTCTTGAGTGGTAAAAGAACAATAATGTAGTATTTGTACCAAGTTGTGTTGGGCTCTAGTTTAAAGAGAATTGAAGAACACAAAAAGGTGTCAAAAAAGTGTGGTAGACTTAAAACGGTGACTGACTAACTGTTGAAACAAAGTGACAAAAAACACTAAAAAAACGTTAATAAAAATGTTTCCGAAAAAAGGTTCAAAATTTAACCAAAGAGTATTATTTGCCCAACATTCATTATAATTTTAGTGAAAAAATTGAATTTAAATTTATTCGAGTTATGATTTTGGGTGTTTCTGCATAGAAAAGTGAAAATCTTTTTAATTATTGGCTTCATGGAAATGTTCATAAATATCGAGCTGAAATTTCAAATAAATATCGTTATTCCTTTTAATTTTATTCAAGTTTAAATGTAGAATTGAAAAATATATAGCATGTTTATCTATTTCGGACGAAAACTATCGATCGCTTTGCACACGAAAGATACCATTGGATTTTGGGTTTCTATAAATTCGTATAATTGTAATCTATGCGAACAATGATTGCCAAGCAAAATCGAACGAAAATGTAAGAGTTTTCAAATATAATTAAGTTAGTGCATCTCGAACGACTTGAATTGAAATGTCAAAATCATTCACTTTCTGAATTTTAGAATGAAAAACTATACAAATAGATACAAAATTTTGAAGTTTTGTTTATTATAACAAATAACGTAAGTACATGCAAATGAAAGCTTTTTAGATAGAGAAATCTAATTTTACTCGAATTCGAATGACTGCCATTGATTCGACAAAGAGAAATAGGCTATTAAAGTCACATCAAATGACATTTGATTTAATATCCTTTAAAAATTTTGAGACTTTTAGTTCTAACGTTTTCATAGGTATCAAATACATGTGTAAGATGTTTATACTCTGACTACAAATCCACTGACTATCCTCTGGTAAAATTCTATCGACAAAAACAAGTAGATTATTAATTAACAATAATTTATATAAATATTTTATATCAATATTAATAATCAATCTTTCGTAGATTTATTCTCGCGAAAATAATATAAAACAAATTGTGGTTTCTAATAAAATTCTTTTTTTAAAGGAACAATGTGTCATTTAAATAATTTCAACCAACTTTTTTTAAATTGCAATATAATTATCACTACTTAAATTTAATAAAATTAAAAATTGATTAAACACTTACGTCCATAGACTCTGCCAAATCTTCCTCATCGGAATCGACTGTTGATTCGACCAAACCAGAGAAATCAATCTCTTCACCATCCAGTGATGAACCATAAACGGATGCCATTGTATCACTACCACTGTATGCTGAACTTGTATCACTTGAATGAGAACCACGATTGCATTTTTGATGCAATTCTGGTCTAGAGGGTGGTTGATACTATTATTATTATTATTGTTGTTGTTGATGATGTTGTTGTTATATAAAATTTGCAAAAACATGAAAAAGATGAAAATGTTAAATTAATAAAATATTATGATTTTTTTCCTGTTTATATGATTTTTTATTATTGTTATGTATGTTGTAAAGTGTAGTATTACAAAAAAATAAAACAAATTTCTTTTCGCACAGTTTATTTTTTCAATTTCACTATTTTTATACCCTCCACAAGCACAACTGGTGAATACGATATATTAAGTTTGCCATTACGTGCATAACGCTAAGACCCTGTAATGTATATATGAAAATCTGAGTCAATTTAGCTATGTCCATCTGTCTGTTATTGGCAAGCTCACATGCGCAATAATTGACAAATCTCAATGAAGTTTGGCTTAAAGATTTTTTATGTCCTGAGAGGTTTCCTATTTAAAATCAGCAAAATCGTTTTAATATGTTAAGAGATATAGACCGATATCTAAGACAACTTCCAAATTCAAACGAAAAACTTCCTTAAAAATGACAATAATAAGTCGAAATTTTGAATGAAATTTTGACATTACATCAAGCTATATGTACTTCATACGCATTCGTGGTGGAGTGTATTGAAGATATTGATAGCCGAATATATATTATTTGTATTTATACCTTCGACCACCTCAATCGGTGAAGAGGGTATATTAACCTTTTCATTACGAGAGTTACGCTAAGAATGAATCATTTAAGACCCCATAATGTATATATATTCTTGCATGAAATCAACCTTCTGTCTGCTTGTCTGTTGATGTCACAATAATCGACAGAGCTCAAACTTTCACCAGCGAAGTCGACAACACTCTTCACCACCAGGACTAAAGAGGAATCCGAATTCCGATTGTTAAACACCCCAAAGATCTTAGGGGTTACATTTGAGAGCTTATATAGTTCTTCAGCTTATGCCACTGCAATCGCGCAAAAACTGCGTAGTAGGAATAAGCACTAGCCGGCAGTACTTGGAGTATGGACTAAAAGGCTTATGAGTTACTTAGAAAACGATTGGCCGATCAGTGATGAATTATGCTGCTCCAGTGTGATCTTCTTAGCTAAGTGATACGGATTGGAGAAATATTCAAATTTGCCAAAATGCAACCTTAAGAACTGTATACAAATGTCCTCTATACAACATCTGCATGAGGAGACAAAGATTTTACCAGTTAAGGAACACAATGAAGTGCTTAATAGACAGTTCCTTTTTGGATGTCATCGGAGGCATCATTCTAACTTTAATATAAAACAATTGGAATTATCCCCGAGACATGTTAGAAAAGATCTTCGAATATTTGACAAGGTATGTGCATGATTCTTTTATGGCTTCATGCTACCGTACCAATTGTACACTTAGAATGAAATCTGCCGAGGTCTACAAAAGTAGTTCTCACACAACTATGTTCGGGATGGGGAAATAGGCTCAATGTTTATTGGTGTCGTATTGACTATGCCGTTCCCAATATTTGTCCTGCATGTGGCCAAGGACCATATGACACACAACATTTCTTAAACTGCCAAGCCAATCCTATCACTCTTCATCCAGAAGATTTATGGACTCATTCTATCGAAATGGCAATATTACTTTGCCTGGAGTTAAACCAGAGACTGAATCACAATAATTAACTTACTTGTTTTTTACAGTTGTTACAACAACACAGCCCTATTTTAAGCAGCCAAATCGTTTCTGTATATTAAAAGTTTTAGGCCGATAACTGAGGCAACCTTTTAGTTCAAGCGATGAACTTTATATAATATACAATTGTAGATGTGTATGTACAAAACATAAGGTATTTACTTCACAAGCATTTGTGGTGGAGGGTATTAAAGATTCGTCATAGCCGAATATAGCATTTCTGATTTCTTTTTTTGCAAAATTTATTATGTGTGTGTGAGCATATGTGTTAAAGTGACAGTTATTTTTTTACAACTTACATGTTGTCGTATATGATGATATGGATCCATTAGTTGTATAGAGGCCACAACTTTTTAAATATATTGTTTGGTTTTGATTTTTTTCTGTATTGTTATTGTTAATGTTGTATGTAAATAAATTTGTTTGTTAAATTGTAAAAAAAGATTTATATATTTAATTTATTTTAATTGTATTTAAAATACATTAAACAAATTATAATTTGATTCCTTTTAAAAAGTTATATATTTTTATATGTTTCTTTGTGATATGTTAAGTAAATTTAGTGATTTGTTTAAGATTTAAATTTGATTTGTACGTTTGTAGTTTAATATCTTTAGAGTTCTTTATTTTGAATTTCAAAAAATAAAACGATTTTTGTTTGGTAGAATTCTTTTAGTTGCAAGATGATGATATAATGGAAATCGTTATCTGAAAAGAAAAAGAAAATATCACAATAATTAATTTATATATTAAAAGTTTCACAATAAGAAATAATGGATAATAGAAAATTAAAAACATTATCAACATCTTGAAAAAAATATTAAAAAAAAAAAACGCGTTAGAAATATTTGGCATATTACGCACTAAGTAATACAACTAGAACTTGAATTGAGCTTGAAATGGATATGAATAGAACTATAACTAAAGTAGATTTGATTTACATTTGAACTGGGCATCGAGCTATACGATCGAAAAAATCTTAACACACGTTTTTCATTAAAACATTTGAACCCAAACAGAATTTGATTTCTTATGCTAAAGCTTAGGCTGGTTTAAAAACACACAAGGATTAAAACGTTCCTTATAGAAAAGCGGCTAAAAAGATATCACAGATATTGAAGTTATGTTTTCTAAAAAACTACTGGTAGATTTTTCGCAACTTTTTATCCAAAAATTTTATGTTGCCGAGGCTCCCAGAAATGTTGAGGAATAATGAGGTGGTTCGATTTGAGAAGAAAATCCTAAGAACTGCCCTGAACTAAGGCCAGTGGAGAGATACTGAACTCTTGTTAAAAGAGAATTGAAGAACACAAAAAAGGTGTCAAAAAGTGTGGTAGATTTTAAACAGAAACTACCTGAGGAGTACGTGTGACAGAAAGCACTATAAAAACATTAATAGAAATGTTTCTGGAAAAGGTTCCAAATATCTTTACTGGTGAGTTAAACTTAAAAAAAATTCGTAAATTGTAATAATAATTTCAATCAGATAAAAAAGTAAAAAGTTTAGTGCTTTCGTTTTTATTAATATATATGTACGTTAAGAATTTTTCGATCTCTCTCCAGAAAATTGAAGTAGAACTGAAGTGAAACGGAACTACTATTGAACTAGAACTGAAGTGAAACTGACTTAGAACAGGACTAAAACTGAACTAAAAATGAACTAGAACTGAACCAGAACTGAACCAGAACAAAATTAGAACTGAACCAGAACAAAACTAGAACTGAGCTGGAGCTGAACTAAAACAGAAGTAGAACTTCAACAGCACTAAAATATAATTGAACTGCAACAAAACTGCAGATTAGCTTTACAGCTCCTCAGTTTATAGGTTTTGTTCCTTTCTTGCAATATTTGGAGACACATTAAAATACTTAAACACTGGAATCTTTTATATGTTACATTTGGTAAAAAATGGAAACAATTGTGATAACCTTTGTGGTTTTTGCAAATTGTTATCTTAAATTTTATTTATTTATTTTTTTTTTTGCAGTCCATAACCATAAAAAATTCCCACCAAGACAATAAATGAAAATATATATGGGTCTTGTAATGACGTCAAAGTTTAAAATATATAAAAATATTTTTTTTCAAAATAAAGGGTGTCAACTGGAAAGATAATATAATTTTGCAATGCAGAGCAAAAGCGAGAATTAATCACACCAAAAGGGATGGTATCCTAAAAGAAAGCTTAATGGTACTTTTTTTTGGAAATATACACAATAGTAATATTTTTATATTTATTGAAATTAAATTAATTTTTTATTTATTTCGCAAGGGTCTTGCAAATTGCTTAATTATTAAAAGAAATAACTTTTTTCAATCACAAGAACAATTAAATAATAAATATTTTCATTGAACCGAAATAATTAGTTATAATATTCTTATTGCAGAAATATTGCAAAATTGCATTGCGTTTTTTAAGGTTATGTTTACATAAGGTATTGCAAAATTGTTATTTTTTTAATAAATAAATATAATCTCTAACTTTATTTTTCCAAATAACATTATTTAATTTGCAAGGATATGGCAAAATTGTATTATTTTATTTTGCAAGGGTCTTGCAAATTGCTTAATTATTAAAAGAAATAACTTTTTTCAATCACAAGAACAATTAAATGATAAATATTTTCATTGACACAAAATAATGAGTTATAATATTCTAAATGCAAATATAATGCAAAATTGCATTGCATTTTCTAAGCTTATGTTTAGACAAGGTATTGCAAAATTACTTTTTAGTGAATCTTTAAGTTTATTTTTCAAAATAACATTATTTAATTTGCAAGGATATGGCAAAATTGCATTATTTTATTTTGCAAGGTATTGCAAATTTTACAATTTTTTCTTTTGTTTTTAGTTTGTTTAATATTAAAATTTTAGTTAATTTTTTACAGTTTTAATGTTTTTTTTTAAACAAATTAAGGTTAAAGATGATAAACGGTTTTTTTATTGTTATCACAGATAAGAGGAGACATAATAAATTAACATAAAAACAATAATATTTATTATATAAATTTAAACAAAAATACACGACCTTAACACAACAACTATAAGAGTATTTTTTTATTATTATATTAAGATATTTAAAACAAAAAAGATAAATTTAAACTGACTACAAAAATACTACAAATAATTTAAATGTTCAAGAAATAAATTAAATATTAGTTTTTGCTAAGGAGTGAGGTCGAAAAATTGTAATCATATATAAATATGTATATATTAAATGGGATGCATGCAATTTTCACAGTTTGATCCCAATATACCCAAAAGTATCACAGGCTATAGAAAATTCCGCTAGGACCACACAAAGCAATAAAATATCTTGTGAACTATAACAGCGAGAGTTCTCAAATTTTGTTCCAATCACTTTCTCAAGTGACTTTTTAAATGAACAAAATTTAGTATGGATAAGACAAGAAGGAGGAGATCCCTCATACAAAGCAAATATTGATTATCGAATATCTAAAGAACTACTACAGCGAGAATTTTCAAATTAAGTCCCAATTGCTTTTTTCAAGAAGGGTTTTACTGTACAAAATAAAGGACGGATTGGTTTAGGGAGGGGGTATCTTAAGAACTATAAGTTAGTTAGCAGTTATGCTACTGTGAGACACCATCACTGGAAAAAATATAGGACGCTTCACATTTATGTTTTTTTAGGGCCAACAACGCTTTAAAAATGTTCTCAATCTTTTATATGATTCAAATTACTGTTAAAATTTACAAAAAAAAAAAAAAAAAAAAAACAAGTAAGAATGTTAAAGTCGACCAAACCCGACTATTTAATACACTATAACACAATGTTGACTTTAAATGACACTTACGAAAAATTAACTTTCTTATCTGATTTATGATTATGTGGGCAGTACTTTATTGTAACAAAAATCTTAATGTGTTATATAGGAGTAAGAAGAAATTATGGACCGACCCTCGTATAATTTCGTACACCGATTTTTGCTTATATTTATCTTAATTTGAATAACTTTTATTACAACACCAACATATATGTGAGATTTATAGCCGTCAAAGTTGAATTTTGTTTGGAACCTATGAGATGTAATGGACCGACTTCCACATAATTTGGTACACCGTCTAAGAATATCATCATACTTATTTAATCACCATAAAATTTTATACTTTCAAACATTTTCGAAGAAATTTTTAAACTTATTTCGAAAATCCTTCCATTAACATTTTACTTTCTGCCATTTTGCTCGAACAGGTGTTCAATCTCAGTACCAAACTTTGGGGCACCTTTTTTGTGCTCTTCAAATGTCATTATAAAAGAGACCAATATCTTTCGACTGTACTTATCTCCGGAAAGTTTTGAGGATTTGCATCTATTGGTACAAACACCACATTGTTGTTATTGTTCTACTCAAGGGCTTGTTTGCCACAGTGACAGGATATCAAATCAGATCAAAGGTAATCGGACAGATTGTAAAGTCTTATGCGTTATTTAAAGAGACCCTTTGAGCAATTGATTGGCTTTTTGAAACAACTGCATATTGCTTTTTAGAAAATTTTAACTGCTTTTGGGTCAACTTTTCTATAAAATTCCATCGACCAATAGCAAATTTAAAAATCTTGACCAGAAAGTCTTAAATTATCTGCCAGAAAATACCATGTAGAAAGAATATGTTTTCATTTTTAAACCTGGCTTCAATTTCCGAGTTTTGTTTTTGCCTCCAAAACAAAGGAACTATTTGAGCCTTAACTGGCGTCAGCTTTAACGTTTCGTGCCAAATAGTCCGAACACTTAGCTTTTCGGGCTACTTACATACCGAATGTTTTGGAAGCTCTTTTGAAAATGTTTTCTATAGTTTGGCTTTAGAAACATTATTCGAACCATTCCTTCAACAAGGTTTTCTAAACCTTGAAACCTTTGAATGCTTGGCCGACTTTTTCTAGGACCAAGTTCTATGGAAAATATTTAATAAGAAGTGCTTACTAACACTTCTTTCTGTTCACACATTTTGTACAAATTAATAATTTATTCATTTCTTTGTCATTAAACGTAATAACTAACATGTTTGGGTTTCCATGAAGTTTCCACGACAATTTGATCTGAGTTCCGGAACCTTACGAATCACACTCGGCCAAAAGTTGTCAGCCCAGTGATAACTGTTTTCAATCAAAAGTTTTTTTCCCCCAAGAAAGAACAACGAGATAAAGTCGAACTGTTACAAAAACATAATAACTTTGTCAAAGGAAAAATGAAAGAATACTTTGTTTAAAAGTTGTAATGAATAAGGTGTGTTAAGAATTTTTTGATCTCACTCCTTAATAAGTTTAAATTTTACTAAATTATATTAATTTTTCTTTAATTTTTAAAAACTGTTTGTGAATTTTTTATTGAGCTCATTTTTGCACTTCAATGCAATTTTTTGCACTTTAAGCAATTTTATATTTTCTCTTCTAAAAAAAAAAAAAGAAATAATAAAATAAATATTTACAATGTCGTGTGTTGAAACTCAAAATTCGTAGAAATATAAATTTTGTTAAAATAACGACAAAAAATAATTGACCAAACCTCGAAAAATCAACACACGAATTTGTATGTTATCTCTTAGAGCAAACACAATAACGACTAAAATTTCAAACTTCAACAATAATTAAAATTATAAAATATTGCAAAACCAAAATTCTACAATAAAAAACCAGACTCGTAGACAGTTACAAGAATAATAGAAAAAAATCCACCCTACCTGCGGGAAATACGTCATAAACAGGCACACTATCAGTGACATATAACAAACACAAAGAAAGAAATAAAGATATATTTTATTCCTTATAACAAATAACATTTGGATGATCCCTTGTTAATAGTTTTGGTCATAAACATTAACACTTATCGTGTCTGCTTAAAAGGTACTTAAAACTAAAAAAATTAATCACAAAATCTTAACGAATGTCACAAACTGAAAGTCAAATTCTAATTTTAACGATGAATTAAAATAAACATATGAATGGACTCAACAGATAATACTGACTTTTAAGTATCGAAAGTAAATTAAGTGCAAACATGCAATAGTAAATAATCACAAACAGCTGTCAAGAGGCGAAGGGGGAGAGAAGAGACTCTTATCGTGAAAGACAAATTTGTTTTAAATCTTTCAAGACAAATTCGTTATTATAATTTTGTTTTTTAAAATCCAAAATTTTAAGGAAATAACAACTTTTAATATATTTTTTTAAAGTGACTTTTTTATAATTAAAAACTGCATTTTAATAAAAAAAACTGGTTAGAAAATTAATTATTTTTTATTTTAGAAATAAAAACGAAAAAAAATATTATTTAGCTAAAATTTGACAAGTCTTTGTACCCTACACCACCGAAGGTGATTGGGGTTGTTGTTGTAACAGCTGAAAAAAGTAGTGCATTTGGTTCATGTTGTTGCTCAACTTCAGGCCTACCTCGACTGGTTGTGTCCATAGATCTTCAGGACAAAGTGAGATTGGATTGGACTGGCAGTTGAATAGATGTCGTGTATCATGAGGTCCTTGACCACATGCGGGACATGGGTTTTGGACGGCACGGTCAATACGTGACCAAAAGGCATTGCGTCTATTGCTCCATCCCGATCTCAGTTATGCCAGAACTTTTGTTGATCGCGGCAAATTCTGTTCATTGTCTGCAATGGGCGGTAACCGGCTATCTAGCACGACATTCACACGGTAATTTGAAAATGCGTTATTTGAGGCGTCTCTGTGAATGTCGTTCAAAGCTGTCATATACTAATTCTGATCCAAAGGATCATGCATATATCTTTGTATGCTATGTTCGTATATTGGTAACTCCAATTGTGTAATATTGAAGTGGGGATGGTTTCTCCGATGAAATTCTAGAAGGAACTGCTTATTTAGCATTTCATTATGTTCCTTTATGGGAAGGATCTCTATTTCCTCATGTAGGTGGTGAATTGAGGACATTTGTGTACAGAGAGAAAGAAGGTGATTGGGATATTATGCGTTTGTGCAGATGTTTGTAACAATATGAAAAAATTATGTTACATCCACCTTTAAATATTCCGTTCGAATTAGAATCACGTTCTGAGTAGATTTAACTATGTCTGTCCTTCCGTCTGTCAACCTGTTAAGCTGACTGTCCATGTAAACGTTGTGAACAGTTTACAGGAAGCATTGGGGGTTGCGCGTTTTAAGGTCATAAAAGTTCTAAATAGAAAGCGATTTAAATGAAAAACAAGTAAGTCTTATGATATTCTAAAGCGATATGCTAAAATATGTGAGGGTTGCTCCATTATTTCTCATAGGTCCCTCACAAACTTCCTCCAAATATCACTTTCAAATGCATCAATCTCTGAGATAAATTATACGAGGGTTGGTTCATAACTTCTAGTAGCTCCCATTAAAACTCACCCCAAAGAAAAATTATTTTTGAAACGCATAAATTAAACATAAATCTTGGTGTCACAATTGTGTGCTACACACTTAAGAATAAATCAGAAAATCAAATTATACGAGGTCCGTTCATTAATTTTTTTGTAACTACCATTAATTATCAACGAGATAGTGTAGGGTATTAGAGAGTCGGTCTTGATTGATAATATAATTTAAAAAAAAATAATAAATGATTTCTTTATATATGTTTGTATAATACATCCATTGTTTAAATTACTATAATTGTTTATAATTACTAACTAAAGATAAAATATAATATTACTAACATTATAACAACAATGTGTAATATAATTTTATAGATTGAGAACAAAATTATAAAGAATAATTAAAGATAAATTAGTAAAAATTGTATAATTGCAAAAGTTAGAAAAATAAAAAAAAAATAAATTTCCCCCTCTCACCACAGCTTTGACTCTTGGATGTCAACATCATTATGAGACTGTTTGGGACGAAATGACTTAAGATTGTGACCTATGCGCATGACGTTGTCGTTCTGGTCATCTGTTAATTCTTTCCAATGATCAGTGTCATAGTGCAATTGGCGCTGAATGAACTGTCCTCTTGGGTTATGGACAGAGAACTGGGGAAAACCATAAAAGACGGAGTTGGCTTGTTTCCAATAGGAGATATCATATTAATGGAGTGCTGGAGTTAGGATTCGCTGAAGCTGTCTTGAAAGTAGAATACGCAGGAGTAACTTAGTCTAGTTTGGCAGAAGCTGTAGTTTTATAACAAAGATTGTAAACTGGATTTACTCTAGGTATTGCTTATTGTCGGAGGCAACCAGAACACCACAAAACAGCTATGCTTTTCCCTAACCATCAGCTTTAAGCAGCTCACCTTTTACTGATTTTGATGTTAATTTTCACCTTCTCCCGATTGATGTAAGAAGCCTACTAAAAAGGGCTACTGGAGAATATGATGTTTATTTACATAATAATCTTAAGGGACGATCTGAGTTCTGAACTCTATTTCGGCAAGATCCCGCAGCGTGTAATAAACCGAAAATCTAGTAGTTCTATATGCTGCTGGGTTGGTAATGGAACAAGCAAAGCTGAATGTTCAAAAATATATATTAAGTACTGATATGTTGGGGGACGCTAAGAACCACAAAGTGAATAGGAAGCTTTTCTTTGGGCCTCTGTTTTTTTTCTTTTCCTAAACTGTGGCATCAATTTCTCAATGGTACATGAAGTTTTGTATTATTAAAACCTATTTTGTAAGAACCACTTGTTTAATGTTTCACTGATCGAAACTTGGTATGTTTGATGAAAAACATAAACATTTTAAAGAAACTTTCTCAAAATAGCAATTTATTTTCAAGAAAGTATTTAATGGAACAGCAGCTTTTATTTAAAAGAAACCTAAATTGCAATGAGTGACAGAAACAAATTCGCAAGCTATCATGTCTATCTGAGTATACATTTGGGGTAATTTTTTTAAGTCATATCGCTCCAGTTATTATATGGTATGAACGACCCTAGGATTATTTGATTTTCTGATTTATGCTTACTTTTTTCTGGGTGGATTAGGATGGGTGCTAGAAGAAATTGTGGACCAACAATAGTAGAATTTTGCTTATAAGTTGATAAAAAATTATTACAATGCCAATGTGTATGTTTAATTTAAGCTCTATCAAGTGATATTCGGAAAAGTCTTGTATTTTGGCATAACTTCCGGGAGATACATTGTAAAAGGATTGGTGAATAATGAATCCATCATTGCTTATTTCAATTGGCATTTCCGTTGGCATTCCATGGTGTCTAAACTTGGAAAGTTTTAATGCCACACTATTTTGCGAGACACTGTCATCTTGTTGCAACAGTTTCCCCGTGGTGGGATTTTCTTAACATCTTTCTAAATCTTTGTCCAGTTGGTGATCAGTAGGTTCCGTAACAAAACTTCAATTGTTATAGGAATGACCTTTCATTTAAATTAATTTAGTTGATCAAATGCTAAAGATTTATCATTCTTTTCTCACTCATTTTGTATTCCTTGGCTAACACTTTTGAGACAACTCTTTCTTTTAAAGTCTTCAGTCTTCAGTGTTACACCATATGGCAGTTTACGACATAAATACTTAAATTTTTTATTAAACATTTATTATTTTATTATGATAATATTGTAATAAATACTTTATAACTTTCCATTCATTTTTTTGGGTATTTTTTCAATTTACATATTTTCCTTTTTATCTCTTTATCCACATTTTTTATGATTTTCGTTACAAACATTTCAATTAGTTTTTCCATTTTTATATCATTTTCAATCAAAAATTTCTTTTACCTAAACATATTGAGGAATCTTTATCAAAAAGAAAAAATCTAATTTATTTTAATTTATGCAATTATATTCTTTATATCACAAACAAAAAAATAAGTAGACGAAAAACTACCAACAGATTAGTGATAGTTTTCTTTTCACTACCATATTACACACACTCATTACACTCTTTGGTAATTATTTACTCTCTGAATTTTGTTTTGTAATCTCTCTCTGCTTTACAAAAACATAGTAAATTTTATGGTTAAATATAGCAAGAGAGTAACATTTTCTGTCACTAGAGACAAGAGAGAAACCGTAAAAAAACTCTTAACACTTGTTTGATTTTCCATTTATAAAAAAGGTAAAAAAAGAAAATACCCCGCAGCGTAGTGATATCGATAACTTTAATACCTTTACAAAAGCCTTAGGTAGCAAAGCACTAACATTAAAAAAAACACATCACTATGAAGTAATTTTTTGTGTCTTTTTTGTCTTTCGAGTTTTTTTGTATTAAATGTTAACAACACAATTTACTAAATGCAACCATATTTTAACAACAATTGTGGGAATTTGTTGTTAATAAAAAGACACATAAAAACAGTAAATTATAAAAAACAGTAAAATAAATTAAAGGTGGGCGTTTTTGCTTACCACCATAGACAGATTGTATTTAACCAAAGAAAAGAAAAAACAACAACAAAAACACCATTCAGCAGATAGAAACTAGGGCGTTATGCGGGGGTTTTGTTTTCATTTTTTTTAATTTAATAAATTTAAACAAAAAACAAATTATATTTTAGCACAAATTTATAAAACAAATATAAAATTACTCACTTTATAAAATATATTTATTAATTTTATTAAATCCACATTTTCTGCTTAGTATTTGTTGATGAATATGTTTTTCTCCTTTAAAACATTTTTTTTGTAACAATAAAACGATTAAAAAACATATTTTTAATCTTTTATTTTTGTTTATAATAATTTTCTTTAATATTTTCCATTTTATTTAATATATTTTTCATTATTTTTTTATTGTAAAATTGTAATCAAAGGAATTTCTCTACATTTTTTTTCTTGGTTTCTTGTATTTGTTACATATTTTCGTAGTTTTTTTTATTAAATATTTATAAAATTATAAGTGTGTGTATATAATTTAATCGCTGCGTTCACTTTTTTCCATTTGCACCACTTGAAAAAACTCTTCTAGTAGAGTTGTTTTTACAGCAAACAACAACAACAATAAACTTCATACATCTATTATTGTTACACACTCAAGCAAACATACACACACAATACGGGTTTATATTTTTTTCTCTTTTAATTCATCTACACTAATACCATGTTATCAATTTAATTATGAAGCACATTTATTTATACATACACATCGATACACTTTAACACCGTTTTTTTTTTTATTAAAAAAAATCTATGCATAAGCACTTCATGAGAAAATGAAGACAAGAGGAATGAAAGAAATAAAAAAAATTCATGCAACCCAAAAAAATGCGTCTCGTTTTAATATGGTGGCATTTAGGAAAAAATGTTTAATTAACTTTTTCTTTATTAAACTTGTGTATTTAAAACGATATTTTATTGAATTCGTTGCTATTGCACTCTCTTATTTGTTGTTAATAATTTTAATAAATAAAATGCACTTAAAAGCTTTAATTATTTTGTAGAAAATAAAGCAACACAAAAATTTTCTTTATCGACGCGTCGACGTTTTCGTTTTCTTTTATTTCATTTTGTTCTTTTTGATTTCTCTTTTGGTGTTGCAAAGCAGAGTTGTATTTTTGATGAAAGTTGTTCAAAGAACTCTAAGATGGGAACAATTAATAACGGCGTTAAGTTTTTAGGGTTGGCTTCGAGTTAGGAAGAAAAAAAAACGGCGTAAAATAATAAATTTTATTCTTTTTTGTGCGTTCCGTGTTAAATTAACTAAATAAAATAAAATTAGTTGTAATTTTTTAACTTTCATCTTAAAAATTATGGTTTTATAATACTATTTTTCTGTAAAAATCCAAAAAAAATTTTTGTCGGCGGCCTCCTCACGGCGTCAAAAGTTTGCCGCTGCTGCATGTAAACAGGGTGTTTTTTAATCCGCAAAATTGGCAACGCAAGTTCTTTTTATAATTCTCATTCAGTTTATGAAAAAAATTGCTTAAATAGAAAAAATTTGCAAAATTATTTTATGGTCAACAGACCTTATGCGAACATGCTGAGTGTGTGTGTGTTGTTGCCTCATGGGGCAAGGTCGAGGTTGTCTCGCGACACACCACCAGCTTAAATAAATTTTATTTTTGTCCTGTTGCTGCTAGCCACCATACTGTGTGTGTGTGAAAGAAAAAGTGGTGAATAATAAATCGTGGTGAATAAGAAAAACTCACCACACCCAAGTGTGGTGAATTTGAATTTTATTCACCACACCCTAGAAACTCACCACACCAAGATGTGGTGAGTTTCTTTTTCACCACACCTAGGTGTGGTGAGTTTCTAGGGTGTGGTGAATAAAATTCAAATTCACCACAAAAACCGTTATTCGAAAATGAACTGCATTATCAACCGCATTATCGACATAGTTAAATGAACTGCATTATCATAAAGGTTCTTGTATCCAATAAAGTTGCCAACATCTCGCAAGCACGTACAACAACCAAGAAATGTGGTGAATTTTTAAATAGGTAACTCCTTGTTGTGGTGAGTTTTTTTTTAATGGGTAACTCCTTGTTGTATTTGATGACAGGGTGAATACATATTCAAACTTTTTTCATTATCATCCGTTTGAAACCACTTTGATGAAGTTTAACCAGTGGTAAGGAAAGAGGAAGCGGTCGACTCTTAAGCAAAAACAGTTCGCTTGGAAACGCATATTGGGAAAATTTACTACCAGAAGTAATTACTACCAGTAATTATTTATGACAGTTAAGGACGCTGCGAAACATAGTTTGTCCATCCTAAAACAGTCACGTCACAGAAACAGAAAATAATTTATTGGTACTGTGTGGCAGAAAGGAAGTTATAATCTGGCAATCTTCTTAAGAAAAAGAGAGCACGATGGATGTGATGCCTCTCCACTCAACCATCAAGCATTCCCAAGTGAAGAACGGAGCCTATACCAGGAAGACGACCAACCAACCATCGAAGTCTAAGGAAGAGAGAATATCATGAGAGAATACTAAACGATGAGATTATTATTACGGCGAAAAAAATAACAAAAAATCGAGGGTACCGATTTTGGAAAAGTTATCATAGAAGGAGTTTTAATAAATATT
Source organism: Cochliomyia hominivorax (assembly GCA_004302925.2). Lineage (NCBI taxonomy): Eukaryota > Metazoa > Arthropoda > Insecta > Diptera > Calliphoridae > Cochliomyia > Cochliomyia hominivorax. The sequence continues at coordinate 86,075,548 of PYHX02000158.1, read as the reverse complement.
CCGGAGAGGCGACATTTTTATAAAACACTGTCGTATTTAGTGAAAGAAAAAAGGGGAAATGGCGCTAGATTAGCCACAACCTACAAAAATATGGACTGAATTAGAAAAAGGGGACAGTCGACCAGCGCATAAATGAGAAGGCTGATTGAATTGGAAGTAAGAAGCAGAAAAGGAACAACAATTCAGGTTCAACTTCTGACGTTTGTTCTATTAGAGATATTTAATCTCGATCAGACAGTATTTGCTTCTTCATATGAAGTAACGTGAAATTAAGGAACGATATTTTATTAAATCTTAGAAAAATCCTAAATATCTGAAGCTGGAAGCGGTGTCTAATAATTATAAACTCCTCTGGTATCAAACTGTCAAATTTGACGTAAATTCAACGAAAGTTGGGGATTTTTCCAAAAAATCCACTCTGTCCCACTGTGCAATGGTTCATTTTTTGAACACAATACATAAATCGATCTAAATATATGATAAAGGATATGAGAGTAACTTTTGAATCTTCAGGAGGTACTTTCTTGATATCGGATGTTCGAATAACAAGAGGGAAATCGGATAATTTCTAAATGTACTTTTTTAATTCTTTTAAATAAGATAAATAACACAAATTCATGAAATTAACACGTAAAAATGCTATAGTCGGTCATGTAATACCCTACACCATATTTTTGATTGTAAATGGCAGCTACGAAAAATTTGTTAACGACCCTCGTACAATATGCTTATCTTATTTACGCTTAAGTATGCAAAAGATTATTACGATGCTATGGAGGGTTATATGAGAGTTAGAAAAAAATTATGGATCGACCCTCGTATAATTTTGTACAGGGGTTTTTGGCTTATATTTGACTAAATATTTATACAATTTCCACGTATAAGTACGAGTACGAAAGTATAGTATTATGGGATCTTTGAGAAATAATGGACCGATCTTCGTATAATTCGGCACACCTTTGTAAAATATAATAAGACTTATTTCTGCAAATCTTGATTAAAAAAAAATAATATCAAAATTATAGGCCAAGTGTTCCAATAAATTTGATTATAAAAAGACAAAATATCAGGTTGGGAACTCTCAAAATAATATCACCATTTCTATTACCAAACAGTTCAATAAATTGTTAAAACATTCAGTGTAAATGAGTGTATGGTTGTGTATAGATCCAGAACCTATTTCCTTACTAGAAGACTCTGTTTCAGAGGCCTTTTGCAGAGATTACAGTGATATTTGTCCTCTTCAAAGCTAAGGAAAAGATCTACCAGACTGTCTGTAGTATCAGTCCCCAAGAAATAATTGCGGAATACGCCCATAAATTTGTCAGACTACACAAAGTCTTCCAGGATTTGACCTTCATGGAGCTGTAGGTATTGTTGTACGCCCTTCAAGTCTGCAAAAATGTAAACATTGTCCGCACTTCTTGCCTGTAGCTATGACGCATTCCAGCTACTCTGTGCATTCTGAATTTTGCAAATTCACTATAATCTCTTTTTACCCTACACCTCCATAGGTGGTTGGGATATTATGCGTTAGTGCTAATGTTTGTAACATATAGAAAAAATTGGTACTACACCAACCTTTAAGTATACCGTTCGAATCAAAACTACTTTCTGAGACAATTTAACGTTGTCCGGATGGCTGTACATGTAAAGCTTGTGAACACTCTACAGGTTGGTTGTACTTTTTAAATCTTGATAAAATTTGGTATATATTATTTTTTTGGCTTAAAAACGAAGCCTATTGAAATCGGCCATATTCGATCCATCAGGTACATTTTATACAAATGTCCTCCCGGAATGAGGGTTTAAGCCTTTAAAAGTCTATATATATGACGTTCTTTAGGAAATCTGTTCATTGTTACTCATAGTTCTCCCTTCTAAATATCAACTTTAAGTTAGTAAATCACACATATAACTTGGTATTGTAATAATAGTATACGAGGGTCGGTTCATAATTTCTTCTAGTTTCCATATAACATTATTGTGTTATTGTCAGAATAATGTACACTTAAGAATAAATTATAAAATCAAATTTAACGAGGGTCGTTCATTTCTTTTTCGCAACTAGCCAACCTTGTGATGTAGGGCATTGGATCGTTGGGCTTGACCGACTATAACATTCTTACTTGATTTTGTTTCGCGTCATCTAAGTTTACGAGTATGCCAGCGAAGAGTCGACCATCTCATGCAAAGAAGGCGTGCGCGAAATAGACGAAAAAGATCAGATTCGGGGTATTCGTCCGATGGGAGTGAAATCGTAAAATTCACCATACGGATGACCTTCGAGTTTTGGTTCAATTTTCACCAAATTTAATTTTAAATGTTAAATAAAGAGAGAAATCTTACAAAATGTTTTTAAATTTTCCTGTAGTCTCCATACAAGGACGTGGTATTGACTGATTTACCTGAAGTTGAAAAATATTGTTGTTCCTTCCTGTTTGGTTTCTAACTTCCAATTCAATCTGCCTTCTCCATTTATACGCTGTTCAACTGTACTGATTCCTTGTGGGATGTGGCCAATCAAGTGATATTTCTCCTTCTCTTCCAATCGCTTGAGATGGTTCTTAGATGACCCATTCTCTTCCATTGGATAGTGTTATAACTCCCTTTATGATGACTTTAGCCCAATAGACACCTTCGAACGTTCTCTTGTGGAGCTTTCTCTCATGACACTTACGCCTTTTTGGACATCAATATTTGCTGCTTTAATGATCACTGCTTGAGAGGACACTTTAAAGTTGGCCTACCTGCTTAACAGCAAAACGAGGCTGGCTGTATCCTTTCTCTCTCACCCTGCTGGGCATTACTCGACATTTTCCTGTCATGTCTTCCTTAAAATGGTTTATTAAGGAATTAGACAAATAAGCATGCGAAAGTGCCTTAAATCGACTCTTAGCAGATGCCTGTTTTAAGGTGAAATATTAAGGAAATGTAAAATAATGTTTCGCAGCGTCCTTAACTGTCCTAAATCGATTTTTTAATTTTTTGCCCACGATTTCCTCGATTCTTACCTGCCAAATTATACGAGGATCTGTTCATTATTTCTCATAGGTCCCATACTAATACGTGGGTATTGTATAAATATTTACTCAAATTAACAATAAATATAAGCCAAAACCACTGTACGAAATTATACGAGGGTCGGTCCATAATTTTTTCTAACTCTCATATAACCCTCCATAGCATCATAATAATCTATTGCATACTTAAACGTAAATAAGATAAGCATATTGTACGAGGGTCGTTAACAAATTTTTCGTAGCTGTCATTTACAACGAAGAATGTGGTGTAGGGTACATGGTCGGGTTTGACCGACATTTTAAAATTTTTCCATGATGGATAAGAAAATTCTGATACACTCCGTGTCCGTGTGGCATCTTTCGTGAGTGCATATCTGTAGATACAACAATGGCAGATTCCAGATGCCCTGTGACTTCTTGATGGTTCACTGTTTTCCCTACACGTTGTACCTTTCAACATATAATGTGTTGATCTAAGTTCGTGTCATTTAAGTTCATGTACCTCGAGAAAGACTGCAGACAGTGACAAGGTAAGAGGGCAAGACGAACCATGTTAAAAAATTCATGACATAGACAATGGAAGATAACTCTCAGATGTCTGTTAATTTAAGCTTAAAATGTTCATTCAAGCTGACTACCTTTGGCCTTAAGGTGACAATATTTCAGGTGGTCTACATTTCCCTTTAATGTAGTTAAAACAACGACTATTAGCTTCACACCCTAAAAAAAGTAAGAATGCTATATTCGGCTATGGCGAATCTTCAATACTCTCTACCACAAACTCGTGTGAAGTTAATACTTTAGGTTCCATAGATATACATATATTCCATAGATACACATAACCTCACAAATGTATTTATATATAACATAGAAACACTTAATGAGTCACAAAATTAATTATAATTTTGGCTATAACTTTTTTTCATTGAGCTCTGTAAATTTTTGTGGATGTGAGCAGACAGACAGATTGACGAAAATCGACTGAGAATTTGATTTGATGCAAGAATACATACATTATGGGATCTAAAATAATTCATTCTTAGCGTTACACACAAAATGACAAAGTTAATATACTCTCTTCACCACTTGTAGTGCTTGTTATAAGCTCAGCACTGTTTTCCGGGAAGGGGTCTTATATGGAAGTTACAGCAAAATATGGACCATGATTGTTCATATTTAAAATATACTTCGATTACAGTTAGAAAAATCATTGTGCTAAATTTCAATGGAATTGAGCTTTATTTAAATGTTTTTTAAACTCAAACCCGTTTTCCGGGAAATCCCGTTATGAGGGAGCTATAGGAAAATTTGGAACGATATATGTCAAATTAATATAATATCTTCAGAACAGTTAACAAAATTGAATTTCAATAGAATTGGTCTTTATATTTACTCGTTTTATAAGCTGAAAACTGTTTTCGGAGAGGGGCCTGATATGGGAGCTACAAAAAAATATGAACCGAGATTGTTCTAATTAAAAATATACATTTGAAATAGTTAAAAAAAAAATTTTATTTAAAAAGTTTTTATTTAATTGTTTTATAAGCTCAAACCCGTTTTCCGGGAAGGGGCCTTATACGGGAGCTATATCAAAGTATGGACCCATGTTAATAAAATTTATAACATATATTTAAAATAGTTAGAAAATTAATTGTGCCAAATTTCAATAGAATTGGTTCAAATTTAAAAGTTTTATAAGCTATAAATCATATTCCGGGAAGGGGCCTTATATGGGAACTGGTTCAATTAATGATCCCAGAACAATACGACTTCTTTGGATTTATTATTGTATCAAAATAAGTATATGTGTGACAAATTTCAGTAAATTATCTTTAAAATTGCGGCCAATATGACACAAAGAGTTTGGGGTGTATCAAAATTTTGCATATTATAGCCTATAACTTTTTTCCTGTTAATCAGATTTTGATAACTTTTTGCATGACGATGGAGTACATGTAATTGTATGCGAAAATTAATTTTTTGTTTAAGTCCAATTACATTTTTAGAAGAAATTATAAAAGTTCATTTTCGGAATTTTGAGCTTATTTCAGATATCGGTGTATAACTTCCTTGCTTATAAACCGATATAGCTGGTTTTAAATAGCAAACTGCTTAGGACAATAACGAACGATGTGGCTAAGTTTTATTGAATTCGAACAATTATTCTAGACATGAAAATGTTTCCAACAGACAGACAGACGGACATAGCTAAATCGATTCAGTTTTTGATTTGAGGCAATCATATATATACATTGTAGAGTCCTGAGATGATTCCTTCTTGGCGTTACTCATGGAATGACAAATTTAATATACCCTCACCACTTGTGGTGGTGGAGGTATAGAAATCTAACAAAATGTTCATAATGTTCATATTTTGTAATTGTTCCCCCTCTAAAGAATGAAACCCTTAAGTCCATCGTTTCTTAGTTACACTGATAATGATTATAATCCTTAAATGAAATCCTTAAAAGACATTTATGCAGCTGCATCTTATAAGTACATAAGTGGCGGGGAGTATGAAACTACTTTAAATAGTGTGTTGTTGTCTATATAATTTCTATATTTTCTATATATTGTTTTTGTTGTTTTCTATATCTTTTAACTGGTGTCAATTCTTCTTTGAATATTATTCGTTAACTGTTTTTGTTTTTTACTTATTTGTATTTATACCTCTAGAGGAAAATACTTAAATACGTTTTATGCATTTATTTTTATTTATTTTATTATTTTTGGACACCCTATTGTGTTGGTCACGTGTTGTCTGTCATTTTTTAGTTTTTAAAATTCATTTGGCAGACACTGTGTTGGCATTAACGTGGCTGTAATGATTTTGATGTCTGTGATATTATTTTGAGGATTTTTGTTGGCTTCATAGAAACTTTTCCATTGGAATTATTATTAAGTGAGATGGATGGACTAAATGAAATTTAGAAACATGAGAATTTCGAAAATGAATCACATATGAGAAATTAACAATAATCTGTGACGTCTCAATCAAATTTTTTTCATTAGTTCAAGTCATTAGTTCATTCAGTTACTAGTTCTAGTTCAGTTTTATGTCAGTTAAGGTTCACTTGAAGGTCAGTTTAGTTTTTATTTAGTTTCCGTTCAGTTGTAATTCAGTTTAGTTGTAGTTCTAGAGCTGATTATTATATCCTCCACCACCACAAGAGCTGATGAGGGTATATTAACTATGTCGGTCCATGTGTAATGCCAAGAAGGATTCATTTCAGATCCCATAAAGTATATATATTTATACATCAAACAAAATCTAAGTCAATTTAGCTATGTCCGTCCGTCTGTCTCTCCATCTGTCTGTCCGTCTTTCTGTTGGAAATATTCTCACTTCTAGAATAATTGTCCAAATTCAATTCTAGTTCAGTTTTAGGTTCAGTTTAGGCTCAGTTCTGGTTTAGTTCCAGTTCAAACTTCAGTTCAGATTTTAGTTTAGATTTTAGTTCAGTTCTAGTTCATATTTTAGTTCAGATTAAAGTTCAGATTCTGGTTCAGATTTTAGTTCAGATTCAAATGCAGATTCAAATGCAGATTCTAGTTCAGATTTTAGTTCAGATTTTAGTTCAGATTTTAGTTCAGATTCTAGTTCAGATTCAAGTGCAGATTCTAGTTCAGATTCAAGTGCAGATTCTAGTTCAGATTCAAGTGCAGATTCAAGTGCAGATTCTAGTTTAGATTCAGTGCAGATTTTAGTTCAGATTTTAGTTCAGATTTTAGTTCAGATTCTAGTTCAGATTCAAAGTGCAGATTCTAGTTCAGATTCAAGTGCAAATTCAAGTGCAGATTCTAGTTCAGATTCAAGTGCAGATTCAAGTGCAGATTCAAGTACAGATTCAAGTGCAGATTCAAGTGCAGATTCTAGTTCAGATTCAAGTGCAGATTCTAGTTCAGATTCAAGTGCAGATTCAAGTGCAGATTCAAGTGCAGATTCAAGTGCAGATTCAAGTGCAGATTCAAGTGCAGATTCTAGTTCAGATTCAAAATGCAGATTCAAGTGCAGATTCAAGTGCAGATTCTAGTTCAGATTCAAGTGCAGATTTTAGTTCAGATTTTAGTTCAGATTCAGTGCAGATTCTAGTTCGTTCAGAATCTAGTTCAGATTCTAGTTTAGATACTAGTTCAGATTCGGGTTCAGATTCTAGTTCAGATTCTAGTTCAGATTTTGGTCTATTCTAGTTCTGTTCTAGTTCAGATTTCTGGTTAAGATTCAAATTCAGTTTTTGAGAAAATCATAATTTGTGATTCTAGTTCAAGTTTCTAGTTCAGATTTGGTTCAGTTTCTATTCAATTTAGTTTAGATTCTAGTTCAGATTCTGGTTCAGATTTTTGTTCAGATTAAATTCAGATTTTTAACAGATTTTTTCAGATTCCAATGCATTCAAGTGCAGATTCTAGTTCAGATTCTAGTTCAGATTCAAGTGTAGATTTCTAAGGTTCAGATTCAAGTGCAGATTTTTTCAGATTTTAGTTCAAGATTAAGGTTCAGATTCTTTTGTTCAGATTCAAAAGAAAAATTCAAGTGCAAGATACTGGTTCAGATTCAAGTGCAGATTTTTTTTTGTTCTTCTAGTTCAGATTCAAGTTATTTGTTTCTATTTATTGCAATTCCTCTGGGGTATTAACGTTACTGGGCCCAGTATTTTCATATTTTCATTTGTAAGAAGTTTTTCTTAAATAAATTTTCATTTATCACCCTTAAATGAAATCGGGTTTTATTTTGAAATCTTTTTCTTATTTTTGTTTATTTTTTTGTTTCTTATATCTCTTTTCTTACTCTTATTCCATGGATGATTTTTAAAAGAAAACAAATCAAAGATTGTTTTGAGATTAGAGAGACAAATATTGAAGAGTTCTTTCTTGTCTTAAGCCTGCAGCTGGTTAAATGATTTTTATTTTTTTGGGAGGGTTGAATATTACAAGGATGCTGATGATGATGCTGATGATGATTATGTTGAGATGTCAAGGAAGATGGGTACTTTATCAAAAACCAATATCATTGATTTTGATTGCCCATAACGATTTAGTTGTATTTTCTATGAGAAAAACTGCAGCATAAAAGAAAAAGGTTTATAATTTCCTTTTTTTTAAGTCTAATGGATTTTGACTTAAAGAAATTGATAAGAAAATATTGGTTACTTTTCAAGACAAAAAAGTCCACATCACTAATTTATTAAGATAAATTGTTAAAAAAGATGTTTTAAGTGGAAATCCATCTCTCTCTTTTTTTAAGTGTTTTGCGGTTAAAACAAAACCAAAAAAGGATTAATTACGATATTATTTTTTTATAATAAAAGTTAAATAACTTTTTCTTGAACCAGAATCTGAACTAGAATCTGAACAGAATCTGAATTAGAATATGAACTAGAATCTGAACTAGAATATGAACCAGAATCTGAACTAGAACTGAAGTAGAATCTGAACTAGAATCTGAACTAGAATCTGAACTAGAATCTGAACTAGAATCTGAACCAGAATCTGAATTAGAATATGAACTAGAATCTGAACTAGAATATGAACCAGAATCTGAACTAGAACTGAAGTAGAATCTGAACCAGAATCTGAATTAGAATATGAACTAGAATCTGAACTAGAACTAGAAATCTGAACTAGAATCTGAACTAGAATCTGAATTAGAATATGAACTAGAATCTGAACTAGAATATGAACCAGAATCTAGAACTGAAGTAGAATCTGAACTAGATTCTGAACTAGAATCTGAATTAGAATATGAACTAGAATCTGAACTAGAATATGAACCAGAATCTAGAACTGAAGTAGAATCTGAACTAGATTCTGAACTAGAATCTGAACTAGAACTTGAATTAGAATCTGATCTGGAACTGAACTAGAACTGAACTAGAATCTGAACTTGAATCTAAACTAGAATCTGAACCAGAATCTGAAGCAGAATCTGAACTAGAATCTGATCTGGAACTGAACCAGAATCTGAACTAGAATTTGAACTAGAATCTGATCTGGAACTGAACCAGAATCTAAACTTGAATCTGAACTAGAATCTGAACTAGAACTGAACTGGAATCTGAACTAGAATCTGAACTAGAACTGAACTGGAATCTGAACCAGAATCTGAAGTAGGATCTGAACTAGAATCTGAACTAGAATCTGAACCAGAATCTGAAGTAGGATCTGAACTAGAATCTGAAGTAAGATCTGAACTAGAATCTGAACTAGAATCTGAAGTAGGATCTGAACTAGAATCTTAAGTAGGATCTGAACTAGAATCTGAACTAGAATCTGAAGTAAAATCTAAACTAGAATCTGAACTAGAATTTGAACTAGAATCTGAAGTAGGATCTGAACTAGAATCTGAACTAGAATCTGAACCAGAATCTGAAGTAGGATCTGAACTAGAATCTGAAGTAAGATCTGAACTAGAATCTGAACTAGAATCTGAAGTAGGATCTGAACTAGAATCTCAAGTAGGATCTGAACTGGAATCTGAACTAGAATCTGAAGTAAAATCTAAACTAGAATCTGAACTAGAATTTGAACTAGAATCTGAACTAGAATCTGAAGCAAAATCTGAAGCAGAATCTGAACCAGAATCTGAACTAGAATCTGATCTGGAACTGAACCAGAATCTGAACTAGAATTTGAACTAGAATCTGAACTAGAACTGAACCAGAATCTGATCTGGAACTGAACCAGAATCTGAACTAGATCCGAACTAGATCTGAACTAAAATACAACTAAAATTGAACTATAAGAATTGGAAGCTAAACAAAAGTTCGCAATTAGAATCTTAATTAGAATTTTAACTAGAATTTTGGCAAATGTGGGAGCTAGAATTTTCATTAGAGTCTGAACTAGAATTTCTACTGTCAAATCTGAACTTGAACTTCAATAAGAATCTAAACTAGAATCTGAACTAAAACTTGAATTAGAATCTGGACTAAGCTGAACAAGAACCTGGACTAAAAACTGAAATAAAATCCGAAAAATAATCTTCAATGGAATATGAAGTGGAATTGAATCAGAACCACATTACAACTGAAGTAGAACTAAACTAGAAATTAAAATGAAGTAGGACTGACATTAAACTAGAAATCTGAATTAAAACAAAACTATAATCCTGACCTGATTCTTCGTCTAGAATCTAAACTGGAATAAGACGTTAATTTGAATCTGAAATTGAAGTCTGAACTAGAAACGGATGTAGAAACTTATCTAGAATCTAAGTAATGAACCTGAATAAGAATTTATGCAAGAATCTGAATTGGAATTCGGAATAGAATTTTAACAATAATCTGAATCAGAATCTTAACTGGATTTTGTAGTGGAATCTGAACAAGAATTTAATTAAGAATATAAACTAGAAGATGTACTACAGTTTGGATTTGTATTTTAGAAATGTGAAGACGCACTTAAACTAGATAATAAACTGAAATTTGAACTATAATCGGAGCAGGAATCTAGAATAAAATCTGAATTGAAATGTGAATATGAAGAATATGATTTCAAATCTGCACTAGAAACTCTTCATTCCCAATTTGAATTATTTTGAATAGGTGTTGGGGGAATTATTCTTTTGTGCAGATGATTATAACGGAAAGCAAAGTATACCTTTCGACTCTGAATCACTTCCTGAGTCGATTTAAGCATGTCTGTCCGTCTGGCTAACTGGCTCACAAAGCTTGTTCACAAAGTACAGTCGCAGTTTTGAAGATATCTTAATGAAATTTGGTACATACTATTAGTGTGGTCCAAGGTCGATACCTAATGAAATTGGTTATGTTCAGGGCATTATTTCATATAGGTCCTGTATAAATGTCCCCTTGGAATGGAGTTTTTAGCCCATAAAATTCCTAAATGCAAAACGATTTTAACCAAATTTTGAAAAACTAAATCTTATTAAATTCTAAATTAAATTCTATTAAATTCTATTAAATTCTAAAACGATGTGCTAAATTATACGAGGATCGGTTTATTATTTATTATAGATCCCATACAACCATCTTTCCAAATATCACTTTTGAACTCATAAATCGCATATATACATGGGTATTGGAAAATATTTAGTCATATATGAGATAAATATAAGAAATTAAGCGAGGGTCGGCCTGTAATTTTTTCTGATTTTCATATAATCAACAGATTACTACAGAAAAAAATTATAAATCATATAATAAAATGCACACTTACAATGAACAATATGGTGTAGGGTATTAAACAGTCGGGCTTGACCGGATATACAATTTTTACTTCTTTTAATTAAATGTTAATCCAGGAAATTTCCTTAAAATAATTCCATTATTCTGTCATAAAAAAGAATCAAATTAAAAAAAATGTTGGATGTAATGCATCAGAGTATTTTACAGGTATTTTTGTCAGGACAACTATCAAATGTCTTCTAAAAGTATTCTATCTCTCTCTCTTTCTAATTCTTTTTAATGTTCATCATATTTTTTCAATTACAACAACATTATAATACAGAAAATATCCTTAAATTACCACCAACAACAAGTAATGAAATTAAATTCAATTTTTTTTTGTTGATGAAAATGAAAATGAAAATAAATTTTGACTTTTACCACCACCCATCCACTCCCCTCAATCCAACTTATCAAAATAAGGAAGCAAAACAAAAACATCAGGTTGTTTTCTTGCTTCTAGGATTTGTGTTTTATCCATATGCTAGAATTTTTCCCTTCTTTCCTCCTCTTTTTTCCATTGAGCAGAGTATGAAAAATGTTAAACAAACCGTCAGGATAATGAACAGAAGTCATCATAAAATAAGAGAAAAAGATGTTCAGAGTTTAACATGCAAAAATATAAACAAACAAACAAATAAACAAACAAACAACCAAACGGATATAAACATGAAAATCATATGTATTTCATATGAAAATAAGTAAAATGTGAATGAAGGATATAACAAGCCTGTCCTAAGGCTACTAACCCCTGAATAAAAGAAACACATGAAAAAGACTTAAAGAGTTCCACACAATCATACATTAACACACATACACACATAATACAACCAAACTAACGAGTCAAATGCAACAGACATAAATCGCATAATTTTACACACCTTTGGGAATATAGTTTACTACCTCACCCCCTTGTCGTCCTTGACGGGGGAGGGAGGGGAGTTATTTTTTTTACGGGCCCATAAAAAAAATAACTGAAGCTTAAGAGACAAAAAATAACTGTCATTTGATGTGTTTTTCGATGTTTTTTTTGAGTATTTTGCAACAGTAATTTGTGTTGTTTTTTGAGGTTATGTTTTCTTAACCACCCCTTATTAAGAAGCTATTTCAGACTACTGTTTAGTGTTGTTGTTGCTGTTGTTGCAGGCTTAACCAATATCCTTCTTTATCTTGTTCCTCACCGCTTTTATGAATTTTAATGCATTAAAAAAAGTAAATGTTAAAAACAGAAGCGTAGGACTATTAAGAGAGGGGAAAGATGTATCACTGTGAAGGGCTTTAATAAGAAGTAGAATGAAAATGTAATAGGAACATTACTCTTATGTGAACTAGATTCTGAACAAGAATTCAAACTAGGTTAGATTTCGAACATTAGATTCTAGTTTAAAGTTTTATAGATTCTATAACAGATTCTACATCAGGTTTAGCTCAGATTCTAGTTCAAGGTTTTTGTTCAGATTATAGTTCACAATCTATTTTGAATTCAAGTTCAGATTATAATTAAGATATAGTTCAACGACATTTCAGATTTTAGTTCAAATTCTGGTTAAAGTTGTTTGTTCAGATTATAGTTCACATTCTAGTAGATATTTCGGTTTAGATTCCTGCTCAGATTTTGGCTTCGATTCTAGTTATGAATTCAGTTCAGTTCTAGTTCAATTTTAGTTCAGTTCTGGTTAAGTTCTAGTTCAGTTCATGATAAGTTCAAGTTCAGTTCAGTACTGGTTTAGTTCTAGACAAGTTTTACTTCAGTTATAGTTCAGTTCTAGTTCATATTTAATTCTGTTCTAGTTCAGTTCTATTTAGTTCTAGTTCTGTTCAAGTTCAGTTCTAGTTTTGTTATAGTTTAGTTCTAGTTCAGTTCAGTTTAGTGCTGGTTTAGTTCTAGTTCAGTTGTAGTTCAGTTATAGTTCAGTTCTAGTTCATCTTTAATTCAGTTCTAGTTTAGTTCTAATTCCGTTCTATTTAGTTCTAATTCAGTTCAAGTTAAATTTTAATTCAGTTCTAGTTTAGTTCTAATTCCGTTCTATTTCATTTCTAATTCAGTTCTAGTTTAGTTCTGGTACAGTTCCAGTTCAGTTATAATTCAGTTCTGTTCTACTTCCGTTCTAGTTCAGTTCTAGTTTAGTTCTAGTTCAGATCTAGTTCAGTTCTAGTTCTAATTCCGTTCTACTTCAGTTCTAGCTCAGTTCTAGTTCAGATCTAGTTCAGTTCTAGTTCAGTTCTAGTTTAGTTCTAGTTCAGTTCTAGTTAAGTTCTAGTTCCGCTCTACTTCATTTCTATTTCCGTTCTAGTTCAAGTTCCGTTCTAGTTTAGTTCTAGTTCAGTTCTAAATCAGTTCTAGTTTAGTTCTAGTTCAGTTATAATTCAGTTCTGGTTCAGTTATAATTCAGCTCTGTTCTACTTCAATTTTAGTTTAGTTAAAATTCTGTTCTAATTCAGTTCTGTTACAGTTCTAGTTCATCTCTAATTCAGTTCTAATTCAGTTCTATTTTAGTTCTTATTCAGTTCTAGTTCAGTTCTTCTTCAGAATGTGGTGAAAATGCTGAAACTAAAGAAACCTTCGTCTCTGGTAAAACATTTTCTACGTATTAAGGATAATAAGGACACATCGTTACATATATACATACGTGTGTTTGTGTGTATTTGCTTTGATAGGTAATTTTTATACATTTTGTGGTTGTTGTAGTAAAAGTAGTGGTTGTTATTTTTATGCAGAATATTTTCTTATTCTTAAGCCTTATTTTTGCCATTTACATTGTCACTACCGAAAAAAAAACAAACAAATAAATGAATAAATATGTGAAGGAAGGAACGAGTGAATGAATGTATAAATACAATAAGGAGTTGGAGTAGGATTTTCTTTTAACATGTCATCAATAACACTAAAATTCATTCCTTTAATCCAATGTTGTCTTCTTATTTCTACATATATTTTATTTTGTAGATCCTTTTCGTTTCTTTTTCTTGCTTCTCCTGCCGCATTTATCCTCTTGGTCACATTGGTTACCGTTTGTTTTTATTAAAATTAAAATAAAAAAACATTTGGAATTGAGTTCATTTTCATATATATTTTGTTTTATAGTGAATAAAAAATAAAGTTTGTTATGGTGGGGGAGGATGGTAGTAGAGGGGGTACCTTTGTCACTTTGTAATACGTTTTTTATAGATATTTAATCTCGAGGGAGCTACAATTTTCAATAAATACAACACAAAATTTTGTACACAGTTACGATGTTTTATTTTGAGTATTTTATTATTTATTGGTTACATTATTGGTTTTTGACAGTGTTGTAAAATAATTTGAAATATTGCAGGATTTAAATGGAAGGAAAACAGGATCTTCGTTCTTCTTCTTTTTTTTGGGGCAGAGTGTTATAGTTTAAAATTAATAGAAAATGTCAATAAATTAAAATAAATAAAATATGTAAAAGAAAAGGAGTATAAATGATTAAGGTGATTTTGAGAGAGAAGTTAAAAGCGTTAAAATTGAAATGTGACATGAAAAAAACGAGAAAAGGACAATAATTCCAAATGCTTGAGTTTCAATTTTTATTCAAAGTTGTAACCGAAATAGAACTGAATTTTATCTGAAACTCTACACCAATTCAACGGTTAAAAATTGTGGTTACGAAAAATTAATGAACGACCCTCGTATAATTTAATTATTTAATTTATTCTTAAGTGTGCATTATGTGTTTGTGACACTAAAATTTATGTTAAATTTATGCGTTTTAAAATGAATTTTTCTGGGGGTTTATATGGGGGAACCAACCCTCGTATAATATTTAGCAACGATTTTTGCTTATAATTTTCTTATTTCGACAAAATATTATTACAACATCAACGTGTATGTAAGATTTTTATCCTTAAAATTGATATTTGGAATGGGGTTTGTATGGAACCTATGAGACCCTCGTATATTTTGGCACTTCGCTTAAGAATGTTATAAGTCTTACTGGTGCCAAATTTCATTTAAATTGCTTTGTATTTAGTATTATTCAGACCTCGAAACCTCACACCAGAACAAACATTTGTATGGGAGGTACCTGAAATATTGGATCGAACCTGGCCAATTTCAATAGGCTTTGTCCTTATGCCAAAATAATAATATCAATATTAAATTTTATCGAGATATTTCAGAAAATACAACATGTAGACTGTTCATAACTTTTACATAGACAGCCAGCCGGACAGACGGACGGACATCACTAAATAAACTCAGAAAGTGATTTTGAGTCGAACGGTAAAAATTGTTTTTCTGCATGTTGCAAACATCAGTACAAACACAACCACTTTCGATGGTGAAGGGTATAATTAAATAGAGCCAGAGTCAGAACCAAAAAAAAATGCCTTAAAACTTGAACAAGAATTTGAACGAATTTAAACTAAAAATTAATCTGGAATCTAAACAAGAATCTGAGCTGAAACTCATGCCAATAATTGCTTTAATACTTTAATTGCCACATTAATTGACAACTGCCAACTTAATTAATTTAAATTAACTTAAATCCAAATTGACAATAAAAAAATTTGTAAATAAAAGTCTTTATTTTAGAAACCCCTTTTAAATTTCATGAAACTAAAATCACCAGCTGAGTTTTAAACAAATAACAATTTATAAAATATAAATTACATTTAAACAAATGATTAGGGTTTCTTTCAAAAATTTTCAAACCTAAAAAAAACTTAAATGAGACCACAAAATTGTATGCAAACTAACCCAAAGTTCCACTAAAGGAGAAGAATAAGAAGAAGAAAAAAATGCCAACCACATCAAATAAAAATCCTCTCATTTTATAATCAAAATCTTAGTTGGAAATTATTTTTAAAGTATATTTTTTGCCAGCCAAAAGCACAGCAGGTGCTTGGAAAAAAAACAGCAAAAGAACCACAAAAATTGAAGAAGTAAATTAAAATCCTACAAAATCCACCAAAAACCAGTAACAACATTAATACAAATAAGCCTAAAATATAACAACAAAAAAGTTTATAAGCTCCAACAAAAATCAGTAAAAAGAAATATATATGCAACAGTTTTTAGACTGGAAAATAAAAAAAATAAGATACCAGACTTTAATGTTGCTCCCCACAAAGTCATTAAATGAACCACACAAATACCCTTCCCATCACAGCCAAAAAGGGGGGGGAGTCTTAAGCAAGTTAACATTTAAAGAAACATTTATAACAATAACAATGACACTAATAGAAACAAAACAAACAGTTATCTACACACACACTTCTACAAAGAAACAAAACGCGGAAGAGGAAAAATGGAAAAATATGAGAGTAACAAGGATGGGATATGTAAGTGAACGATTTGATTGAAATGTATGGGAACAAAAACAAAGTTTGAAATGGAATCAGAAACTAGACAAAGAACTGAACTAAGATCTAGAAAACTGAATAAGGAACTGGTCTAGGAATTGAACTAGCAACTAAGTCAGGAGTTAATCTAAACTAGATTCTGAATGGGAGTCCGAACTGAAATCTGAACTAAAATCCGAATTAGATTTAGAATACGAACTAGAATTTGAAATAGAATTTGAACTAGAATATTAATTAGAATTTTGAACTTAAATCTGAACAAGATTCTGAACAAGAGTCTAAATTTTAAACTAAAAAGGATCTAAACTAGAATCTGTACAGAAATCTGAATAAAAATCTGCAAAGTAATCTGAACTGGAATCTGAACTGGAATCTGAACTAGAATCTGAATTAGAATGTGAGCTGGATCCTAAACTAGAATCTGAACTAGAAATGAACTAAAACTAAACTAGAACTAAACTAGAACTGATCTTAAACTGAACTAAAACTGAACTAGAACTGAATTAGAACTAAACTAGAACTAAACTAGAACTGAACTAGAACTGAACTGAAACTTTACAGGAACTGAACTAGAACTGAACTAGAATCTGAACTAGAACTGAACTCAAACTGATCTTGAACTGAACTGAATCTTAACTGGAACCTAATTAGAACTGAACTGAACTTGAACTGAAGTTGAACTGAACTAAAACTGAACTAGAACTAAACTAGAACTGATCTTAAACTGAACTAGAAATGAACTAGAACTGATCTAAAACTGAACTAGAACTGAACTTAAACTGAACTAGAACTGAAACTGAACTGAAACTTAACAGGAACTGAACTAGAACTGAACTAAAAACTGATCTTGAACTGAACTGAAACTTAACTGGAACCTAATTAGAACTGAACTGAACTTGAACTGAAGTTGAACTGAACTAAAACTGAACTAGAACTAAACTAGAACTGATCTTAAACTGAACTAGAAATGAACTAGAACTGATCTAAAACTGAACTAGAACTGAACTTAAACTGAACTAGAACTGAAAACTGAACTGAAACTTAACAGGAACTGAACTAGAACTGAACTAAAACTGATCTTGAACTGAACTGAAACTTAACTGGAACCTAATTAGAACTGAACTGAACTTGAACTGAAGTTGAACTGAACTAGAACTGATCTTAAACTGAACTAGAAACTAAACTAGAACTGATCTTAAACTGAACTAGAACTGAACTTAAACTGAACTAGAACTGAAACTTAACAGGAACTGAACTAGAACTGAACTAAAACTGATCTTGAACTGAACTGAAACTTAACTGGAACCTAATTAGAACTGAACTGAACTTGAACTGAAGTTGAACTGAACTAAAACTGAACTAGAACTGATCTTAAACTGAACTAGAACTAAACTAGAACTGATCTTAAACTGAACTAGAACTGAACTTAATCTGAACTAGAACTGAAACTTAACAGGAACTGAACTAGAACTGAACTAAAACTGATCTTGAACTGAACTGAAACTTAACTGGAACCTAATTAGAACTGAACTGAACTTGAACTGAAGTTGAACTGAACTAAAACTGAACTAGAACTAAACTAGAACTGATCTTAAACTGAACTAGAAATGAACTAGAACTGATCTAAAACTGAACTAGAACTGAACTTAAACTGAACTAGAACTGAAACTGAACTGAAACTTAACAGGAACTGAACTAGAACTGAACTAAAACTGATCTTGAACTGAACTGAAACTTAACTGGAACCTAATTAGAACTGAACTGAACTTGAACTGAAGTTGAACTGAACTAAAACTGAACTAGAACTGATCTTAAACTGAACTAGAACTAAACTAGAACTGATCTTAAACTGAACTAGAACTGAACTTAAACTGAACTAGAACTGAAACTTAACAGGAACTGAACTAGAACTGAACTAAAACTGATCTTGAACTGAACTGAAACTTAACTGGAACCTAATTAGAACTGAACTGAACTTGAACTGAAGTTGAACTGAACTAAAACTGAACTAGAACTGATCTTAAACTGAACTAGAACTAAACTAGAACTGATCTTAAACTGAACTAGAACTGAAACTTAACAGGAACTGAACTAGAACTGAACTAAAACTGATCTGAACTGAACTGAAACTTAACTGGAACCTAATTAGAACTGAACTAAACTAGAACTGATCTTAAACTGAACTAGAAATGATCTTAAACTGAACTAGAAATGAACTAGAACTGATCTAAAACTGAACTAGAACTAAACTAGAACTAAACTAGAACTGAACTGAAACTTAACTGGAACTGAACTAGAACTGAAACTGAACTGGAACTAGAATTGATTGAAAACTGAACTCGAACTGAACTAAAACTGAACTAGAACTGAACTTAAACTGAACTAGAACTGAACTAGAACTGAAACTGAACTGGAACTAAACTAGAACTGAACTGAAACTTAACTGGAACTGAACTAGAACTGATTGAAAACTGAATTAGAACTGAACTGAAACTGATGAAATACTGAACTAAATTTAATCTAGAATAAGAACTCAACCAGATCTGAAGTGGAATCTATATCCAGTAATGTAGGCTAGAAATTAATTAGCATCGCCATTCCCATTCCTGTTCTATTTTTTATACTAAAACTTACGCGAAATTGTAGTTAGAGTTGTTAGTGCGCCACCATCAACAAAAAGAGCTTATGTTTTGTAATTTAACTTCCGCCGGAAATACTAGCTGACTCGGTTTGCCTTATTTTCTATACTCATTTGTATTGTAGTACTACTTACAATGCGTGTATGTATTAAAGTAAATGTATATATGTGTGTGTGTGTGCGTGTTAGTAACTTGGCTTAGGATCAAAATGACAAAAGCATGTTGATGGTATTGTTGCTATTGCTGTTGTCTTTTATGTTATTGTTATTGTTGATATTATAATATTGTTGTTGTTGTATGTTGTGTGTACTTGTAGGTGGTATACAACCAAAATGACTATTTGATCCTTTTTATATCCTCAATGTTTGACAAAACAGATGAGGTTCACCATATAGACAGACACAAGTATACATTAATGCAGAATATATATGTATGTGTTTGTATCTATATAAGAGAGGGTGAATGTATATGTTTTTTTTAATGCACACATACATATGTTTATATTTATAATGTGCTTTTGCTAAAATTGTTATTGTTGTTTTTTTTCATTTTGGGGGGAAAACATTTTTATTTCTATTGACTTTGAAGAGTAAATCTAGAGGTAAATTACAGGTTTTTTAAAAGTTTCAGTTAAAAATAATTAAAGTTTGAAAAATGAGAAACGACTTTAAATGAATTGACATGGAGAATGAGACTTGAAGGGACTTGAATTATATTAGAAAAAAGGAAAGTAATTGAAATATCTATAAATAATTCTAAAACAGAATAAATGAAGGTAAAATCTCAGCAGAATGTTCCATTTCTTGCTCTAAGATTCATTTGCCATTTCATATTTCTGGGAATCCGAAAACAAATAGAAAGAAAAGCGCTGGCAGAAATCCCATAAAAACATCATTTCACAAATATTTCTTATTATTTCACTTTATTTCTTTTAAATCTTCTATTATTTTTTTATTATTTACCAAAAAAGTATAACAACCGCCACAAAAGAAGAACTTCATTATAAAAACCACTTTATTTAAATTAGAAAAATAAAAATCCTTTAATTCAATAAAAAATGTTAAAACTCCCAGAAACAAAACTTAAAGTATTCTTTGTGTGGCAAAAAGAGCAGAAAACACAAAACTCCAAAAATGTGAGGGAAACCCAGTTATAATATTATATATAACTAAGTCGAATTATAAATACCCTCCAACTGGACTTAGGCTGAAACATCTAGAAACTGAATAAGATACTAAAGTAGAATCTAAATACAAACAAACTTGAATTAGAATCTGAAGTAGAATTTCAGCAACAATTTCCACCTGAATCAAATGTATAAAATAGAACTTGAATATGGGATTAGAATCTGAAATATAATCTAAATACTGAATTCAATGAAAAGTTTAATCTTAACCAGATTCTGGCACAAAATCTGAAGAACAATCTAGAGCATTAGCTGTATTGGAATCTAGAATTTTAAATCAAAACTAGAATCTCAACTTATATCTGAACTATAACTAAACTAAAATTTAAACCTGAATCTGAACTATAAACTGAACATAAATTAGATTCTTAACAAGAAACTTAAATATAATATGATCTAGAATCTGAACATAAATCTGAACTGGCACTAAACTGGAACTAAACTAGAACTGAACTAGAACTGAACTAGAACTGAACTGGAACTAAACTAGAACTGAACTAGAACTGGAACTAAACGAGAACTGAACTAGAACTGAAATAGAACTGAACTAGAACTGAACTAGAACTGAACTGGAACTAAACTAGAACTGAACTAGAACTGAACTAGAACTGAACTAGAACTGAACTAGAACTGAACTAGAACTGAACTAGAACTGAACTGGAACTAAACTAGAACTGAACTGAACTAGAACTGAACTGGAACTAAACTAGAACAGAACTAGAACTGAAATTGAAATAAACTAGGACTGAACTAGAACTAAACTAGAACAGAACTAGAACTGAAATTTAACTGAACTGAACTAGAACTGAACTAGAACTGGAACTAAACTAGAACTGAACTGAACTAGAACTGAACTAGAACTGAACTGGAACTTAACTAGAACAGAACTAGGACTGAAATTGAACTAAACTAGATCAGAACTAGAACAGAACTAGAACTGAAATTAAACTGAACTAAGACTGAACTAAGACTGAACTAGAACTGAACTGGAACTGAACTGGAACTGAACTGGAACTGTTCTAGAACAGAACTAAAACTGAAATTGAACTAAACTAAGACTGAACTAGAACTGAAATTGAACTAAACTATAACTAGGATCTGGATAAAAATCTGAGATAAAATCGGAACTATTATCCGAAATAGAAACTGAAATGATATCTGAACTTTAATCTGAAGTAAAAATTGAATCTAAACTAGAACTTGAACTATATTTTGAAATGATATCTGACCTAGAATCTTAAGATAAATCTCAACTAGAATTTTAACTAGAATCTGAATTGATATCGTAATTAAAACCTGAAATGGAATCTGAACTGTAATCTGTATTCATATCTAAATCAAAATCATTAGAATCCGAACTATATTCCTTCAGATTTTGAAACTGGTATTCAAATCAAATATGTACTAAAATCAGAACTAGAATCTCAACTAAACCCTGAAACGGAATCCGAACTGGAATCTGAACTAGAATATGAAATGATATTGGAATATGAATCTGTAGTAAATTATAACTAGAATTTTGGAACTAGAAACCGAAATGATATCTGAATAAAAATCTAAACTCGAATGTTAACTAGAAATTTGAATTTGAAGTAAAATCAGAACCAGCAGCTGAACTAGAATCTAAACTGGAATCTAGAACTAATAGTTGAACTGTAGAATCTGAACTAAAATTTGTATTAGAATCTGAATAAAAGTCTGAACTAGAACCTGAACCATAATCTGAATTGTAGTCTGAGCAAGGAAAGAGGTACTTAAATATAACCTAAGAGAGGATCTGAATTACTAACTCAAATATACTTTTTTGTTTTTCATTTTTTTCTTGGCATATGGAATGACAAACTTAATATATCCTTCGCTACCACTGGTAGTGTGGGAGGTTATAAAAACATCGTAAAACCACAAAAATATTTAACCAAATTTAGTTTTTCAAACAAAGTCCTGGTGAGAGTATTACCGACTCTTGTCTTTTTTGCAATTCCCCAATGACTGTCAATGAACAGTCACACAATAATACTTGTAATCAAATTGGAGGAGTAACTAAGACCACACGTAGCAGTTGTAGTCATATAATGTTCAAAATATTTTTATTTACAAAACTAAGAGACAATGATGCGTCACAGCTGCGCTTGATTAATTTTTTTAATGCCATCACGGCAACGTAACAAGGTAAAAACATCTTTTTAAAGCACACACACACATTCACATACGTAAACAATTCAACTAAATAATAGAAAACCCCAACACGCACACAATTTCGCTAACACTCACACACAAAAGTTTAAGGATAAAGTAAATGAGGGAAAAAAAGTATAAAATTTTTAAATAGATGAACGCATAATGGCACTACAGAGTCAGAAATTATTGCCACAAATAGAACAACATGAAATAATGAAATAAAATGAGAAAGAAAGCTGAGTAAAAAAGAAGTATCCGACTATCTTATACCCTACACCACATCGTCGATAAAAAATTGTGGTTACGAAGAATTTATGAACCACCCTCGTTTAATGTGATTTTCTAATTTATTATTAAGTGTATAGTACATTATGCTTTTGATTGTAATTTTTCTTATACGAGGGGGTTATACGATGGCTACAAGAAATTATGAGCCGACCCTCGCATAATATTGCACATGATTTTTTGCTTATATTGTGCTCTTACAAGTGATATTTGGAAGGGAGTCTTATGAGAAATAATGGAACGACCCTCGTATATTTTTGGCACATCATTTTAGATTATGACAAGACTTAATTGTGTCAAATTTCCTTTAATTGGCGTTGTATTTAGGACTTTTATGATCTTAAAATCTTATTAATTTGTATGAGAGGTACCCGAAATATTGAACCGAACATGGCCAATTTCAACAGGCTTTGTCGTTATACCTGTTCACAACTGACGGACAGCAACCGAATCTGAAAGTGATTCTAAGGCGAACGGTATACCTAAGTTGAGTGTAACACTATTTTAATAGTGCATGGGTCGGTCCACTATACCTTCTAAAGGTAATAATGGACCGACCCATGCATAATTTATCACATTGTTTTAGAATATAACAAGACTTACTTGTGCCAAATTTCTTTTAAATTAAGGACTTTTATAATCTCAAAATCCCATTTCGAAAAGAACGAACATGGTCAATTTTAATGACTTTCGGCCAAAATAATAATATTTAACAAATTTCATCAAGATATATAAAAAATTTGGACCTGTAGACTGTTCAGAACGTTATCATGGACAAACAGATAGACAGACAGACGGACGGACTGACACAGTTAAATCGAGTCAGAAAGTAATTCTGATTCGGTATATTTAAAGGTAACACAATTTTTTCTGCATGTTACTAACATCACGACAAACGCATAATACCACAACTACCTTCAGTGGTGTAAGAACAGACACATTTGAGGTTCCCAAATAACAAGACACGCAATTGTTAAAATAATAAATAGAAAGACAGACAGACGGACGGACGGAATGGCAAACAAACAATAATAATAGATCCATATAATCTGTTTAAAAAAAGTACAACACGTTTTAATGTTTTGTGGTTAAATTAAGAGGAGTTACTATTCCATTTTGGGGAGTATTTAAGGACAAAGAAACAAATGAGTTCAATAAAAACCGAAAAAAAAAACGTTTATGTTTACAAAAGAATTATAAAAGTAAGTTTATAATAATAATGAGTTTGTAAATGAGTTAGAAAATGGAGTTTAAATTTATGGAGAGGGAAGGAATTAATAGAGGAAGGATTTAATCAAGTACTTCATATGCGCATGAGTAGAGTCATTCAATCGGTTTTGAAATCATAAAACTCGATAGTAAATAATGCCCTCGACAATTGGAAAAAGCTAAATAAGTGTTAGTAGGTCATTTATCTTACCTGTGATACTCTGCATATGTAATCCGTTATGTGGTAGTCCAGGAATTTTTCCCTACTGATATTTCCCTAACACTCAGTGGCCCGTAAATACTAACTTAATTAACGTAATTACTGTGGTTCAAAATTTGTTAAGTCTGTCCATCTCTTTGATGTGCTAATGCTTTGCTTATTCTTCCTTATAAAGGTTAACTTTCTCTAAATATTCTAATACTACTACGACAATTCATGCCACTCTAGACTATCGACTATCGCATGCTTTATAGATGGAAAATACTTCGGCCATTAAAAATACCGCATTCAGCGGAAAGATGATATTAAAATACCATTTTTGATATAAAATACCAAGCTTGAAGCTGGACCAAATACGTCAACTAGTACCTGTTCCATCAAGTGTTCGGCTAGTTTCAAGCCAATAGCTTTTCTTTTACCACATGATTGATAAAAGCATCGATTTCGAAAGGCACTATAAGATGATCATGTATCACCATATTATAAAGCATTCTAGTTGTGGGAAGTAAATTTTCTCCTTTTGGACGCTCCACCAGCTCTTAGCTCTCGTGGCCTCTTCTACTGCGGCTTTAGAAGTAGACGGTTGAGAGTAAATTAGCTTTTGACGATTGCTCGCTTTTTGACATGATCTGTATTATTGGAATTCTTTTATGGAACGAAAAGTACCTTGACTTTTCTGAATAGTCTTTCTAACTGTTCTTCTGTTCACGATTAATCTTCTTTTACTACTGATTTACCATTAAGATTTTTGATACTGATACTACCACATTAGCTTTATAAGTGGTGGAAAGAAGAATGGGGGGAGATGGAATAAAAATAAGTAATAAGTCGATATGAAAGTCTCTTGATTCTAGTTCAATTCTAGTTTAGATTTTGGTTCAGTTCTAGTCCACTTCCGGTTTAAGTTCAGTTTTAGTTCAATTCTAGCTTAGTCCTAGTTCATTTTTAGTTCAGTTCTGGCTCGGTTCTAGTTCAGTTCTAGTACAGTTCCAGTTCAGTTCTACTTCAGTTCTTGTACAGTTTTAGTTCAGTTCTAGTTCAGTTATAATTCAGTTCTAGTTCAGTTCTAGTTCAGTTCTTGTTTCGTTCTAGTTCAGTTCTGGTTCATTTTTAGTTTATTTCTAGTTCAGTTCTAGTTCAGTTCTGATTCAGTTATAATTCAGTTCTAGTTCAGTTTTAGTTCAGTTCTAGTTCAGTTCTGATTCAGTTATAATTCAGTTCTAGTTCAGTTCTGATTCAGTTATAATTCAGTTCTAGTTCAGTTTTAGTTCAGTTCTATTTCAGTTCAAGTTCAGTTCTGATTCAGTTATAATTCAGTTCTAGTTCAGTTCTATTTCAGTTCTAGTTCAGTTCTTGTTTCGTTCTAGTTTAGTTCTGATTCAGTTCTAATTCAGTTCTAGTTCAGTTCTAGTTCAGTTCTAATTCATTTCTAGTTCATTTCTAGTTCATTTCTAGTTCAGTTCTAGTTTAGTTCTAGTTCAGTTCTATTTCAGTTCTAGTTCAGTTCAAATTCAGTTCTGGTTCAGTTCTGTCTCGTTTCTAGTTTAGTTCTAATTCAGTTCTAGTTCAGTTGTAGTTCATTTCTAGTTCAGTTCTAGTTCATTTCTAGTTCATTTCAAGTTCAATTCTAGTTCAGTTCTAGTTCGGTTCTAGTTCAGTTTTAGTTCAATTCTAGTTCAGTTCTGGTTCAGTTCTAGTTCAGTTCTGGTTCAGTTCTGTCTCGTTTCTAGTTTAGTTCTAATTCAGTTCTAGTTCAGTTGTAGTTCATTTCTAGTTCAGTTCTAGTTCATTTCTAGTTCATTTCAAGTTCAATTCTAGTTCAGTTCTAGTTCGGTTCTAGTTCAGTTTTAGTTCAATTCTAGTTCAGTTCTGGTTCAGTTCTAGTTCAGTTCTGGTTAAGTTCTAGTTCAGTTCTAGTTCAGTTCTAGTTCATTTCTAGTTCAGTTCTTGTTCAGTTCTAGTTTAGTTCTAGTTCAGTTCTAGTTCAATTCTAGTTCAATTCTAGTTCAGTTCTAGTTCAGTTCTAGTTCATTTCTGGTTCAGTTCTAGTTCAGTTCTGGTTCAATTCTAGTTCAGTTCTAGTTCAGTTATAATTCAGTTCTGTTCGGTCGCATTACAATTACAATAATTTTGAATAAAACTCCATTAAATTATTTCACTTTATCATTAAATGATTTGTAGTATTTTTTTATTAATTTTCAATTTTAAGTACTTTTAATGTTTTATTTCATTTTGGTTTTATTTTACTGATTGTGCTTAACAATTAATACACCATTTTGTTTTTTTTTTATTATTAACTCATGTTTTTATGTGTGATTTTTATTTAATTCTTTTTTTATAATTCTGATTCAAAATATTTTCATGTGAATTGCTGAGTGTGTTGAATACACAAATGTCGTTTTTTATAGTTTTTCAGTTTTTTTGTTTAATAATAAAAAAGTATAAAATAGTAAAGAGAATTTTATAATTTTATTAAAATCAAACAATAATAAAGTATAAATATTGACATGAGAAAAAAATGACACTTGAATTAAATAAATCAATGGAGGGGAAAAATAATATTTAAAAACAAGTAAGAATGTTATGTGCGGCTATGTCGAATCTTCAATACCCTTCACCAAGTATGAAGTTAATACTTTATGTATCGTACATACACAAACACACAACATATACGTACACTTATATAAGTATAAGTATAAGTATAAGTATAAGTATAAGTATAACACAAGAATATTTAAGGAGTCATAAAATTAGTTATATTTTTGGTTATAACTTAGAGGTTGTGTTAGATATCGGTCTATATCTGTTGATATATTGAACGGATTTTGCTGGTTTTAAATAGAAAATTTTTCGGGGCTATAAAAAATACTCAGGCCAAATTTTATTGAGTGCTGTGTAGGGTATAAAAAAAATAAATATTAAAACTAGAGGGGGTTTTTTTAACAATTAAGAATCCTACATTCAGCTATGCCGAATCTTCATTACCCTCTACCATTAAGTAAATTCACACAACATACATACACACTCACTAGAGCATAGAGACATTTTTCTTAAATGGAACACAGGAACACGTTATGAGTCATCAAATTATTTATATTTTTTTTTGGCTATAACTTTTTACCACTGAACCGATATTGATAATTTTTGGAATGGTAATGAAGTACATATAGCTTAATGTTATGGCGATATTTTATTGTTATACCTTGATTTATTATTGATAATTTAACGGTCTATATCTTTTAATATACAAAACCGATTTTGCTGGTGATAAATATGAAACCTTCCAGGACTATAAAAAATACTCAGACCAAATGTCAATTATTGTAGATGTGCGCGTGACAACAACGGACAGACAAATATAGCTCAGTCAGCTAAAATTTTGATTTGATGCAATAATACAGATGATTTCCTCTTAACGTTACTTGTTTTGGTGTAGGGTATAACTGGAGCGACAAAATATGAGTCATTAAAGGCTACAGAAAAATACTGAAAATAAAATTTAATTTATTTCATAATAATTTGTAGTGGCAATATGTGTCAATTGAATTTATTTATTTAAATAAAAAAAGTAATTACAGTAGTTTCATCTAGATTATTTGAATGAATAAGGAAATATGGAACATAATTCTCACCACTGTTTATATCCTACACCATCACAGGTGGTGGGTGTATTATGCGTTTGTGTAGATGTTTGTAACGGGCAGATAAAGTAGCCCTACTACTATCTTTAAGTATACCGTTCGACTCAAAATCACTTTCTGAGTCAATCTAAGCATGTTCGTTCGTCCGTTCGTCCGGCTGGCTGTTCATGTAAAGCTTGTTCACAAAGTACAGGTCGCAGTTTTAAAGATATCTTAATGATATATGGCTTGTGCCATTATTTTGGCTTAAAGATGATTCATATTGAAGTTGGTTATGATCGGTCCATTATTTCATATAGGCCCCATATAAATAACGGGAATAGGGGTATTGATCCATAAAATTCCTGTAAACAAAACGATTTTAACCAAGTTCTGTAAAGATAAGTCTTATTAATTTCTAAAAGAAAGTACCAAATTATACGAGGATCAGACCATTTTTTCTCATAAGTCCCATACAACCACCCCTTCAAATATCATTTTGAAACACATAAATCACACAAATACATGTTTATTGTAACAATATTTAATCAAATTAAAACCGATGTGCTAAAGTATATGAGGGTCGGGTCCATAATATTTTCTTACTCTCATATAACCTTTCAGAAACGCATAAATTTCACATAAATGTTAGTATGAGTGTTTTCAAAAACCGAAACGAAACCGGTTAATCGGTTTTTACACTTCATAAAACTGACAGGTTTCGAATAATTTCAATTTTCGAATTATTCAAAATGCCGGGATTTTTTCAGTCGGTTAACCGGTTAACGTTTTTTTTAATATAAGCACTTTTTAAGCTTTTCACTAAAATAAACAGCTTAATTTTGTATATTCCGCCAGGACTGAGTATATATAAAATAGTTCATTCCGTGTGTCTGTGCGCATTCCATTACATTATATTTTGAGTCAATTTTCCTAAGTACGTCTGCTACAAACGTCAATAAATGAGATTCTGCAAAATTATATATTCATCATCCAGCAATATCCATTTTTAGTTAAGGAGGTGTACAGCTATAATTTAGACATTTTCAGAAATTAGGGACAGAATTTCTGTAGAAGGAAAAATAATGGATTGAAATAAAAAACCACAAACAAAAAACTCTTAAATCTCAACTCATTACGGCTTTGTACAGTTCAAGTATAATTTGATAAAATATTTAAAAACCGGTTAATCGGGTTTTTTTGCCATAAATTGCATTCGAAAAGGGTTTTTTTGGAAATTCCATTTTTCGAAATTCGAATCCGGGTTTTTTGAAAATGTTGGTTTTCTGAATACCCTAATTAGTATCTGAATAATCTAATGCACACACATAAGCTTAAATAAGAAAAGCAAATATGCGAGGGCTGTTAGCAGTCATTTACAAACAACAGTGTGGTGTAGGGTTTTACATAGTCGGGCTTAGTCGACTATAACATTCTTATTTGTTTTTTTTTTTTTTGTAAATTATTAATTCATTCTATTAATATTAATTAATAATTTATGTCAGCAATAAACTATAAAAAATAACATCTTTAGCCAATTTTATAATAAATTACATATTATAGTTTATATTAAATTAATAACTCTATAAATGAGAGAGAGAAAAAAACTTAAAATATTAACAATATTTAAATAAATTAATTAATATTCGTTGTAAGTGAAACTATACACATAATAATATTAATATTAATAATAATCAACAACAACAATATGATCATTGTTATTATTATTTTCTATAAATATTTATAAATATTTATAATAAAATAATAATAAATAAATAAAATAAAAAATGAAGAATAAATGAAAGTAAATTTGAGTGTTTATTTCAGTTGAATTTTATGATTATAAATATTTAAAACAATTGAAAACATTCTAATCGGCAAAGCCGAATTTTAAATACCCTCCACCAGTAGTACAATAGATGACATTAGAGCATAAACTGTTTAGAAGGTTAAGAGTTGATCTCGATCATTAACAGAAATGTGATCAAATATCTGAATAAGAAATTTATATATCATCTGAATCTGGTCTACGATTAATTAAAAAACTTTGAACTAGACTTTTAGTCGGAATCTCAAATCGAATATGGCTAAGCAACTGCACTAGAATCTGCATTTAAGTCTGACATTAATCTAAATTAAAATATACACTGGAATCAGACCTGAAATTCGAACTTTGATCTGAATGAAAATCTGAATAATGATTTCAATATAAATCAGTACTCAAACCAAAACTGAAATTTTAACTACGATTTGAAACTAGAGCATTAAATCTGGGCTATAACTGAACTCGTTCTTTACTTGAACTTAACTTGAACTGAACCAGAACTAAACTCGAACTGAACTCGAATTTAACTCGAACTGAACCAGAACTGAACTAGAAATGAACTAGAACTGAACTTGAATTGAACTTGAATTGAACTTGAAATGAACTTGAATTGAACTTGAATTGAACTTGAACTGAACTTGAACTGAACTTGAACTTGAACTGAACTTGAACTGAACTTGAACTGAACTAGAACTGAACCAGAACTGAACTCGTACTGAACTTGAATTGAACTTGAAATGAACTTGAATAGTACTAGAAATGAACTGAACTGAACTAGAACTGAACTTGAACTGAACTTGAACAGAACTTGAACTGAACTCTGAACATAAACTGAATTAGAACTGAACTCGAACTGAACTATAACTTAACTCGAACTGGACTCGAACTGAACTCGAACTGAAATCGAACTGAACTAGAACTGAACTTGAACTGAACTTGAACAGAATAAGAAATTTATACTGAACTCGAGCTGAACATAAACTGAACTAGAACTGAAATCGAACTGAACTAGAATTTAACTCGAACTGAACTCGAACGGAACTCAAAATAAAATCGAACTGAACTAGAACTGAACTCTTACTTTACTTAAACTGAACTTGAACTGAATTGAACTGAATTGAACTGAACACGAACTAATTTCGTACTGAACTCAAACTCAGCTCGAACTAATAATGTTCCTTATGTAACGATCATTTTAGCTCACCTTTATCTCTGGTGTAGGGTATGCAAATATTTATTTGTTTGACATGTGAAATTTATGTGTCTGTGTGTACATTGAAAACTGACCTAAATATGTGTCAAATTTTTTTAATGCGCTTTTTTTTAACTTTTCATTTTATTTTTATTGTTTTTATTACAAATTTTAAAATATAAATTTCAATTAATATTTTATTTTCATTTTTTATTATTTATTTGTTTAATATTTAAATATTAATTATTATTAGTTCTTGTTTTAATTTTTATTTATTTGTGTTATTTAATACCTGTTCTTTGCAAAATAATATTATTTATTAATATGAAATTTTATACAAAAAATGATTATTTTTTTATAGTTCTTCATTCCATCAATAACTTTTAAAAATATTTGTTTTTGTAAAATATTTAATTTCTGTTTTTGTTTTAATTGTAAAAAATTTAAGCAGTTTTTAATTAGTTGTCTCATATTTCTTTTATCTTTTTAAGTTAAAGTTTCTTTTTATTTTCATTTAATTATTAATTATTTTGCTTTTAATTTTTAAATATTTTTTCAGCAAAAATTAAAGTTTTGAATAATGATTTTTCGTTAATTATGTATGTATGTATGTGTATGTAAAATTTATTATATGTTTTTTTTTGTTAGCGAAACCTTTGATAATAAAGCTTTAATATACAAAAGTTTTCATTAAGGAAACTTAAAGGGAAATAATAACGTTTTTTTTTTAATTTGAATTTTGGAAAAGAAAATTGGAAAATTTTTTAAAATGAATATTTTTTCTTAATTTTTTTTTTTTTGTAGCAAAAAGGCACCAGGGAATAAGTTTAGTTGGAAAATAAAGTTTTAGTATAATTAAGAAAGAATTTATTAAAAAAATTATGTTAAAATTAACAGTAGACACATTTTTGAAAAGTGAAATTCCTAAAAACTCAAAATTTCACTTAAAATTCAAATTTTCACTAAAAATTCAAATTTTCACAAAAGATTCAATTTTTCACTAAAAAATTCAAATTTTCACCAAAATTTAAATTTTCACTAAAAATTTCAAATTTTATTTAAAATCCAAATTTTCACTTAAAATCCAAATTTTCACTAAAAATTAAAATTTTCACTAAAAATTCATATTTTCACTAAAAATTCAAATTACTAAAAATTTCAAATTTTCACTAAAAAATTCAAATTTTCACCAAAATTTAAATTTTCACCAAAATTTTTTTTTTTTCACTAAAAATTTCAAATTTCACTTAAAATCCAAATTTTTACTAAAAATTTCAAATTTCACTTAAAATCCAAATTTTTACTAAAAATTTCAAATTTCACTTAAAATCCAAATTTTTACTAAAAATTCAAATTTTCACTAAAAATTCAAATTTTCCGTAAAAATTAAATTTTTCAATAAAAATTCAAATTTTCCGTAAAAATTAAATTTTTCACTAAAAACTCATATTTTCACTAAAATTCAATTTTTCACTAAAAATTCAAATTTTCACTAAAAATTCAAATTTTACTAAAATTCAAATTTTCACTAGAAAATTCAAATTTTCACTAGAAAATTCAAATTTTCACTAGAAAATTCAATTCAAATTTTCACTAGAAAATTCAAATTTTCACTAGAAAATTCAAATTTTCACTAGAAAATTCAAATTTTCACTAGAAAATTCAAATTTTCACTAGAAAATTCAAATTTTCACTAGAAAATTCAAATTTTCACTAGAAAATTCAAATTTTCACTAGAAAATTCAAATTTTTACTAGAAAATTCAAATTTTCACTAGAAAATTCAAATTTCACTAGAAAATTCAAATTTTTACTAGAAAATTCAAATTTTCACTTAAAATTCAAATTTTCACTGAAAATTTAAATTTTCACTAAAATATTTCAAATTTCAATAAAAATTCTTTTAGTTTTTAAATTATAACTTCGACTAAAAATTAAATTTTTCTCTAAAAAATTTTATTTTTTTTTTTTAATATTTTTTTTACTAAAAATTCAAATTTTCAATAAAAATTCTTTTAGTTTTTAAATTATAACTTCGACTAAAAATTAAATTTTCAATTAAAAATTAAATTGATGACTAAAAATTCAGTTCTTTACCGCACAGTGGTTCTAAATCGATTTTTGGAATATTACTGTAACATTTGATTCATTTCATATGTTTGGAACTCCCATTCCGTAACAGAGACCAAAACTTATGTAATGAAAGGAACTTCGTATTGTGTAAGTACTTTCATAATGCCTTCCAGTATGCTTTTCTAAGCTGGACAATTAGTGTTAAGGTGTTATGCATGAACTCTAGGATCTTGGATTTGTAAAGGTGGGACAATGGTCAAGGAAGTGTTTCCACATTTCAATGACCTCCTCACATTCTCTGCATTGATCGGCTGCTCCGATACAGTCTAAGTGTGCCTGAAGTTTAAAGTGTTCTTTAAAGTCATCTATATCTTTCTAAAGTATCTTCGTAATTCTGGAAACTTTTTTATTAGTTTCGTAAGTTCTTGTTGCTTCGTTGTTAATGCGTTAAAGGCATGGGATTTTGTAAGCTAATATCTTGGAGCTCTCTAGCTGCAGTTGCCAGATTAGTTCTTTTCTCGTTTCCAACAACTCTTTGGGGTCCAGGTATCCAGATTATATGTAAACTTATATTGTTGGAGAAGTCGTTAAGGAAGTTTTAATTTTATGTCCTTAGATTCTTGTCAAGAACTTAAATTTGCCTGATTTGTCTTTGCCAAGATTATGGCCTATTTGATCGCTCATACCTCTGCTTGAAAACCGTATTATGGTTTGTCTGATCCATCTGAGTAAAGGCGATTCCCCATTGCCATCCGTATTATGGTTTCGTTCGATCAGAAATTTAGATTTCCATTGTTGGAGTAGTGGTTGATAGCGCCTTTATAATCCAATAGAGTTTCAATCTTAGTATCCTAAGATGATAACCTTAATTGCCAAGAATTTAGGTTAGCCTGATTCGCCTTTGCTCAGATTATGGCCTATTTGATCGCTTGTATCTCTGCTTGAAACCCGCTATCCCACGACTACACGTATTACGGTTTCATTCGACCAGGAATTACAATTTGGTATCAGTGTAATACAATTGAAGTCAACTTGTTTTCGAGGTACCCTGTCGAAGTTTTCATTATTCACTCAGTGTTCGTGTTATATTCTGGTGATATGACTTATATCTCCAGTTTATGGATTCTCCCATATTCGTGGATTCAATACCCCATAAGTGCAGCTTCATGTCGATATTGGCAAATTTTGAAGGGTTCCGGACTGCGTGTCTAACGATTCAAAAGTTGCAGAATTATTTCCAAAAAAATAGTTTCACTTAAAATTCTCATTTTCACTTAAAATTCACATTTTCACTAAAAATTCATCTACTGTCATTTTAAACTTAAATTAAGCGATTTTTTTTTTTTTTTAAATTATCACAAAAATATTTTTAAGCCTAAAAAAAATTTTATTTTGCCATTAAAACGAAATTCTCAACTGATATTCAAAAATTGTTATTGTCAAAAACGTGAATATGCAGGTTTTTAGAGATGTTTTTATACCCTACACCATCGAAGGTGGTTCGGGTATAATGCGTTTGTGCTGATGTTTGTAACATGTTGAAAAAATGGTGTTACACCCACCTTTCGGCTCAGAAGCACTTTCTGAGTCGATTTAACGATGTCCGTTCGACCCTCTGTATGTTTGTCTGTGTGTCCGACTGGCTGTCCATGTAAACGTTGTGAACGTTGTGTCGCAATTTTTGATATATCTTGATGAAATTTGGTACATTTTACAATTTTGGCCTAAGGACAATATTACAGGTACCTCCTATACAAATATTTTTCCCGGAATGGGGTTTTAAGTTCATAGAAGTCCTAAATAAGCGATTTAAACGAAATTTGTCACAAATAATTCTTATGATATTTTTAAACAATGTGCCAAAATATGCGAGGGTGGATCCATTATTTCTCACAGGTCCCATATAAATCCCCTTCCAAATATCACTTTTAAGGCATAAATCTCATATATACGTTCGTATTGCAATACAAATTAGTCAAATTAAGATAAATATAATCAAAATCGATGTGTAAAATTATACGAGGGTCAGTGCATAATTTCTTGTAGCTCCCATATAAGCCCCCCCAGAAAAATTCATTTTAAAATGCATAAATTTATCAGAAAATCAAATAATAATTTTTCGAAACCAAAATTTTTAACCGACGATGTGGTGTAGGGCATTAGTTAGTCGGGCTTGACCGACTATACACACTTACTTGTTTTATTATGAGTTGAAGAGTTTTTTTTAAGTTTTAGAATTTTTAGATTTTTTTCTTAAATTTTGTTAATTTTCCAATAAAACTTAAAAAATAAATGAGTTTTTTTATTCGATTTTTTTTTCAAGGATTTTTTTTGTTAAATATGAGGTTGTATGTTTTTGTTGTTGTTGTTTTTTAAGGATATATAAAGATTATTTGTGGTTGTGGTTGTTTTTGTATGTGAGTGAAATGACAGGTCAATAGTAGGATATAGTTTTTTCTTTTCTTGTTAGAGGTACTTAATTTATGACACATCTAGAAGGGAAAGACATTAATAATTGATTTTTGGTTAATTTTTATTCTTTTTGGGGGAATTTTGTCTTATTTACAAACTGAATATATAATTTAAGCGCTCTTACAGTTAATACGGCTCTGCGAGTTGTGACCTCAAGATATATCAATTCGAAATTGGAGAAAAACTTTGGGGTAATATGACATGGGTCCTATTACATTCGAGAAATGGCATAAGACCCCAAATATTTGGGGCATTTTTGTCGGAAAGAAAAATTGCCCTTAATTAATTAACGTATTAATTGATGTGTATTAAGAAAGCTTTGCCTGAGCAACCGGCCCTCGGCTAGACTTTACTACGTGACCGGTTTTCGGCCGGTCTTACACACTTTTTATTTTGTGGTATTTAAAACGTTAACTTCGTTAAAGATTTTTTTGGGAAGAGAGACCATTTTAACGAAGCCGACTTTCTAAACGGCCCGACCGAAGGCTGGTAGCGCAGGGAAAGTTTACTTTGCGCAACATTTTTTTTAACCTTTTATTCTGTGGTATTGAAAATGCCAACTTTGTATTAAAGCATATAGCAGGAAGTCTCTTAGTCCGACCAAAGGTTGGTCGCGCAGGGAAAGTTATCTTTGAGAAGCCGTTTTTTTAAACCTTTTTATTCTGTGGCATTCAGAACGTCAACTTCGTGAAAGATTTTTCTTGGAAGTAGAGACGCATTTTAGCGAAGCCGACTTTTTAAACACCATAGAAGAAAAAGTCGCTTAGTTGCGCAGGAAAAGTTTTCTTTGCGAAGCCGTTTTTTAATACTTTTTATTCTGTGGTATTGAAAACGCCAACTTCGTATTAAAGCATAGAGCAGGAAGTCTCTTAGTCCGGCCGAAGCAGTTTTTTTAGTACTTCTTTTTCTGTGGTATTCAAAAGTCTAAATTCGTCATTTTAGCGAAGCTGACTTTCTAAATACCATAGAGAAGAAAGTCTATTTGTCCTGCCGAAGGCTGGTCGCGCAGGGAAAGTTTTCTTTGAGAAGCCGTCTTTTAATCTTTTTATTCTGTGGCATTCAAAACGCCAACTTCGTTTATGTTGACTTTTTTTTCTAGACACTATAGAGCAGGAAGTCTTTTAGTCCGGCCGAAGGCCGTTCCCTCAGGAATAGTTTTTTTGCGAATCAATTTTTTTTAAATTCTTTTTATTCTGTGGTATTCAAATCACCAACTTCGTCATTTTAGCGAAGCCGAATTTCATAACATCATAAAGAGGAAGTCACATAGTCCGGCCGAAGATAGGTCGATCGGGGAAAGTTTTATTCGTGAACCCGACTTTTCAATTACCGCATAGGAAAAGTCCTTTTATTCTGGCCGAAGGCCGTTTCCGCAAGGAAAACTTCAGAGTAGAAAGTCTTTTAGTCCGGCCGAAGACCAGTCGAGCGGGCTGTTAGCACAAGAAAAGTTTTTGAGTAAAAAGTTTCTTCTTTGTAAAGCCGACCTTCCAATTACCACATAGAAAAATGTCTTTTAGTCCGGCCGAAGGCCGTTCGCGCACGGAAAGTTTTCTTAGCGAAGGTTTCAAGGTGGATGTGTAGTATTAATTGACTGTCATTTTTATTGACCAGTTCTTTTCATTATCCTTTGGGAATTATTTTTATTATTTTTATTTCGGCATAATTTTGCTTCTTCTTAACTTTGAAGAAAATTTTCGTTTCTTCTAAAAGATGACCCCAAAACCAAAATGTTTAAAGACTCCTAAAAACAGGGAAAAAATATCCCTAATTGGGTGTTGTTGCAGTCATCTTTCATTTTTCACATTGGAACAATTTTTCTTGCGATCACAATTCGCAGCGCCGTTAATACAGCTATTTATTTTTTAAAGGGGAGCAGGGGTTTAATTGCTTAATTAAGTCCAAATTGTGAATTTTCGAGGACTTTTCTTATCTCTATAAAATTTACACTTAAGAAAATTTATTTTAGAATTTGTTTTTTCAAGAGTTCTTTTTTTCTTATTGTATTACAACTATTAATTAAAGTTTATTTCTTTGTTAATGCCTAAAATTTGTGTTAATTCTTACTAAAAAGCTTAAATTTATAAAATTTCTTTTAAAAACTAGTGTTTTAGCTTAAATTTAATTTTAGTTTCAATTTTCTTAATTTTAGTCAATTTTACAAAAAAAACTTCAATTCATAATTGATATTTTCGTTACAAATTTTGTGATATTTTGTGTGTGTGTGAGTATTTTAATTAAATTCGCTTCATTAAATTAATAAGTCATTAATGTGGGTTTAAATCCAAGATTTTTTCTTTGTAAAAATAAATGGATTTCTCTGAAATTAGGACGATTTGATTCATTGCGTTGCCAACATTCACACATCAAATCGTAAATTTCCCGGGGACAATTTGGGGGAATGGTTAGCAATTGCTGGAAAGAGATAGAAAAGAAATTATTATATTTTACATTTAATTTATTTATAGTAAAAACCTACATATTGATTATCATCTTGATAGATATGTCCTATATTTTCTATAACTTTAGCATCATTCAAATGTTGATAGGGCTGTTCGCGGGCCAATGTTAAAATCTCCCATAATGTTACTGCAAATGACCAAACATCCGATTTGGAGGTAAATTTGCCCTAGAAAGATAACAGGATTAAAAAGAATATATTTAATATAAATAATTAAGACTTAATATATATTTTAGATCATTGGGTCCACATAGGGTCCACATAGGATCCTGAAATATTGTAATCAAATTTCTAAGAATTTAGTAAAATTTCCCATTTCTTCATTTTTATTGACGTTCTGAAATTTCAGAGTATTTAGAATATTGTTTTCTTAGTGGATCGAAATTGGAAGGCTCTGACGATGTAGCTAAAGCTTATTTTGGACTTAGTTTTGTATTTTGTTAATATCTGATTTCAAAATATTTTTTATAACCTCCATCATCATAAGTGGTAATGATAATATACCAACTTTATCGTTCCGTGTGTAATGCCAAAGAGGATTCATACAAGACCCCATAGGACAATCTCAAAATTCCTTAAAAGATCTCTTCTAATTAAAAAAGATAACTGAATTTAAACAAAATTCAACAGTTATATACACAAATTTCATCATCTTACAAAAAATCATTAAAAATGGATCAACAGAAAAAAATTATAGACTAAAAACAGCAGAATTTTGATACTACCCAAAATCGGTTTTTTATATAGTTCACGATTTTAAAGATAATTTTCTGAAATTCGTCACATATATTTATTTTGATGTTATAATAAACACAAAGAAACTATATTGTGTTAGATCCAATATTTGATCTAGTTCCCTTATAAGACCTCTTTCCGGAATTGGGTCTACTATCTTTTATATGTTTTAGTCATTTAAAAAATCTCGGTCCATATTATGCTTAAGCTCCTATATAAGATCCGAAAGCGGTCTTGAGCTTGAGTTAATAGTTTGACGATTATCGGACATAAGATCCTTTTTAAACTTAAAAGGGTCTTCAATTTAATATGAATCAAATTTAAAAATTATAGGCAGATATTTTGTTATAACTCCCTTATAATCCACTTGCCGGAATATATGTTTTAAATGCTTTTAAACATGGACCGATCAGTATATGATACCAATATTTAAGGACAACACTGTAGTTCTTACAGATGATTTTTTTCGGAATCGCTGTTTATGCTGATGAACGAATAATTAGTTTTCTGAAGCAGTTACTTTAACTCATGAGAATGTTTGTGTAATTTAAATGGTGTAGGGTATTTAAGATTTGGCATGGCCGAAAATGGCAGTCTTATTTTTTATACCCTACATCACCATATGTGGTAGAGGTATAATGCGTTTGTGCTTAAGTTTGTAACGCATTGGAAAAATATTACTACCACCACTTCTAAGTTTACCGTACAACTCAGATTCACTTTCTGGGTCCATTTAACGATTTCCGTCCGACCGTCTGGCCGGCTAGCTGACTTGTGAACAAAATGAAGGCCGCAGTTTTAAAGATATCTTTATGAAATTTGGCATGTGCCATTATTTTGCCCCAAGGACGATGCCTATTGAAATTGGTGATGATGGGTCCATTAGTTCACTTAGCTCCCATACAAATATTCACCCCGGAATGGGTATTTAAGGTCATAAAAGTCATAAATATAAAGTAATTTTAATGTAATTTGACACAAAGTTAGTTTTATAATATTCTAAAACAAAGTGCCAACTTTTATGAGGACCGGTCCATTATTTCTCATAGGTCCTATAAAGCCTCCCTTCAAATAACAGTTTAAAGGGCTTAAATCTCACAAATACGTTGGTATTATAATAAGAATTAGTCAAATCAAGACAAATATAAGCAAAAAAGCAATGTGCGAAGTTTTACGAGGGTCGGACCATAATTTATTCTAGTTCGCATGTAACGTCCACAGAAAAAATCCCTTTAGAACATAGTAAACCCACATGGAAGTTGATACCGGTAAAATATACTCAAGCATAAATTAAAAAATACTTTACACGAGGGTGGTTCATTAATTTTT
Source organism: Cochliomyia hominivorax (assembly GCA_004302925.2). Classification (NCBI taxonomy): domain Eukaryota; kingdom Metazoa; phylum Arthropoda; class Insecta; order Diptera; family Calliphoridae; genus Cochliomyia; species Cochliomyia hominivorax. The sequence continues at coordinate 86,035,591 of PYHX02000158.1, read as the reverse complement.
GGTAACTACCAATTGTTTCTAATTCCCCAGGTAGTGAGGTGTTGGCATAGTCTATAGTTTTTTTTTGGCGTTCTCTGTTTTTATCCAAAGCCTGGAGCATTTTCTGAATATTCATGGAAACACATCGATAATTTTTTTGCCAGCGTTTGGATTTGAACCTTAAACCTCTATAAATTTCAACTCCCATAGCTGTAGAAATCCAGGGAGACCACTTTTCCTAACATACAATGTTGCACTACATTGAATGCCCTATAATTTATCGTAAATATGATTAAAATTCGGAGGAAAATCTGAAAAGTACTGTAATTTTTGATCGGCTTTAGATGAGTGTAATTTTTCTGATGTCCGACATAACTTCGGCGATAAAGCAGCCAAACTTTCAGGAAAGCATTAAATCCCTGCTGTAAGCATGTCAATATATATTTCATATAAATCCAATTAGTCGAATAAAAGTTCAAGATTTTAATCGACAAATTGGATTTTGTTTCACTGTAGAGTATAATTGACAGACAGATGGAAAGACATTGCTAAATCGCCTCCGATTTTAATAGTGTGAAGGAATATAGTTTCTTAAATGATGTTTTCTCTCTCTTTGACCTTTCAGTGAGCGGTTGTCCAAGTATTGAATATCTTACATTTAGATTCCAAAAAAACAATCTGTGTGAATATTCATCCAACAATATTAACTGCAGATTTTGATGGTTGGATTCACGTCATTGGTCCAGTTTTTCGTTTCTAGACAAGTAAATTACCGGGAAAATAACAGGAACCCAGAATTCCGGCAAACAATTATCGATTTTCTACATAAAAGCTTTCTACCTTCCTAGAAGCAAGGTACGGATTTTGCACTCTTTTTATACCCTCCACCACCACAAGTGGTGAGGGTATATTAAGTTTGTCATTCTGTATGTAACGCCAAGAAGGAATCATCTCAGACCCAACAATGTATATATATTATTGCATCAAATCAAAAACTGAGTCGATTTAGCTATGTCCGTCTGTCCGTCTGTCCGTCTGTCCGTCTGTCTGTCTGTTGGAAACATTCTCACGCCTAGAATAATTGACCGAATTCAATAAAACTTGGCCACATTGTTTGTTATTTTCCTAAGCAGTTTGCTATTTAAAACCAGATATATCGGTTTATAAGCAAGGAAGTTATAGACCGATATCTGAAACAACCTCAAAATTTCAAAAATGAACTCTTCTAATTTCTTCTAAAAATGTAATTGGACTTAAACAAAAAATTAATTTTAGCATACAATTACACGTGCTTCATCATCGTGCCAAAAATTATCAAAATCTGATTAACCGGAAAAAAGTTATAGGCTATAATATGCAAAATTTTGATACACCCCAAACTCTTTGTGTCATATGGACCGCAATTTTTAAGATAATTTACTGAAATTTGTCACAACTTATTTTTAAACCATTCTTAATATATGTTATAAATTTTATTAACATTGGTCCATATTTTGATATAGCTCCCATATAACGCCATTTCCCGGAATATGATTTATAGCTCATAAAACTCTTAAATTGCAACCAATTCTATTGAAATTTGGCACAAATAATTGCTTAACTATTTTAAATATATACTATAAATTTTATTCACATGGTTCCGTATTTTGATATAGCTCCCATATAAGGCCCCTTCCCGGAATGTGATTTATAGCTCATAAAACTCTTAAATTTGAACCAATTCTTTTGAAATTTGGCACAACTAATTTCCTAGCTATTTTAAATATATGTTATAAATTATATTAAGATGGGTCCATATTTTGATATAGCTCCCATATAAGAATTTTCCCGGAATATGATTTATAGCTTATAAAACTTTTAAATTTGAACTAATTCTTTTGAAATGTGGCACAATTATTGTTTTAACTATTTTAAATATATATTGTGAATTTTATTAATATGGATCCATATTTTGATATAGCTCCCATATAAGGCCCCTTCCCGGAATTTGATTTATAGCTCATAAAACTCTTAAATTGAAACCAATTCTATTGAAATTTGGCACAAATAATTGTTTAACTATTTTAAATATATACTATAAATTTTATTCACATGGGTCCATATTTTGATATAGCTCCCATATAAGGCCTCTTCCCGGAATATGATTTATAGCTTATAAATCTCTTAAATTTGAACCAATTCTATTGAAATTTGGCACAACTAATCTCTAAATTATTTTAAATATATACTATAAATTTTATTTTGATATGGCTCCCATATATGGCCCCTTCCCGGAATATGATTTATAGCTTATAAAACTCTTAAATTTGAACCAATTTTATTGAAATTTGGCACAACTAATTTTCTAGCTTTTTTAAATATATGTTGTAAACTTTATTAAAATGGGTCCATATTTTGATATAGCTCCCATATAAGGCCCCTTCCCGGAATATGATTTACAGCTTATAATACTTTTAGATTTGAACCAATTCTATTGTATTGTGGGTCCATATTATGATATAGCTCCATTATAACGCCCCTTCCCGAGTAAATAAAGACCAATTCTACTGAAAGTCGACACAATTATTTTGCTAACTGTTCTGAAGATATTATATTAATTTGCCCTGTATCGGTCCAAATTTTCCTATAGCTCCCTTATAACGGGATTTTCCGGAAAACGGATTAGAGTTTATAAAACATTTAAATAAAAATTAATTCCATTAAAATTTAGCACAATGATTTTTCTAACTATAATAAAAGTATATTATAAATATGAACAATCTTGGTCCAAACTTCGGGAAGGGGTCTTATATGGGAGCTACATATAAAACCCCTTCCCGGAAAATAGTTTTGAGCTTATAACAAGCATATTTTTTGTTTTTATACGCTCCACAGTACAAGTGGTAGAGAGAGAATATTAACTTTGTCATTCGGTGTGTAACGCTAAGAATGAATTATTTCAGACCCCATAATGTATATATTCTTGCATCAAGTCAAAATCTCAATCGATTTTCGTCAATCTCTTTGTCTGCTCACATCCGCAAAAATTAACAGAGCTCAATGAAAATTGGTAGAAAAAAGGCAGTTAGTAGAAAAATTTTATAGCTTAAATTGTAACTAATTTTATGACTAATTAAGTATTTCTGTGTTATATACATTTGTGAGTATATGTGTGTCTATGGAACCTAACGTATTAACTTTACACGAATTTGTGGTGGAGGGTATTTAAGATTCGGCATAGCCGAATATAGCATTCTTACTTGTTTATTCTTCAAACTGTCGGGTCTTTCAAGGAGTTCAATTTTTATTTACAAAAAAGAGTTTTATGTTTTATTGGTTTTTGATTAAGAGTTTAATCCTAAAAAATTATTATAAAAATCAAAAGAAAAGAAAATCAAAAAACAAGAGCAAAATTCGAAAAAGAATTTTATAATGAATAATATGCACAAATCGTTTTGTGTACGTGTGTAGCAGTGAAAAATTAGGATTAGGAAATAAATATCTGTTTTTTGCTCTTCGCTAAAAAAGATTTAATCCGAATTTGCAGAGAGCAAAATCGAAAAATTAAAGATTTTAATCGAAAAAGAGTTTTATTTTTTTAATCTTCTCAAAGAAGAGTAAAATGGATCATTTGAAGATAGAGATTTTGCTCCGAGTTCTTCCATATTCAGCCTAGAAGTGTTTACCAAGGAGTTCGCTAAAATAAGGAATTAAATGATTTATAAAATCCGGCGATATAAAGAGATCAGTATGATTGGTTATATGTGTTAACAATCGGGAGATCTGTTTCCATACTTCGTCTGTTAAAATGCCTGAGCTGAGCTTTATACAGCATTTCAAGCGTTATTAAAATGCATCATAAGTCTGGGTTAAGCCAGCATTTGTTAAGCTATCTATTAACTCTTAACTAACCATTTCACTAAGGAGGGCAAAGGATTAATCGTATTTTAAATTCTCTTCTTTCTCTTTCTTCCATTTTAATTAACCTTAAATCATCCACTTTCTTTTCATCTCTTTTCCCTTCATCACACTTTATAATTTTCAAGTTTAAAAAGCATTTTAACCATAAATTATTCAACTTAAATTAACTTTATTTCTGCCTTTTTTTTTAATCAAAAATTATCCTTGAAAATATTTTATTTTCCGCCAACATATGAATACTATTGTTGTAACAAGAACAACAACAACAACATTAAGCAGAAATAAAATAATTACTATTTATATGTAACTCATACACTCACACATACATATGTTCAAATATCCTTGACTACTTTTATAAAAAAGGATGAATTCCCAAAAGCGAAAAAAAAGAGGAAAAGAAAAAAAACCGCACTAAATAAATTAATTAACTACACGATAAAAAGCAAAAACGCACACGTTTACATACTTGAGCATATGTATGTGTATTTTTTGTTGTTGTTGTTATTGTTAACATTTAAAAGGAAACGGAACAATGCAGACATATTCACAAACAAAATAAAAATACTTGTGAAAGTATTCGTGGTATAAACAATCACACACAAGAGATTTCATTCATTAAAAATTTCACTAAAAATTCAAATTTTCACTAAAAAAAATCAATTTTCACTAAAATGAAATGTTTTTATTAATAAAAATCAATTTTTCAAAAAAAAAATCAATTTTTCAAAAATTGAATTTTTCAGTAAAAATTGAATTTTTCACTAAAAATTTCAATTTTTCACTAAAAATTTCAATTTTTCACTAAAAATTGAATTTTTCACTAAAAATTGAATTTTTCACTAAAAATTTAATTTTTCACTACAAATTTTAATTTTTCACTAAAAATTTAATTTTTCACTAAAAATTGAAATTTTCACTAAAAATTTAATTTTTCACTAAAAATTGAATTTTTCACTAAAAATTGAATTGAATTTTTCACTAAAAATTGAATATTTCACAAAAAATTGAATTTTTCACTAAAAATTTCAATTTTTCACTAAAAATTTAATTTTTCACTAAAAATTGAATTTTTCACTAAGAATTGAATTTTTCACTAAAAATTGAATTTTTCACTAAAAATTTCAATTTTTCACTACAAATTTCAATTTTTCACTAAAAATTGAATTTTTCACTAAAAATTGAAATTTTCACAAAAAATTGAATTTTTCACTAAAAATTTCAATTTTTCACTACAAATTTCAATTTTTCACTAAAAATTGAAATTTTCACTAAAAATTGAAATTTTCACTAAAAATTGAAATTTTCACAAAAAATTGAATTTTTCACTAAAAATTTCAATTTTTCACTACAAATTTCAAATTTTCACTAAAAATTGAAATTTTCACTAAAAATTTAATTTTTCACTAAAAATTGAATTTTTCACTAAAAATTGAATTTTTCACTAAAAATTGAATTTTTCACTAAAAATTGAATTTTTCACTAAAAATTGAATTTTTCACTAAAAATTGAATTTTTCATTAAAAATTGAATTTTTCACTAAAAATTGAATTTTTCACTAAAAGTTGAATTTTTCACTAAAAATTTGGAATTTTCACTAAAGGTATCAAATTTTCATTAAAAAATTACTTTTTGAGTTTTCATAACTCACTGTAGTCTATTTTAACATGAAAGCAAAATACAAACATGTGTGTAAACGTTATTATTTTTGTTTATATGTCTGTTCTTATTATTCGGAAACTTAAAGCCTGAAACAAAACGCAGCAAAGGAAAGATGGTGAAAAAAGTTGGAAATAAAATGGAAAAGAATATAAGAATAACAAGAGCAAAAATAACAACAAGAAATCATCGAGAATATATAACATTATTAAAGCTTACGGGCATGACTTCAACCGGAATAAAGACAAATACACTTACACTTCCCCAACAACAATAACAACAGCAACTATAACAACTACTCACACACTCTCTATTGCGTGAGTGTGTTGATATCGAAAGCAACAAAGAGAAAAAGATGCACGCAACAAAAATATGTGTAAATAAACTTGAATACAAAAGGAAAATATACGAGGTTGGAGTGAAAAGTATTTATAAATTTATAAATCAAATTTATATTTTATCAATAAGATTTGCAAAAAAAATAATTTTGTAATTTGAAAAAATCAAAAGTTTTAAAAAAAGTTGTCTATAACTTCTATTCAGTTGTAACGATTCACATGAAATTTGACATTGACCAAGCTGTAAGGTAAAGTATTATAGTTTTAAAAGGAAAATCTCATGATCTATTTAGGTTCAGACTTACGATGGCTTGAACCAGAGAACCTAATTTGAAATTTCCTTTTAATTATAAAGAGAGGTACCCTGATTTTATGTCTAATTGCTCAGTATTGGTGTACGCTGTGAAGTACATATATTAAATTTGTAATAATATACTTTCTTACTGTATCCGTGCTAGTTCTGATATAATTTCCATTTATCGCTCTTAGATTATAGATTTATAAAAATATAACAAAAAAATTATAGGCTGAATCGAAAGCTTTTAGAATTATACCTATAACTCCTGGAAAATTTATGGAATCGTCATAATGTTCTACGTGGGTATAGCAGAGGAATATAGTATTGTAATTTTAAAAGTATAATCACATACTCTATTCAGGAATGGAGCTACGATGTCTTGAACCAGGATATCTTACTTGAGTGTTTTTTGTTAACGATAAATTAGGTATCCAGATTTGAGGTTCCATTACTTAGTTCTCGAGTGAGCTGTGAAATTCATTTTACAAATTTATAATCATATAGTACCTTGCAACCTCCATGTCAAATTTTATTTAAATTCCATTTACCGATTTGAAGTTATAGACTTTTAAAAATGTAATAGACAATATTATAGGCAAAATTAGAAATTGTTTTAAATATATCTATAACTTCTGACTGATTGAAAGGATCCACATGAAATTTTACACAAGTGTAGCAGAGGTGTTTAGTAGTTTAGCTTAAAAGGTACAGTCTTATACCTTATTCCAGAAGGGATCTACGATATATTGAATTAGGGTTCCAAACTTAAAACTTTCCGAGAATGATAAAAAGAGGTAGCCAGATTTGAGGTCCCATTGTTCAGTTGTTTAGTAATTTTTAAAGCCCATTTTATAAACTTATAACGATATGGTCCCCTATTTCACCCATGACAAATTTTATAAAATTCCAATTTCCCGTTTGAAAGTTATAGATTTATTTCCCAAAAGTTTTGTTTCAAACCCACTGTGCTTTGTTATGGTTTATATGTGTATTTCCTCAAGTAGTTTAATGAAAGTGTTTAACAAATGAATTTCAACCTAATAAACATATACATTCACACACTCATCTACATACACATACTCTTACAATTATAAAAATATTTAACACAGACACTGATGTTTTTAAATTTTATTTTTTATTTCATATTTTTCACTGTATAAATATTTTGGGAAAATGCAAAAAATAACCTTTAGTTTTTCTCCTTTTGTTTTTCTTTATTTTTTATTGTTGTTATTTTCACTATTATTTTTATCTTCAAAAGAAATTCGTACAAGGCGAAACTGAAAAACACATACTTACAACAGCAATCGTCAAAAACAAAAGGTTGTTTTAAGTGCCCCCATAACTTGGGGTTTATTTATTAAAAAATAACAAGACTAAAAATAGCTAAAAGACAAAGAAAAGCTCAAAAAAAGCTTCAGAAGTTGAGAATTGAAAATTACTAAAAATTTTACTTAAATAGTTTAAAGAAGCGTAACTAGAATATGGTGTCGTGTCATGTGTTCATAAATTAAACTATGAATGAAAACAAGGGTGTTCGAAGAAAAAAGGAGAAGAAGGGGATGAAGGGGAAACAGTGGTACAGAACTGCCAAAAAAGAATTGGTGTTATAAATTTCTTGCAAGCTTTACTATGGGTTTATTAGGGTAAAAATAATTATTATTTTACCACTAGACTGTATTTAATAAAATCTGTACTTTTAAAGCTTAAAAAGAGCTTTCAAAAAAAGCTTTGTTTGAGCTTTAATAAAGCTTTAAATTGCTTTAATTAGTTTAATAAATTTAATTTTTTAATTAGTTAATTAGTTTAATAAATACATTTTTTAAAGCTTAGAAAGAGCTTTCAAAAAAAGCTTTGTTGGAGCTTTAATAAAGCTTTATATTGCTTTAATTAGTTTAATAAATTTAATTTTTCTTTAATTTTAGCTCTTATTATTGTTTCAAGATAGCTTAAATATGAGCTTTTTGAAAAACTTCATAACATTTAAATTCAAGCTTGAAACTTTAAAGTGGATCTTTTAAAAAAGGGGTTATATATTTGCTGTTAAAGCACTAGCTTTGTTATTGATTTGTTAAGAGTCAAAAGTAATTAATTTTACTAGACGGTATTTGTCAAAACCTTTATTTTAAAGTTATTTAAAGCTAAAAAGAGCTTTTAATAAAAGTCGGTTTGCAGCTTTAAATAAGGCTTTACATTTTTTAACCATTTTGAAGTTTTAATAAAGTTAATATTTCTTTAATTTCAGTTTTAATTATGGTTTTGGCAAATAAAAGCTTTTTTGTAAAGCTACATTGCATTTAAATTGAAGCTTTTTTAAAGCTTTTATTTAGGATTTTTATATATAATATTGGCCTATATGAAATTCTACTTGATTACTATAATTTATATATGTAAGCTTATCTTTATAATAGATTTAGTGGTTATAAAAACTCAAATATATCGGTTCTTAAGAGCTTTATTAAACATTTCATTTAATTATTTAATTATGGCTTTTGCTGTGCTACAGTTAACTCAAATGTTTATATATATTTAAATTGAAGCTTTATTTAAAGTATTAATTGAGGAATTTTTTGAACTTTTTTATGATATTGTTTTGGTTTCACTCTACTCTCTGAAAGCTCTCCTAAAGCTCATTTTAATATTTGTAATATATATTAAAAGACTTTTGTCGCTCATGTTAAAAAACATTTTAGAAACTAAAAGTTTTAATTGGCATTGAGTTTACTTTTATTTTAAAGCTTTTATTAATAGTGTTTTCAAGAAGCTTTAATAATTTCATAGTGCTGTAATTTTAAATAAACTAAGAGCTTTTTTACACTTCAAATGCTTTAATTTTTTGTACAGCTTTTAAAAAATAAAAGCTTTATTTTTATTTTTTCTTAGTCTATTTGTCTGCAGCTTTTAAAGGCGAATAATAAAAGTTTCATTTTAAAGCTTTTATTAGTTTCATGTTTAAAAAGCTTTTATAAAATGTTAAATATTTTTTCGCACTTTGAAAAAGAAATTAATATTTATAAGACAAAATGTGAGCTTTTTAAATATTCTCAATCAAGTATTTGACAATAATAACTTAAAAAAGCTTTATTTTACTGAAATTAAATGAAAGCAAAAAGCTTCTGAAAGCTTTATATTAGCTAACTGCTGAGACTATTTGGTACGAAAAGTTGAAGCTAATTCAAGCCTGAAATAGTTCCTGACGTGAGCGCTACTAAACATTTAGAGGCCAAAAACAGGACACCGAAATTGGAGTCCAGTTTTTTTGAAAAAAGAAAAAATCTGACTGCTTCATGGTTGACGAAACGTATGTTTTGACAGATTTTCAAAAATTTTATGCTGCAGATGCTCGAGGGAATATTGAAGAAAATTATAGGAACCAAAAGCAATCTAATTTTCTCTAAAAGTTCTTGGTGTGGAAAACAAATTTTTTTGCAATGGACTCAATAAATACCGAAATTCCAACTTCCATTCATAAGATATCATTATGTGTTCACTTATTTTTGGCCTGACCTAAACCACTGTTCCCTTAAACCGCACATTTGTACCAAATAACCTGCCACTTTGTTTTTAACCCCTCAAAATATGGAAAAAAATCATAAAATAAACGTTAAATAAAAATCCCAAATATAAATAAAATTAATATAAATTTTTGCTCATATTTTCACTCGTTTTCCTCTCTAATTTTGGCTGCTGCTGCTTTTTTTAATTTCATCTAAAACGAAAAGGGGTTCCCGAATGAAATGGTTTGTTTATTTGTTTCTTTTTGTTATTTCATCAAAGTTAAAGTTTCATATATATTTTTGTTTTTATACCCTACACCAACGTTGGTGATTGGGGGTACTATGCGCTTTTATGCTGACGTTTGTAACATACAGAAAAAAATGGTGTTAGATCGACCCTTCACATACTGTTTGACTCAAAATTACTTTCTGAATCGCTTTAGCTATATCCGTCCGTCTGTCTGTTCGGCTGGCTGTTAATGTAAACGTTGCAAATACTTTACAGTTCAGGTAGTTCCCATACGAATGTCCTCCCGGAATGCAAATACTCTACAGTTCAGGTAGCTCCAATAGAAATGTCCTCACGGAATGGAGATTTAAGATCTTAAAAGTATTTAATATAAAAAGATTTCAACGAAATTCAATTTAGTCTTGTAGTATTCTTAACCGATATGCCAAATTATGCATATGTCGGTCCATTAGTTCTCATAGGTTCCATACAAGGTTCCATATATCACTTTGAAGAGTATAAATCTCACATATACTTTGGTATTGTAATAACAACCAGTCATGTTAAGACAAATATAATCTAAATTCAATATCGGAATTATACGAGGGTCGCTCTATCATTTCTTCTCGCTCGGATATTACGCCCCCAGAAGAAAACGTTTTCAAAAGCATAAATTTCACTTAAATGTTTGAGTCATTATAATGTATTTTATACTAAATCATAAATCAGAAAAGCAAATTATACGAGGGTCGTTCATAAATTTTTCGAACCAATCATTCATGACTAACAATTTGGTGAAGGGTATTAAATAATCGGACTTGACCGACTATAATATTTGTACTTGTTTGTTGTTGTAGTTATGCCAGGTCTAAATATGTTTAGACCTCTGCAAATATGATTAAGTACACAAATACAAATAAACATAAAAAACACACGTTTTAATAAAAATTGTTTTTGGCAAAAATTTCCGAAAGAAACAAAAGTAAAAGTATTCATTTGTTCATTAAACAAAAGTATGCAATAGTGGTAGTTAAAACACTACTACTACTACACACATTAACAAACACATAGATACACATCCTAAATATAAAAGGTTTCATATTTATATTTACTTTGTTTAGTTGTTTGTTTGTCTGTTTGTTTAACTAACAAATGAAATTTATATCTGGGCCGAGAGGGGGAAAAGCGTAAAAGAAGAAGAAATTAGTTTTGTTTGGTTTGGTTTTGTGGGAGTAACAACTTTAAAACATCTGTTCCTTTTCGTTAAGAGCATTGTTACGATGATGTTGATGACTGAATGAATAAATGACAAAGAGGTCCTTTTTAATGGAATATTTGAAGAGGACATTATGAAATTTATATGATAAATTAAAATATATAGAAGAAGATAATTAGCAATGATATGGTTAAAATTATGTGGTTTGTGAGTTCTTAATGAATAGAATGGGATATGATGCTGGTTTTTGCCAAATTTAAGAGAAGATGAAGATAAGGAAAGAAATTATTAGATAATTTTCTAGATTTAAATTTTTGTTAAAAATTACATTTTCCGAGAAAATTTCAAGATTTTAGTGAAAATTTCAATTTTTAGTGAAAATTTTAATTTTTAAGTAAAATTTCAATTTTTAGTGAAAATTTAAATTTTTAGTGAAAATTTCAATTTTTAGTGAAAATTTAAATTTTAGTGAAAATTTAAATTTTTAGTGAAAATTTAAATTTTAGTGAAAATTTAAATTTTTAGTGAAAATTTAAATTTTTAGTGAAAATTGCAGTTTTTAGTGAAAATTTCACTTTTTTGTGAAAATTTTAATTTTTAGTGAAAATTTCAATTTTTAGTGAAAATTTCAATTTTTAGTGAAAATTTAAAATTTTAGTGAAAATTTTTGGTAAAAATTTTAATTTTTTTGTGAAATTTTCAAATTTTTGACGAAAATTTGAAAATAGTGAAAAATTAATTTTTAGCGAGAAAATTTAAATTTTAATGAAAATAACGTAAAAATTTAATTTTTTAGTGAACATTTTTTTTTATTGAAAAATTAATTTTTTTGTGAAAAAATCATTTTTAATGCAAAAAACATTAAATATTTGTATTTATTTTTTATTGAAAATATGATTTTTTTTAATTGAATTTTTTTAGTAAAAAATTAAATTTTTTAGTGAAAAATTTAATAAAAAAAAGATTTTTTTAGTGAAAAATTGAGTTTTTTTTTTACTGAAAATTTGATTTTTTTCCAAAAATTTTATTTTTTTTAATGATTTTTTTTTCTTTTTTTTTTTTTTTTTTTTTTTTTTTTGGGAAAACTGATTTTTATAAGAGAAAATTTTTATAGAAAAAAATATTTCTTTAGAGAAAACTCGATTTTTTGAGAAAAATCGAATTTTTAAGAGAAAATTCGAATTTTAATAAAACAAAAAAATATGATTTTTTAATGACAATTTAAATTTTGAATTTAAGTTTTGGTTAGTGTATGAAGCTTTAAAAAGCTTTTTAAGCTTTTGCTTAAAAATTACTTTAGAATAAAGTTGTGTTAGATCTGTAGAAGTAAAAGCTTCACTAAAATTTATATTTTTCTGTATAAAGATTTCTGTGTTTTAAAAGAGCTTTTATGGCAAAGAATATATAAAATTTTGTAAAAGCTTTTTGCTGAGATTCATTTTAGTTTCTTATTTACATTTAACGTTTAAACTTTTCATTAAAATTTTTTTTTTTGAAATAATTAATTTCTTTCAAATTGAATTTTTTTTTGATTTGAAGCTTTTGAACTTTTATTTATTACTTAATTTTATTAAGCTTTATTTTGAACTTTTTATTATGAGATTTTTGAGATATTTAAGCTTTTTAGGGAGTCATGTTACCAGAATAAATTAGGTGTTGTCCCTTAGGAATGACCGAAAGCTTTAAAACTTACAAATTTGAAGATTTATTTTATAAGTCTTTAATTGAAGCTTTAAAGCTTCAAAAAATTCCATTAACCATTAATACTTTTATGCTCTCAACTAAAAATTAATTGTTTTCAACAATTTCAACCCTTTTTTATCATTTTTTTAACTAAACTGGCTAATTTATTTTCATATTTTGTTCTTCGACATTTTCTGAACTAAAACTAATATATAACTGGGGAAAATGAAATCCTTAAACCACAATAACAAAAGCCTTACTTTTTAAGGACTCAACAAGTTTACAAACGAATGACTGTTAAGTGGAAAATCTGTATAAAAATGAATATTTATAAATGTTTTGGCAAAAAATAATAATAAAAAATAAGGGATTAAGGTTAAAATAACAAAAGCTCTCGATATAGAATTTCAAAAATAAAAAGGGACAATAATACTTTAATTAAAAGAAAATATAGCAGTAACAGTAAATAGTGTAAAATAGACCAAAAAATATTTAATAGTGTAAAATATCCTTGAATATCCCGACGTAGGAAAAATTATAAGGAAATTTAAATTAAATAATAAAATAAGAAAAAGTTTAACATGAGAGAAACTTACAAAAGTTATTTATATACCATTTTATAATCTCCACTATAGACCAGTGTGTCCACTATAGACTAATTGACAAAATCGTCTTTAGAATAGTTTATAGTCTCCTCCATGGACTAGCTTATAGACTCCTCTATACACAAGTTTATACTCTATTCAATAGACTAGTTTATAGTCTCCGCTATAGACTAGTTTAGAGTCTCCGCTATAGACTAGTTTATAGTCTCCGCTATAGACTAGTTTATAGTCTCCGCTATAGACTAGTTTATAGTCTCCGCTATAGACTAGTTTATAGTCTCCGCTATAGACTAGTTTATAGTCTCCGCTATAGACTAGTTTATAGTCTCCGCTATAGACTAGTTTATAGTCTCCGCTATAGACTAGTTTATAGTCTCCGCTATAGACTAGTTTATAGTCTCCGCTATAGACTAGTTTATAGTCTCCGCTATAGACTAGTTTATAGTCTCCGCTATAGACTAGTTTATAGTCTCCGCTATAGACTAGTTTATAGTCTCCGCTATAGACTAGTTTATAGTCTCCGCTATAGACTAGTTTATAGTCTCCGCTATAGACTAGTTTATAGTCTCCGCTATAGACTAGTTTATAGTCTCCGCTATAGACTAGTTTATAGTCTCCGCTATAGACTAGTTTATAGTCTCCGCTATAGACTAGTTTATAGTCTCCGCTATTGACTAGTTTATAGTCTCCGCTATAGACTAGTTTATAGTCTCCGCTATAGACTAGTTTATAGTCTCCGCTATAGACTAGTTTATAGTCTCCGCTATAGACTAGTTTATAGTCTCCGCTATAGACTAGTTTATAGTCTCCGCTATAGACTAGTTTATAGTCTCCGCTATAGACTAGTTTATAGTCTCCGCTATAGACTAGTTTATAGTCTCCGCTATAGACTAGTTTATAGTCTCCGCTATAGACCTAGTTTATAGTCTCCGCTATAGACTAGTTTATAGTCTCCGCTATAGACTAGTTTATAGTCTCCGCTATAGACTAGTTTATAGTCTCCGCTATAGACTAGTTTAATAGTCTCCGCTATAGACTTAGTTTATAGTCTCCGCTATAGACTAGTTTTATAGTCTCCGCTATAGACTAGTTTATAGTCTCCGCTATAGACTAGTTTATAGTCTCCGCTATAAGACTTAAGTTCTATAGTCTCCGCTATAGACTAGTTTATAGTCTCCGCTATAGACTAGTTTATAGTCTCCGCTATAGACTAGTTTATAGTCTCCGCTATAGACTAGTTTATAGTCTCCGCTATAGACCTAGCTTATAGACTCCGCTATTGACCTAGTTTATAGTCTCCGCTATAGACTAGTTTATAGTCTCCCGCTATAGACTAGTTTTATAGTCTCCGCTATAGACTAGTTTATAGTCTCCGCTATAGACTAGTTTATAGTCTCCGCTATAGACTAGTTTATAGTCTCCGCTATAGACTAGTTTATAGTCTCCGCTATAGACTAGTTTTCCCTAGTTAGTCTCCGCTATAGACTAGTTTATAGTCTCCGCTATAGACTAGTTTATAGTCTCCGCTATAGACTAGTTTATAGTCTCCGCTATAGACTAGTTTATAGTCTCCGCTATAGACTAGTTTATAGTCTCCGCTATAGACTAGTTTATAGTCTCCGCTATAGACTAGTTTATAGTCTCCGCTATAGACTAGTTTATAGTCTCCGCTATAGACTAGTTTATAGTCTCCGCTATAGACTAGTTTATAGTCTCCGCTATAGACTAGTTTATAGTCTCCGCTTTAGACTAGTTTATAGTCTCCGCTATAGACTAGTTTATAGTCTCCGCTATAGACTAGTTTATAGTCTCCGCTATAGACTAGTTTATAGTCTCCGCTATAGACTAGTTTATAGTCTCCGCTATAGACTAGTTTATAGTCTCCGCTATAGACTAGTTTATAGTCTCCGCTATAGACTAGTTTATAGTCTCCGCTATAGACTAGTTTATAGTCTCCGCTATAGACTAGTTTATAGTCTCCGCTATAGACTAGTTTATAGTCTCCGCTATAGACTAGTTTATAGTCTCCGCTATAGACTAGTTTATAGTCTCCGCTATAGACTAGTTTATAGTCTCCGCTATAGACTAGTTTATAGTCTCCGCTATAGACTAGTTTATAGTCTCCGCTATAGACTAGTTTATAGTCTCCGCTATAGACTAGTTTATAGTCTCCGCTATAGACTAGTTTATAGTCTCTTCTATAGACTAGTTTATAATACTCGTTTATAGACTAGTTTAAACTTAATATTATAGTCTTACAAATTTTTTTTGTAGACATAAAATCTTTCTATAGTTTACTTACCAACAAAACACTTTCCCAGGCCATCCATCGTATCGGCATTGGTTGACTCTGACGTCCTGCTGAACCCTCCAACTGACAATAGTCACGCGTATAAGCGGAACGATTTATCACAGTACCAATTGTGCAAACTTTAACGCTATATTCGGGTCCAATAATGCAACTTCTAAAAAGATACAAAAAACATGAAAAACACTTAAATTATGAACTTCAAACCAAATGTCATTAAAGTGTAAAAGAGCTTTTTTCTGAAAATATTTATTCTTCATAATTTTCGCCCTCTTAAGTTTTTCCTCTTAAATGTCCATTTCTCGGTTTATGCTTCACTAAATCAAGTAAAACAAAATAAACATTTATTTTCCTTTAAAAACCACAAAATTAAAAATTTATTTTTGTATTTTGGAAAAGCCACCAAAATCATTCCAAATCATCCCTTCAAAAATTACCCCTCCATCGTCTTTAGTTTTCCTTTTTAATGATTTTTATTTAAAAGTGTTGATTTTTATTAAAGTCCCTTTTGAATTGTTGTTGCAAAATATCAACGTTTAACTTAGCAAAAACGTTTTAAATCATCCTTATTGTCACAGTTAACGCCAGCAGTTTCGCAAAAAAACAAAAATAGGAAAAATCTATTAATGTTTGTTTTTCGTTTGTTCTCCCTTCTCATAAGTCATTTTCGATTTTTGCGTTTTTTTGGTTTATCATCATCAAACATTGTTTTTATGCCTCGCAGACATATCACTCTAATATCAGGTCTAGGCTGGATTTCATAAATTGTTTGTGCTTGAGGGGAAAAAGTGCAAAAACAAAGTAGTGAAAGATAAAAGATGAATAAAAGAGATGCTCAAATAGAGCTTTAAATTTATTCACTAAATTTAAGTTGTCCTGTTCTGTGTCCAGGTTTTAGTTCAGATTTTGGTTTAGGTTATAGATCAGTGTTAAGTTTAGATACTGATTCGGATTCTAGTTTAGATTTTTGGTCCAAATCAGCTTCAGATTCTTGTTCCGATTTTAGTTGAAATCTTTGTTCGGGTTCTAGTAAAGATTTCAGTTCAGATTCCAAATTAGATTCAATTTCAGATTCAAGTTCTCATTCTAGTTCAGATTCAAGTTTATCTTGTACTTTAGGTTCAAGTTCCAAATCTATTGCAAGATGAAAGAAGAATTAGTTCCGACTTAAATTCAGATTCTAGTTCAGTTTTAGTTGAGTTCAGTTTCTAGCACCGATTGTGGAGCAGATTCAGGTTTAGATTTAAATTTGGAGTCAATTTCAGAATCAATTTCATATTTTAGTTCAGATTCAGATTCGGATTCTACTTCAGATTCTAGATTTTAGATCAGATTCTAGGTTAGATTCTGTTTAAGAAACTAGTTCAAATTATAGTTCAGATTCCAAAAGGGATTCTAGATCAGATATTAGGTTAGATTCTTGTGAAGGTTCTAGTTTAGATTTTAGTTCAGCTTCTAGTTCATATTTCAGTTCAAATTATAGTTCAGATTCTAGTTATGATTCTAGTTCAGGTGTGAGAGTGAGACTCTAGTTGAAATTTAAGTTCAGATTCAAGTTTAGACTTAAGTTCAGATTCTATTTTAAAAAGTAGTTCAGATTCTAGTTCAGATTCTAGTTCAGATTCTACTTCAGATTCTAGTTCAGGTTCTATTTAAGAAACTGGTTCAAATTCTAGTTCATGTTTAAGTTCAGATTCTAGTTAAGATTCCAGTTTAGATTATGGTACAGATTCTAGTTCTGATTTTAATTTAGGGTCAAGTTCGGAATTTATTGCAAGTTCTTATTCAGTTTCTTGTTCACATTATAGTTGAATTCTATTCCAGTTCCAGTTCTGTTGTAGTTCACATTTTAGATTAGTTTGTATTCTATTTGAGCTTTTTATTCACTTCATGATTCATATTCTAGATCATATAGTTCTAGAATCTGATCTAGAACTGAACTAGTTCACAAACTAGTTCAGTTCTAGATCAGATTCTAGTTCAGATTTTAGTTCAATAATATGTTTTGATTCTATTTGAGAATGTAATTCAAATTCAAATTCAGATGAGTTCTTATTCAGTTACAGTTGAGTCTATTTTAGTACAAGTTGATATCAGATATCAGTTCAGTTATGGTTTCTTTTCTATATACAATTTGCGACGTTTTGAAATATTTTCACTTTAAAATATTATTTTTTAAATTAAATTTCCTTCAT
Organism: Cochliomyia hominivorax; assembly: GCA_004302925.2. Lineage (NCBI taxonomy): Eukaryota > Metazoa > Arthropoda > Insecta > Diptera > Calliphoridae > Cochliomyia > Cochliomyia hominivorax. The sequence goes on along the minus strand of PYHX02000158.1, from coordinate 86,017,687 downwards.
TTTGTTAGATTTTCATTTTTGCAACAAAAGAGAGGAAAACTTTCTTTATCTTTCCCCTTCACTTAATTTAGTAATTTCCTTTGTAGAAAATCATCCTGTTAAACTTTAGTTATTTAAATATTCATATTTTTATTTATTAACTTATTTTACTTACAACAAATAAATATTTAAATATATTTTTTTTCTTCTTCCAAACTTAAAATCTGAATCTTTTTGCTTCATTTCTTCCCGTTTTCCTTCCAAAAACGATATCAAGAGTACATCCTTTCGTTATATTTAATTTCCTTTTCTTTAGAATTGAACTCTTTATAAAGAACACAAAACTAGGAAATATAACATTTTCACACTATTGTCTGGGATCTGAAGGTAACATATGTTGGAACTTAAATGAGGGGAAGGAAGATGCCAAAGAACCAGACACATTTTTATATGAAATTTTAAATATTTATGAGATATAAAGATGTGATTAAAAATTATTAGGGTGGATGAGGAGGGAGGAAGAGCTAAGTGACAAATATGAAAAATGAAAGTCGAGAGAGAGAGAGAGATATATATGCAAATGTCAGACATTAAATATTCACATATGCAAGATGTTTTGTTAATAATTGAGAGAATGAAATTGAAATTTTTAACGGTTTTGTATTTCGAATAAAGAAGATTTAATTTCAAGGTTTTTTCTCTCTTTTTTCTTTTAACGATTTGTTTGTTTTTCATTTCATTGTCTGAAATCTTTTAAAGCAGCATATTGTCTTAATGATTTAATTTATAAATTTAAGTCTTTTTCAAACACTTCTCAAATTTATGTTGATTTTTAATGTTATTTGTTATGGTTTCATTAAGGTTTATGCACAATATTCATGACTTTTATTCAAAATTTTATTCCGCATTTTAAAAATCACCATCTTTTACTTTTGTTGTGTATTTTAACAATTGAGACGCAAATTTTATGAAATTTGCTTTATAATTGAAAAATATTTGTTGACCACTTGATAAAAAGGAAGTACAAATTAAAAGATACAAAATTGAAATCAGTATTGAACCCAGCTAGAATATGAACCAGTTTCTGAATACAACTAAACTGGAATTGAACTGAACTAGAATCTGAACTAGAATTTGAACATGAACTTCAACTAGAATCTGAACATGAATCTCAACTGGAATCTGAAGTAGAATCTTAACTAAAATCACAACTAGAATCTCAACTCGAATTTGAACTAGAATTGGAACTTGAATCTTAACTAGAATCTTAATTACAACTCGAATCTTAACTAGAAACTGAACCAGAATCTGAACTAAAATCTGAACTTAAATCTTAACTAGAATTTGAAGTAGAGTCTGAACTAGAACCTGAAAAGGATTTTAGATGGAAAAGAATCTCACCTAAAATCTGAACTCGTATATGAACTAAAATTTGAATTCGACTATGAATTGAAATTTGAACTGGAATCTTAATTATAATAAGAACTAGAATATGGACTATATAAGAATCTAAACTGCAATTTGAACTAGAACTGAACTAGAACTGAACAAGAACTGAACAAGAACTGAACTAGAACTGAACTAGAGCTGAACTAGAACTGAACTAGAACTGAACTAGAACTGAACTAGAACTGAACTAGAACTGAACAAGAACTGAAGTAGAACTGAACTAGAACTGAACTAGAACTGAACTAGAAATGAACTAGAACTGAACTAGAACTGAACAAGAACTGAACAAGAACTGAACTAGAACTGAACTAGAACTGAACTAGAACTGAACTAGAACTGAACTAGAACTGAACTAGAACTGAACTAGAACTGAACTAGAACTGAACTAGAACTGAACTAGAACTGAACTAGAACTGAACTAGAACTGAACTAGAACTGAACAAGAACTGAACAAGAACTGAACAAGAACTGAAAAAGAACTGAACTAGAACTGAACTAGAACTGAACTAGAACTGAACAAGAACTGAAAAAGAACTGAACAAGAACTGAACTAGAACTGAACAAGAACTGAAAAAGAACTGAACTAGAACTGAACTAGAACTGAACTAGAACTGAACTAGAACTGAACTAGAACTGAACTAGAACTGAACTAGAACTGAACTAGAACTGAACAAGAACTGAACAAGAACTGAACAAGAACTGAAAAAGAACTGAACTAGAACTGAACTAGAACTGAACTAGAACTGAACTAGAACTGAACAAGAACTGAACAAGAACTGAACTAGAACTGAACAAGAACTGAAAAAGAACTGAACAAGAACTGAACTAGAACTGAACTAGAATTGAACTAAAACTAAACTAAAACTGAACTAAAAGTGAACTAGAATTGAACTAGAACTGAACTGGAACTG